>VXAC01007226.1:1058738-1115466 GCA_013399225.1 Rhipidura dahli | reverse complement strand
TTTTAATCAGCTGGGGAAAAACAAGCGATGGCAGCAGCTGTGCCATGTGAGCGAGTGTGTCATGAGCCTGCTGGGCAAGGCATAGTGAAGGGCATTATTCTGCTGGGAGGTTGGCACTGGCCATGGCCCTCCAGAGTTGCCACAAAGGATTTTCTGTTCGACATCTAACGCAACAAGCACATTCATATGTTTGTAGAGGGTTTCCATGGAAACCGTGTAAACTGTGATGCTGGCAGACAGAGGCAAAGGTTATACTATTGTAGAGGCCCTTTTGTATTCTCTTTAAATGTTTCAGAGCAGCTATATTTCTTAACTGATACTCTCAGCCTATGCAGCAATTTGTTCAGATTTTTGGTTTGGTCTTCTGTTTTTCCTCCTTTTTTCCCCCCCTTTTTTATGGTTGTACTGAGGAGGTCAGATGAGAAGTAAGAATAACAATGAAAATGTGGTACTCATTTTTTTTTACATATGATCACTAGAGTATCGTTATTTGAATTGATTTATCTTTCTGTTAATGGTAATGATGCAATTGGAAATGGAAGAAGGCCACACAAAAAAAAGGCATTCAACCTATTCTTCTCCTACTAGTACCTTTCTCATTTTTATTGAGTGCTTTTATTACTCAGGTAGAACTGACTCGGGTCATTGCTCACTGGCACTTGGGGAATTTTCAATGCTGGTCTCCGTTCAGAACTATGAACTTATACTATTTATAGATACCAATTTTAACACTGGCTAGCCTTTAGTATGCTTTGAGAGTTCATGCTGTTTTTAAATTTATACTACATATTTAAATTTCCAGACATACCTATTGTTTTGTTCATGTTTCAGGAAGTACTCCCACTGTGGGCACAAAAGCTACTTATTAAGAGGAAAGAAAATTATTGGCTCTTCTATAGGGTTATCCTAGTTCCCTTTTGATTGTCCATGTTTGCAAAATTATGCTTGTTCACAGGCTCAGCTTAATTATTATGGGAGGTTATTTTAAATGACTGAACCTGTGTCTGGGCCATGCTGCAGGTCAGAGAGAGGTCCGGGTACTGCTTGTTCACCTGCTGCTCTATGAAAATGAAATCTTACCTGATCACACTGTGCATGTATTCATTCCTGCCACTTAGCTTTTGAACCTGTTGGTTACTTTAGGCCAAACTTGGTACAAAGGTAAAAACATAATTTGCTTGTGCTTTACAGAAGTTGAGATCTGGTTAAAGATGTAGAATTCTGATGCTGAGGAGCATCCTTAGTACTTACACAGGAACTTCAGTACTTGAAGTACAAGTTGCTCAGTCCACTGACTAAAAAAATGTCCAAGTGTAGATAATTAATTGAACTCCATCACAAGTTTGCAGAATCAAGAGACAAATTCTCAGTTTTAAAGACTGAAACATACTTTGGTACAAAAAGGGCAAAAACCCTTTAGGTGTATAAAATATTACCATCTTTAAATGACAAGTAACCTCAAGGCATTGTGTTTCTGAACTTGTGAAAGTGCCGTCACAATTAAACAAAGGAGCACTTAGTAATTACTTTTTGTGGATACAAGGATGAAACAGCCAACTTGGAGAGCTTACTGTTGTGGGTGATTGTTTCTAACAGAGAATGAAAAGAGAATGAAAGTGCTGTTAGCTCAGGATGGCTACTGATTTACTTTTGGACAGCCAGGCATGCACCATGCCAGGAGTGGCCAGGAAAGGATGGATTTGCTTGTTTATTTATTTCTCGTGTTTTGCTATTTATATATCAGATGTATAATTATTAAAGGCTTCATATCCAGTGCCTCGTGAATGTGACGGTTAAAAATAACTTCAAAAAAATAAACCATCCATTTTAGTCTTCTAGAAACCACTGGTCTTCCAGTCCAGCATCACACAGACAACGCACTGAATATGACATGAAAATGAGCGCAGGATAGATGTAATGAAAACCTTTCTTCAAGTTTCATCCAGCATAATTGTATAATTGCACTCTCTGAGGGATGGGGGTTGTGTGCCAGGTGGGAGTGTTTCTCATTATGAATTCCAGTTTTCTGAGTTTGAAGCCAGAAGTCTCAAGAAAACGTCCGTTCATGTAGCACAAAACTTTGTATGTTTTTGTCGCATCATACTGACTGCTTTGCAGTACAAACTTCGTTAGTTTCGATAGTTTATCACTGAGAGAGAACATGTGCTGATGAGGCAGGCTGAAAGCAAAATTCCTTAGCATTTTGCCAGAGAATTAAAAAGAACAAAATGCTAAACCCACAGCAACCCACAAATGGCATCTTACATGCTTGTTTCAATGCACACTGGAAGCATCACTCAATAATTACGATAAAAATAGAAATCCAGCAATCTCCCTGCCCAAAATAATGCAATAAATTTGCAAGTTAGAGCAACACATCTTACAGGAAAAAAAAAATCTAAATACTTCCCATCTCTAAAAGCAGCACTTTCTCCTGCTCTTCCAGAAACCTTTGAGATCAGATTCCTGAGACCAGATTAGTCCTGTAGATTCCTTTTTTCCTCTTTGGATTAAGAAATGAGTTCCAAAAAATGATGTGGTTCCTCCTCATCCCCACTGTGGTTAAGGCAGAGCTCTGGCTGCCCTGGGTCAGTGTTGTCCTCCACGGCATTCCAGCACGTCTTTGAGAGCTGTCATGAAGGAGCCCTTGGCAAGCATCTAATCACCTGTTATTCAGCACTTTATTAATCAAGTTTTGTGGTATTTTTTTGGCATGTTCTTCCACTAATATTGAGATCTTTAATTCTTCAAACAGTGTTAGGTTTTTACAGATGTTTATAAAAACCCCACAAAGCACCCAACACAAAAGTGGAAAAAAATAACTGAAAGACCTAGAAAATATATTACTTACCTTTATTCATCAAACAGCTGTAATCTCTATATCCTCAGTAATTTTCTTATGATATGAGCTGAAATGCTGTTTACCTAGGATAATTTCCATGAGTTATTCAAATATTCAAAAAAAAGCATCACCAAAGCTTAGAACACAATGTCATTTTTCTAAAAATTGCTAATTGACTTTTAAATTTGTTGCTTTTAATTCCTAATGTTATAGTTGGGAGAAGAATTTGCCTCAACATCTCAGGATCTGAACTTCAGCCCGTGGGTAACATGGCACATACTTCCATTCAATATGAACATATACAGGTTTAATTGCAAACAAGCAAATAGAATTTTCAGGCCAGGTTTACAAATGAGCTTTGGAAATTCAAATAAAACAGCTCTTATGTATTTAGTTTTATGTAGGAGACAGATCCATCTAATATATTTGTTGGCTTCAGAATGTTCTTGAAATTACAAACAAAAAAGGCCAGTAGAAGTCAAAATTGAAAGAATTGTTTGGGGAAGGATTTGAGGGAGAATCTTCAGTGCTGCATGAGACTGATCAAAGGCTGCACATGCCTTCAAAATTATAACTTGAGAGCCTTTGCAACTGGACTTCTGAATCACTGGTGCTACAGATCATTCAAGTCCCCGGTTAAAGGAGAAACCAGGAAGCTTTTCTTCACTTGCATGACAATGCTGAGTATAAAGTAAGTGTCTTCTGAAGCAGTCTGGGGTGGATGGTTGCTGGGAAGTTCTGTTCCCAGTACACTGGACCATCTCCTCTTTAGAAAAGAAATATTCATGCTTCATGCAACTGAGATCAAAAGAGAGGATGGTTTAAATCTCTAGGATGACTGTCCAATGTCAGCTGGTTTTCCAGTCTAGGAATAATCACAGATGTGTGCAAGTCCCCATGATTTTGGGGCAGGATGCATCCATGCTCCATAACACCAGAGTATTTTGTTGTGGGGTGTCTTTTATTTTATCCAAGTGTCCAGGGCTTACAAGTAACGATGGAGGAGGAGAATTATGGGATAACAGTAGATAATTGCTTGCTTGCACTGGAAAATAATAGTAACCTAATTATGAAATATTTATATATTCTGCTTTTGAATTTAAAAATACTCTCACTACTGGGCTTGATGCTGACTCACCCTACTCCTCACTGTGTGTCTTACCAAAGTTTTTGTTAGTAAATCTTCAGCACTTGTTCAGAGATGTGCTGGCTGCTGCTCTGAACACATCTGCCTCTCTGTTCAGGGCTGTGGTTAAGTCCAAAGAGACCCTCTGCCATCACTCAGGCTTGCTTGAAATTTG
The DNA here is from genome assembly GCA_013399225.1 of Rhipidura dahli. Lineage (NCBI taxonomy): Eukaryota > Metazoa > Chordata > Aves > Passeriformes > Rhipiduridae > Rhipidura > Rhipidura dahli. The sequence continues at coordinate 1,111,323 of VXAC01007226.1, read as the reverse complement.
GTGGAATAGTTTCCATTCCTCAAGGTGTAGAAGACCTTTGACTCTCTAAATTCAATTTGCTTTTCTAATACCATGAGCAAAAGGTGGCAGAGACAAGAAGGAGGTCAAATTCAGGCCAAGTCAGCTGAATTGATGTACATATTTATATAGGTTAAACTTCTAATGCAAACGAAACTTCTTGCATTTGCTAGTTGGGTAGTTTATTGGGGGGGTTAATTATTTTCAAACAAGCTGAAGACAATATTAACCATGTGATTACACACAGAAAAAGTGTTTCTCATCACTGTAAATCCTAGGGATTTCCCTGGGAAGGATAATTAAAGCAACATGCTGTGAATGCAGCTAGTAAAGTAGTTGCCTTTTGAACTTTTGAGTAGGGCAGCCAGGCCCTTGTGGCCCTGCTCTGCTCCACACTTTGCCTTACTCTCCTCCCTCAGAGTATTTTTAACCCCGATGCCTTTGTGTAACTATCAAGCTTCATGGAGAGATGTGCTTAGCACAAGTAGGGAATGGCATTTTCAGAGGTGGGGGACTGAAGCACATGAACTGGGAGGGGCAGAATTGCCTCGAGGCAGCCAGGAAAACATGAAAAAATGTTACTTAAGGCATGTTTAACTTAAGTGCTCTAAAGATGATAATTTTGTAAGTATTAGGGATGCAACTATAACCTCCATCAAATTCTGCATGTTTGTTAACTTTTGCCATGTTATGTTTTGACAGTCACAAACATTTGTTTGTAAATGGGCCAAGGAGGGGAAATATTGCCCCATATGCTAAGGCAAAACTAATTGTGATAATGGAGAAAAAAAGAAAGTCTTGAAGTCTTGAATGGGGTGAGAAAAGACACTCTCAGCATAATCTGTGAATAGTGATTTGCAGTTTTCTGTCCCTTATGCCGTCTCATAGCTGATATGAGATGTTAGTCCTATTAACAGAGCCTTCCTTCTACACCTCAATTTGAGCTTGCCTTTTTAAAGCATTTGCTAGAGTAAGGGGAGAGCTCTTTTCCCACAATGCCTAAGGTTTCTTTCCTTGGTCATGGCCAATCAGTGGCAATGTGCTTGCAGCACAGTCAAGCCTAGGTTTGGCTGGTATCATTTGTCTCACACGTCCATCAATCCCTAAAATTACTATTTGTAAATTATAGTTAAAAACCTTAAAACAACCATACAATTCCCACTAAGCCTCTTCTTCATATATGAAATCAATATATGTTGCTGTGTTGTTTTATCTAAAATATTTTGAGTTTCTAACTATGGCTATCGTAAATCAGCTTTTTTGAAATGCTCTTGTTTTCTGTTTAATGTGAGAATGATGTATAACTCAGTAAAATGTTAAAATTCCTTTTTTGAGAGGCTAGCCAATTTATTTTGACATAGTCAAGCTGATATTGGTATATTAATGTGACTTATGTTATTGCTCTCCATATAAAATTTATGGCAGAGTGATTGAGAGATAGCAAGATGAACTGGGGAGACTTGTTCAGGGTGTGGTGCATAATATTAATAAAGATACAATGTGTCCTGAAGACTGTATGAGCGAAGTCCTGGCACAATTTCATCTTTTCCTCAAGTTTCCAGTTAAAAATGTCCTACTGAGATTAGCTCTTGGCCAGGTTTCCCTGGCCAACTTGTTCTCACTTGTGAGTTATGGAAGGCGTTGAGCTGTAATTCTGCATGGTCAGTGCATGGTGGTGGTCTTAAATGGGGTCTACACTGAGCTGTCAGTGGTGCTAAAGGTCAGGATTTGATGTGAAGAGAGAGGAGCTCCAGGGGTTTGGGCTATAAAAAAAGGTTTGGCTGCATGCTACCATACACAAGATCAGTTGTTCGTGTAAATATTTGTAAAATCCAGCAGTTGCCTCGTGTCGATCATCTGGATTGCCCACCGTCACAGCCTCTGACCCTTCAGCAAAACCCAGGAGGCAGCTGCTTTGGCCATGGCATTTCTCAGGGTAATCAGACTACCATAAATCACAAAGGCTTTTCATGTGTCCTGGGATCAATAAGAGGTTCCCCAGTGTCACATGTTGTACCAGTGACCCAGCATGGCTCTTGCAAGTTGCTGGGAGTAGTCCTTGTTACTCCAAATGGCTCTATCCAGGTCGATGGGAATCAATGGATTTAAAAAAATATTTTTGCATGACGGACTTGTTTCTTCTACTCCATAACCTTATGTAGATCTGCATATAAAGTGGAATTGTTTTCCTCTGCATCTGTGCAGGTCAGGGACAGCCCAAGAAAAAAGTCACCAGAGGAAACTGGACACTTTGCAAGAGAGGGAGAGTTTTGCAAAATATGGAAGGCTGTGGCTCCAATCAGATTTTCCAGTTAAGTTTTTTTTCGCAGAGAACTTCTTAATCTATACTGTGGAAGAACCCAGGTTTCATGTTTTTCAAATGACAAAGCCATCGTCAGTGTGTGTGGGTCATGTGTGTGCCTACTTTCACAGCTTAATACGGATAAGTGTTACCAGAATATAATCTTTTAATTTAGCTCTTTGTTGTCTACTGACTCGTGAAATTTTTTTTGGTAACTTAAGCACAAGTGATTATGTAGAGAAGCAGAGGCAAGTATTTAAAAATTAAAAAAAAAAAAAAAAGTGCTTTTTATTGTCATTTGCATGAATTGTTTCACCAAAAACCTCTGGATTCCTCCTCTGCTACTTTTCTGTAATCAGTTTGTTTGTGTGACTGAGTTTGCTCTGACTTGTATGTTTTGTGTACAGAACATCATAATCTCAAAGTGCTCGTATTGACTGCACAATCTTAACAATTTTTGTGAAAACAAGAGATCATTTTATGGAGTGAAATGAGGAAACCTGTACACTGCTGGCTGCTTAGGTGTCACACAATGCAGTGATGGCAACAGCCCAGTTATGTACTGCCTTTCCTTGGCACAAGAGGTTCCATAGTGGGCAGGGTGGACCCTGGATCTGAACTCTCAGGATTGTGCTTTTCAGACCAGGTTTGTCTTTTATCATACTGACTCTCAGGAAAGGGTGACTGGATAACTTGCTTGTCAAGAGTTCCCTCCCTTGTATTTCTGTAAAATACTCACACAATGGTGAAGCAGTAGCAAGATGTGAATGATTAAAGTAGTTTGGGTTAAGCATGAAAGTTCATTTATGAGACTCAACACATACAAATAGCATTTATGGCCATGTGGTAGAGCATATTGGATACATCAAACCAGCATTCTAGGCTCCGGAAGTTTTTTCCCCACTGCTTGTGCTAAAAAATGTTGGCAGGCCAGCCTGCAAATGTGAAGGTGCAGATTGCACCTGCTACAGGCTGAGTGCATTACAAGGAGCCTTCTTTAGCAGAGAAAAAACATCACCCCTGCAGTTAAAGGTAAAGCTACAGGCCTCAAATTCTCATATTCTGTGTGGTTGTCAGCAGCCCACTGAGTTCTCACTTCTTGACAATCAAGTGTGTCTGGCTCAGTGCCAGTTTACACTGAGTAAAGTGTGAGTTGCACAGCTTGACTATCTGTGTTGACTTTAACATTGCATAATATAATTGGGGAAAAATAATGCTTTATATTTAACACAGCAACACAGAAACAAGATTCAAATGCACTCAGTTGCTTATTTCTTAGGAAAGAATGTATCTTGCTGCCGTATAGTCTCTTTACTATGGTGTCTGAAGGAGATGATAATTTTATTAGCTTGCTCTTTTTAAAAGCGGAGGGGCTTAAATATGCACTGCTGGATTAGACTATTTGATTAGTAAACAGTTTGGGCTGTAGTATGACAAATTGTTTATGGCTGCATTGCTACTGGAAGAAATGGTGTTAGACACTCCTGTGTCATCATTGTCTTTATTTCAGAACAAACATTCATGTAGATATGCAGTTAATTGGAAGGGGAACTGATAGAGCTGAAAATTAATCCTTAAAAAAAAAAACAAAAAAACCCAAAACTTTAAAAACCCTTACAAGTATTTACTGTATGAATCCGAAGATGTGATTAAGGGAGAGAGCTTGAATGGCTGGGCAGATCGGGAGAAGGAATGATGACTTTATTTAAGGGTATCATTTGACTAAGGTGCTAGTGTAAAGAAATACTGTATATTAGTAAAGTCAGTTAATAAAATTTTAAACAAATGCTTCCTAGGTATTTTCACCTCCACAAATTGAGTTTAGAAAATACTAACATCTGAACACACCTTACTCACCTGAACAATGTGTAAAGTAAGAAAATCCCAAATCCATTGTAACATTTAAAAAGAAAAGAAAAAGAAAATTTGTCAACTCAGATATTTTTGGTATTTGATGTCCTCGTCAGGTGACTTTCAGAATGAACTTAATTTTGAGGTGCTTATCCTTTTTTTTTTTCCTTAAAGGAGTTGCAATTATTCCTTTATATGTCATTACTAAAATGTATGGGAGGGAGGATGAACAGTTGGCTTTCTAGTGCCAGAAAATAGTGTTGGTAACCTCTTCTCAGTCTGTATTCCCCTACCTCAACCATTCTCCCTTATTCCTGAAGTGTGTGTGTTGCAGCCAGCTGACGTACACAGCTGACGGTGTTTGCTAAAGCCAAGTCTTTGATTCAGACTGGAACCTGTTTCATAGGGAGGCTGGAACTGAGATCAAGAGACGCCCAGTTTGCTTCCAACAAGTCTCCTGGCAGACAAGATATTGGACGGGGGGTGGGGGAGAGAAAGAGCAGACTGTTCCTTAAAAACAAGCAGGCGAGAGAAATCGCAGGAGCAGAGCAGCTCAGCGTGCTCCTGAGGAAGGAACCGCTCAGATGCGGCGCGGTCCAGCTCGAGTGCTTGGACCCCAGATCAGTCACAGGAGTTAATGATGCCGTGCACACACTGCTGGTGTGCAGTGCTGGGAACTCTCAGTAAGATGGATTGCACTGCATAGAGAAAATGGAGATGTCTGAAACCAGCCAGAAAAGATCAGCATAAAAGGTAGGTTAATGTTCTGTTGCTAGGTGATCCAATAATTAGATCCCTTTTCTGTTACTCTGTCTGGTGGTATTTATTTTTATATACATTCAGTACATTATGAAAGATATAAATATATCAAGTCAGTGCTTTCTGGGGGGGTTCTTTCTCAATATAAATTTCCCTCACATTTGGTCTCTTGCACTTTTTTTTTTACTTTATTACTTATTTCTCTGACCTCATTATTATTTTGAACTGGTTTTTGTGATTTGACATTGAAAATAGTTATCCCAACAAAAGCAGCACAGCAGGTTACTTAGACTTTACAAAGTATCAGATGGGGATGCTCAGGATGTAATGTTGCAACCTAAAATCAACAGTTCCAAGTTCGTGGAATAAATTGAAGCTTTCATTAAATAAAACTTATTCCTAAGCAGAGAGATACACAGCTTCCTGACAGAGGAGTATGTTCTACTTTCTCTCTGTAGCCCAGTTACGGGTGTAAAATACAGAACAGGATATGGAAGCCAAACCCATGAGCTATATAAGGCATCAAAGCGCGGGAGGGCACGACCTGTTTTCTTTTGTATCAGAATTCAGTTCAGCATGAACCAGAAGGGCAGAACTGGGAGGGGGAAGTGGCATTAGATTAACAAGTTATGTTGTAGCAAGACCTCGTAAGCCTTTTGTTTCTCAGGTCCTTAAAAGTATTTTTAGCAGAGATGAGGATTCTGTGTAACAAAAATTTATCCATTCTGATTTTCTCTTCTTGTTTTGGCCCCACATTGGAGCAGTTGAACCATGTGTGGGAAAACTGTTCTTCTCTTTGCTTTGAATCTCTCATTAGCCTGTCAGCATGTGCATGTTAGGCCAAAATGTGGGCTAGAATGTGTCTCAGCGGAGCAAGAGTGATGGCTCTCACCAGGATAGATCAGATCTGTGTTTATATTTGATTTCTCTCTGTGTGTTTGTCCTTTCTGACCAGTCTAGATATAGTGTCTTGTTGCTATAGGGTCTCTCATTTCTACCTTTGCCTCAGTCTCTGGAACCACTGTGGAGCATGCATAAGAAATGTTAGTTAGCACTGTTCAGGAAGGTGGTACTTCACTTTCTTTAGTTCATAAACATCATTGAAGGGGGTGGAAGCCAAAAGTAGCCTTGCAGCAAAGCTGGTTTCTTCTCTAGGCACAAGTATCACACACACACACACAAAAAGGTGGGGGAGAGGATCTGCTATCACAGTTCCTAGATGTAGAGATCTGGATTTTCTGTAAATACTTTTGTGTTATTGCTGGTTCTATGCTGAGAAGGAGGTACTGGTTTTTTAGTTCCCAAAATCTAATGGCATTTTTAACAAATATCCCCTTCCTTTAAAAAAAAAAAATCAGTAGAAGATGCAAATAAATAATAAAAGAATGGTTGATTTGTTTGAAAATTTTCCAGGGAACAGTAGGGGTTATATGAGAGTCAGCCTGGGCCCAACAGAGCAGGCATTGAACCAGACCTAATAAGAACAACTGGACCCAACACCCATATTATGTTCAGTAATGGAGGGGTTTTGTACTACAAGGACTTCAATGTTGTAATCTTAATGGCTAGAGGTAACAAACCAGGCTGAAAGGAAAGAGGAAAAAGTAAAGTCCAAGGCAATTAGGAAAATCGCTTTTGTGGATTTTGGGTATTGCCAGTCATATTTGTGCCATTTTTACAGATGAATGGGCTTTTCTGTCACTGTAAGAATGAATTGTAAAGTAATGGACTTGAACTAATTATGTCCTATAAACCTATAATAATAACAATAAATGTGTTTTGAAGTTCAGACATGCGTGTAGTTGATCCAGCCAACTGAGTCGATCAGCAGCTGATCAAGTCTCCTGCTTGGGGTTAACAGGATTCAGGAGCGTTTTAGGGGGAAAAAAATGGTCAGATAAGACAGCTGCTGGGAAGGAGGGAAAGAGCAGGAGTTACAGCTGGTCACCAATTCAAGCAAGGTTCTTTCTATCTACATTTCTAGACTGCTTTTAGTTACCTGCAGGTGCTGGAAGGTGTCTGTTCTGGCTCATATGGAGGTTCTTACCCCAGCACAGATGGAGAACAGTGGAGGCTGACAGGTCTGGTCTCAACCTCTTCATACCATGTGGCATTTAGCCAGTGATCTCATGGTCTTATGTTTTCTCCTGATGCTTTTTGTCTTTTTCTTCTTAAACCACACCATTTTTGGCAGGGGAGAAAGGGAAAGTACACACAGGGTAGAGGAGGGGAGACATAAGACATGGTTGCATTTATAAGGGTGTTTTTTCTAAGCTGAGCAGTGGTCAGCTCCCCATACACCATCCCAAGAGTTAATTCTTTAGAAAAACTTAAGCTCCTTTTATACTTCTACCAGATTTTTCCCAAACTCTCACTTCCTTGACGTAAGGTCCTTGTTCTCTCCCCAGCATCCCCCAGCTGATCACACATACCAGGCTTCCCAGCAGTCAGTCAGCAAACGCTGAATGAACTCCTACTGCACCTGAGCAGCAAATGCAAAACTCACCAATATGTTTCCACAGCCTCTGGAATGAAGCCATCAGAGTTCATGGAGCTTGTCTCCAGGATGTGAATTATGCATCCCAGAACATGGTATGTTCATCCAGCATGCCAGGTGTCTCCTGGGATCTCTGTGTGTGCAGCTGGATAATGTTGCATCCCAGATGATGTTTTCTTTCCCTCTTTCTGGAAAAAACAATGGCAGAAAGAACAAAACCAATTAAACCTGTAGTAACTGTTGTATTTCCTCTCAATCCCAAATTTTATCATAATCTGTTGTATACAAGAAAGTCATAGATGTGGTTTTCTTGGCTCTTTCCTGGTAATGCTTTCCCAGCTCTATAGGTGGTTTCTATCTGGAGTTTCATACTTGGTCACAGGGCTTCAGTGCCCCAGGATTTCACCCTTGTGCTCTCCCTTGCAGGTGTCAGCAAAGCCGTTTGGGAATCTGTGTGGGAAACTGGCTGAAAACCAATTTGCATCCTCCTGCCAGCCTGGGTCACAGCTTGGCTGCACAGCAGAGGGTGCAGCACAAGGACTGAAAGGACTTGCTGCAGGCAGGAGGAGGGCTTGGGTTTTGCTGAAGCTGGTTTTAACAGGGCTGCCCAGTGTTTCACAGGGGAAATAAATGAGATTACAGTGGAAGAAGTTCAGATGCTCCACATGGGCTCACTGTTCACAGAACACCCCAAATGGTAATTTGCAGTGACACAAATGAGGGATGGGTGAACTGTGCCACAGAGCAAGGACACTTTGATCCACTGATACCAGAATGTCAAAACATGCTGTTGAACACTGCTTGACTTGAGCTTTTTTCCTCTGAAGATGTGAATTTACATACCAAATATTTTTGCATGCAAATATTTTTATATTAAATATATTATTGACTGTAGATATTTGCATGTTAAAATGTATTTTCATAATACACTATCTTGTCCTTCAAATCCTGCTTCTCTTTGTTCCTCATACCTGAGAAAGTGTCCCTCTTCAATAGCTTTTGAGGAATGATGTTCCTGAGTGTACTTTAGTGTCTGATTCTCTGTATGAAAATTCAGCTGTCTGCTTCTTTCTTTTTGATCCAGTTCTGTTTGTGTTTACCCAATGCTTATCAGGTTTTTTAATGAGATTTTTAGGCTTTCTACCAAGACATGAAAGTATTTTTGTTTTTTTTTTTTTCTTTTCCTAGCGTAATGAGCTTCAGCGAGAATCTTTGCATACAATTGAACACAAAAGGAAAAAAGCTAAAGCTCAGCTGTTTGCCATGGATGTGGCTTCAGTGCTGTGTAACCCAACATACAACCTCCTCTGCAGTTCCCTCAACATCTCTAAGTGTCTCATGAAAGAGCAGGCACCAGCTGGAGCCCTGTGGAAATTCTGTGGTGGTCTTTGAATGTCCTGAAGCCGTTTATTTAAGCTGGAGTTATGAGATGCTTTGAAAATGCTGTAATTGAGGAATTTCTTCATTCAAGTTGGGAGATGAGCTCTGAGCAGATATTAAGCAGGCCTTGTCTTCTGGGTGTTTGCTTGAACAGCTCAGGAAGGAGAGCTATGTAAAAACCTTAGGAGGTGATAAGTGCAGTGTAAAATGATATAGGAAAGTTCGTCATAAAATGCACAATGATAATTTCAAATGTTATTCTTAATTGTATGCTGTTGGGTTTTTATTTTATCTTGAATAGAGATGGTTGCGCACTATCAAAAAACTTACTAATGGTTTTTAAACAATTTTCTAGAATTTTTTCTAAGTTTTCTGATTGTGGTAGTTACTCACTTGTTCTCCTTTCATTTTAGGTGATCTGCAGAGATGAGGAGGGACATTAGTTGTGTTCAGACTCGCAAGGTGTATGCAGTGCCCTCCTTTAACACTGCTCCCTGTTTTCTGTTTGTTTCAGGGGAAGCCTTCCATCCACAGTGTTGAAGCATGAGTGCTGATGCCAGCCAGGTGGTGATCACTACTCCTCCCCCGGCCACGATGCCTCACAAAGAGCGGTACTTTGATCGCATCAATGAGAATGACCCGGAGTATATCCGGGAGAGAAACATGTCCCCTGACCTGAGACAGGACTTCAACATGATGGAGCAGAGGAAGAGGGTCACCCAGATACTGCAGAGCCCTGTGAGTGCCATTAATGGGGAGTAAAAAGGAAAGGGTGTTATAAAAAAAGATATCTGTGTCACAGCTAGATAGAATGTCTCTGGACAATCTTATAAGAAAAGTCACTAAACAGATTATCTGGGATTTTGTTGGCATACTGGACAAGCAGCCTCTATTGTGTTGTTTTTTCTCCTGATACTTTTATATTCTTATGGTTCATTGCAGTATTACAGAAAAATGTGGCTGGCTGCAGGGTTCCTAATTAAAACTTAGGGGCAGGGAAGAGAGTGAAGGAGTCACTGGTCAAATCGGAACAAATTAGAGCATTACGTGGTGTTCTGCTTTCTGGGTTTGAATGTTAACCTATCATTTGCATCAGGAATGCTTTAATTAACATTTATAGTTGGGTTAAGTTTATTTAAAAGCTAGACTATGTTCTTTTATGTCCTTGAGGGTGATCATACCCCTGCTTGGCCATATTAGTGCTCATCTACTGGTTGTGTAAGTTGAGTATTTGTGTAGACTACATATAAAACTATCAAATCCATTGAACCACGCTCATAGTAGTTCTAATTTATATTTTAATATTTGTGTTGTTTGAGTTTAACCTGATGAATACATTGGAAAGCAACACTGTTGCCTTTAGTATTTTGAAGCCATAGGGAGTGAGTAAGGCCTGTGGGGTGATCCTTTGGGGCTATCCGGGTGTAATGGAGGTATTGAGGATAAAGGGACTGGGAAGGGGCTAAGCAGCTTTACAGATTCTTCTGTCTTCAATTCCTCTGTAAATTGGGGTGCTTCTGTGATTTTTTTTTTTAAGCTTTTCCATATGTAATGAGATTGCAAACAGCTGTTAGTAATCACCCTATTATAGTCATCCATGAATAACAGGATTGTTTGCTAAAGTGTTGTCATGGAGTGTCTCTTGGATCTGTGTGTTGCTTTGAGTATAATGTGAACCTGTTGACTAAGGAATTTATTATTTTTCAAGTCAATTTGTGCAAGCTTGGGTTTGCAGCCAGGCTCTTTTATGGATAAAATAAGGAGGTACTGCATAATATTTTAATCATTGTAATTTTATGTTAAATACTGAGTTGTAAAATGTGATCAGAGTCTACTCATTCCTGTTCAAATACTCACATTATGAGCAGCCAGGACTCAGAGCAAAGACTAAATCTTCAGCCTAACAGATAAAAATAAGTTGGAGAGATCATTAGGGTTTGTTTATGGGGGGTGGTTTTTTGGTCCTTTTGATGACAATATTGAACTGATGAGCATAACTATTTCATTAACATTTTAGGGCACCTTTTGCCAAGTCTGCCAGATGTAATTAATGTCCCTTTGCTGCAGCCTCTGTGGTGTTTTTTTTAGTAGATGCAGTGTCAGCATGCAGATTTTAGGAAGGGATGTGGAGAGGGGTATGAACCCCTGAGTTTAGGTTGCTGTTTTAACAGAAGATTGCAGGACAGAGAGCTGTTGGGCTTCTGTCAGTGTCCTGCTGCAAGAGAAGCTGAGCCCAGCACTTTTTGGAAAGTGGCTGTTCAGAGCTGCCAATAAGTTGCAAGTTTTTGTTGTGTAAGGGAACAGTTGTCCAAATAAACCAGGGGCCTGCTGCCTGCTTGGCTTACAGAGAAATGGGAACGTGGGAGCTGAGTGTGTGATCAGGCACGAAGAGAAGTTGTCTGAGCTCCCATTTCCCCTCAAGTATCTCCTTTTATCCTCTCTTTCCCTGGTACAGAAAGTTGAGAGGAACTCTGCTGTGATTTCTCACGCGACGAAATTAAAGCATTTTTATACAGTATCTGTCGCCAAATGTCCATCAAGAGAATTTCATAATTAATTTAGGGGTGGAAGGTGCAGTATTTTTTCCAGGCTCCAGTTGCTGTGTGCCAGTTCCTGGGACTGAAAATGTTTACCTTGTTCTCCTGAATTTAAAATTCATCACAAAATGGGCATAAAGTATTGTTGCTGTTGCCAGTCTGTGTAACACAGGTTCGGGATTGTACTGATGAGTATTGTCCCTAGTGTTTTTGTTCTATAGCTGCAGAATTACGCTGTGTTAGACATTTTTATAGAACTTCGTTGCTTTTCTGGATTATTCCACTTGACAGAGAGAATATAGTTTGAAGGTGTTTAGAAGAAGAGGAAGAGAAGTTATAAGACACAGTTTAAGGAAGAGCTTGCTTTGCTGGTAAATCTTTGCCCAGTCTTAGATATATAAATATGTATCTTCACCAAGCCTTGATAAATGCATTCAGATCAAAGAAATAGTCATTGACCCCTCTTCTGGCAAGTATTAGGAAATATGAAGTGTATCTAGCAAGGATAGTAACTGTCTTTAAAGTACATGAGCATGTATGGAGTTGAGGTGAGCTTTGAACATGTACTTTCTGTGAGCAAAAGTGCACAATTAAAGGGTTAATCAGTGTCACGTAGTAGGAAGCTTAAGTACTAATTTAATCTGGCTTTATTAACAAGCTTTTTTCCTTCTTCCAAGTTGGAAAATCTAAATCCTTCAGCAAGAAAATAAATTAAAGAATATATTTCAGGAACCACAGTATATTTTATTCAGTGAGTGTTATTGTAAGGGCTACAGGCCTGACCAGACATCTTCAGACATCAAGCTGCTGCATCTCTCTGATGTGCTGTTTGGTGCCCATACTAGTGTGCAATTTGACTACTCCTCTCTGATGTGCAATTTCCCTTTCCTAAATTAAATAATTTAAAAGCTACTGAAAAGCTATTTCCATTACCTCTGATGTTTGCTAATGTCTTGGAGTCTGTTCATAATAAACCTTAAACAAATCAGAGTTGTTTTCTGACCACTGCCCATGGAGAATGTCCTGACATTATCAGTTGGGTTCTCAGATGTGTTTGCTTAATATGCATGTAGCCCCTGAGCATCTGATAGCCTGGAGAATCTGATAAACTGAACATGTTTGCTGCTCTCTGTCTGTTAGAAAGGTGGAAAGAAATTAAGATCAGCTGGGCCTGAGCAGCCTGATAGCATCCAGAAGTACTGCTGACCAGTGTTTAGCACAAAGCCATTTAGGGTTGTTTTAGTAATGTCTTCAGTTTCAGAGGATTCAGGTAGCAAGTTGTTACATTTAAAGGAAAGGTACTACATTTGTTCAGTGGACTAATTTTATTGCTTATTAGGTCCAAGATACTTGCACTACTGATGTCTTGAGAGGCCACCTAAAATAGAGACTCGACAGGAGTAAGGGAATAAAGGTGGGTATTTATTTGAGAGGCCTTCAGAGTTACGCCCCGGGGAGCCAGAGGCTGCTGCCGAGATGGACCCCAAGCTGACAACAGGGCACGAGTTCTTCACACTTTTATAGGTTTGGTTCATTTGCATATGAGGGTTAATTCTCCAATTAAAGCTTCAGTTAATGATGTAATTTCCCCAAGCTTGCCCCCTTCTCAGAGGCTTTTGGTTTATACTTTTTGGGCTTAGGACTGTCTGGGTGTCCTTGAAGAGCAGGTCTGGACAGGCTTTGTTATGTCTAGCTAGCAGGAGAGAGCAGAAGTGATCAGGCTACAAGAAACTTCAGAGTTACACACAGTACAGGATTTAAAAAATATAAAAGTTCAAACCTAAGGCATGACTATAATATATCCAAAATCTGAAAAGATATATTGGTTGTTTTGGGTTTTTTTAATATTTTCCTACTTAACTCTGCAATTAAAAACAGTTTTGCCTGTATGCTAAACAGTCATATGTTGCTTGTTACACAGAGTAACTATGTCTTTCACAGAGCAAAAATATATTTGCTGTACCATCAAATCCCTTATTTCAGTAATAGTATAAAAGTCCTTCTGGCCTTTATTTCCTTCTAGCATTTCTCTGATGCCATCACCATAGCAACCAGAAACTCTTAAACCACTTTTTTTTTAAAAAAAAAGGGCAGTGGTTGTGCAGTTGTGGTGTTTGTGAAAACTGATCAGCCAGTTCAGCACTGAGGAGCTGAATGAATACATAGATTGGGAAGAAAATCCCCACAGCCATCATGAAGCAGGGAAGGTGTTGGATGTTTCTGCCGGCAGGCAGCAGTGCCACACTGTTTCCAGTGCAGTGAGACCATGTGAAGCAATTATCCACCCAGCAGAAAAGCTAACTACAGGCTTCAGCTAACGGGACAGTGTGTGTAACCTAATGGGAAATTAGGGCTTAGACTGCACTGAGGAGTGCCTTACATCCCTTTATATTGGTGTGTTGGAAGGAAAGCTACGGAGGAGGGTGGAAATGGAAGAGGATGCATTCTTGAACAAAAATATGCTTATATATGAGATATCCTTCATTATTTTCACTGATGTAACAAGCAGTTGTGTCTGAAGCTGTGAGTTGAACAGCTGTTTCGTGTAGACATAAAATGCCCGGTTATTGGAATTTAAATGTCCAATTTATGTTTTTAATTTACCAGGGAAGTTTTGTGTGGCTTCTTGAGACCCACTGGATGTGTGCTTGCTATTTTTACATGTAAAGCACAGCTATTTGGATCTTGTTTTTTTTTTTTTTTCCTGAAGTTGAGCTCTGTGTTGGCAGGATCCCATCAGGCTTTACTTTGATTTCATGCTGGATCTAGAGAGTGTCTACCAACCCGCCGTGACTCTGCAGGGTGTTCAGGGCCGCTCTTGCTCGACACTGCTATTGCAGGAAGGTTCAGGCCAAGCTCTCCAGATTGCAGAATTTTGGGGGGTTATGCTGAGGTTAAAAATGTACTTCTCTACTGTGCCTCCCTTCCTGCCTTGTGTATGTACACACCCCTCTGCCTCCTACACTAGCCAGTCTTGCCCAAAAAAGTGGGGAGATAACTAGACAGCTTAGCAACTCTTCTATTCAGAGGTCTGCCTTAGCATGCAGGCAGATTTTTCTTTTCAAAAACAAGCAATCCCACCTACACTTGGATTTTTTTTCTGGCTATGTTATTTTCAAACCACCAGGACAGAGATGAAGGATGATTTAATTTATTTTTTCCCCGGCTTTTGCAGTTGTTTAGCTTTCTGTATTTTGTATCAAGTGAACATCCAGTATTTTTGCAATACCACTCCCTTTTGGGGCAGTTTATTTTCTTAAAAATATCAAAGTCCTTTCAGTTCCTCATATGTTTTGGCTTTTACTGCTCTTTTCTCAGAAGTTCAAAAGCCTTTCACATCCTTCAGAACCCTCACCTCTTGGCCACAAGGGACTCAGAACCTTTTATATCACCTGGGGACCTCCTCACTGGGCAATCCTCTCACCTTGCAGCTCCCTGTTCTGGCTTTTGTCTTCTCTGACATCTTCCTGACATCCTGCAGGGAAGTCATGACTCTCCTCTCTCTGCAAGAGGTTATTCAATTGCTTGCTTTCATCGTACAACCTGTGCAGCATTTTGTTCACCCAGAGGCAAGAGCTCAACTTGATGCGTCATTCAAGACATACTACAGAATGTCCCTTAAAGATCCCCTCTGTGCTGTGACAGCGTTTTAACTGAGAGGGAATTTGTGTTCAGGGTAATGTTGTCTCAAATCAAGGCCATCCACTAGATCTCTGTGAGGACCCAAGAAATCCCAATCCCTAGTTATCATTTCTATAGCTGCCATGGTGCACTGTAAATTCACACCAATCTCCTGCGCCTTAAGTGCGTGTCGTATTTCCCTGCTTTCTTACCTTAAAAAACAGGTTACCTCTCACTCCCCTCTATTTCCATACTGCTCCTTTCCACTTAGTTTGAAGTGTGTGGGTTTTTTTATTAGATATAAATGCCAACAGATACATGTTCAACCTGGAAAACCTTGGAAAGCCATGACTGGTGACTTTCCTCCTTGGCTGCAGGGCCATGTGTATCCAAAACACGATGCAAGAGCTCTGCCCTCCCTCCTAGTGCATTGCCACCATGTGGGCTCCCACCCTTCCAAGCCCTGCACTTACTGAAAAACCCAGTTAATTATGCTCAAAAATGCGTGAGACCCTTGAAAAGCTGAAATTTGATTTCTTCTAGCATTTTACATTTCATTGTACATTCCACTTACACTCATTACATTTCATTTACATTCCATTTAACAAGATGTATAGTATGGCTTTACGAGGGAACACAAGAGAGAGACCCAGACCCCCATGCAGAGCAGCAGTTGTGTGAGTGGCGGGAGCTGGGTGTGCTGGAGATGGGCTTGGCAAAGAAGCTCAGTGCTTCAGGTTTGGCTGAATCATAGGGTATTTCTAGGCTGCTTATCACAGGAGTAAACACTGCTGCAGCTCAGAGAGGAAAGCTGGTGTGCACCAGGTTAGAGGAGCCGGAAAAACTGGCACAGGCTGAGCTGTGTATGGGGACCGCCTTGCTGTCAGCCGAGTCACTAAATCCAGCCCAGGTAGCCTCACCTTCAGTGCAAGTGAAGAGATTAGTGTAACTTTAGCTAATTCCCCATTTGCCTTCTTACCGAGCCTATTTCTTTTTGTCTTAACACAGGAGCCCCCTCCCCCTTGTTCTCTTTCACAGCATTGACAAACACTTTTTGTGACTCTTATCTTCTCCCCGCCAGCCTTCACTCACTGGCGGTTTTTTTGTGGCCAGCTCCACCCTTTTCCACTTAGGGCACCCGTTGTTTGTATCTAAACTCCAGTCTTGAAAGAGCCTGTTAGGAGCCGTGTCAGCTGTTTCAGTGAAGGTCTTCCTCTCACGGGCAGCTGTGTTTACAGCACAGGAATCAAAATTAACGTCTCTTCGCTCTCGAGGACAAAATACCAGTTAAGTTTTGAAATTTTTCTTCAGTGGTGGAGATTTGACTTAGAGACTCTGTGTGGGCACGTGTAGATAAGTTGAATTATACCCTTTTTTTAAAATGGGTTTAAGATATTAGAAACTGATCAAAATTGGGAAAAGTGAAAATGGGCGAATGGGTTTCTTGTATTATTCAGCAGCTTTCAGTCTAACAGCAGTGCTGCTATGAAATGTAGGGGCCTCACGTATCTTTTTTAGCTACTTTCCTGTAGAATGACATGAAACTGTTTGGTCATTACTGTAATTAGTCCTAATGTGCTTTTAATGAGCACATGCCTTCTCCTCTTGAAGGTTTGCAGTGGTGTGGAGTATTTGTAGATTACTTGTATACCATTATTATTTGCTTATGATTTTATTTCTACTTCTTTTGAGTTGGGTACATGTAGAAATCAGTGGTCAACAAAAAAGAAACAGCACAGATAGTCAAAATACTCATAAGCCTGTATACTTAACATCCTCAGAGAGCTGCCAACCAAGATGAAGAGATTAATACCAAGCTTTTTAGCAATATCATTATTCTGCACTATGTATGTGTGTAACCCTGTAAAATAGGTTTTTCTAAGAAGTTGATTATTCTAGTTCTTCCTGAACATGTTGACTGAAAAATACTAGTTGTCAACTGGTACATGCAAATGCTGCTTTCATTCTTAAAAGCCCAGATTTACACTGTCAGCTCACGCTTAGGCTGTACTTCTGAAAGAAAATTGAAGTAAATGAGTCAGAACTGAGCTTGTTAACTTCACTCTTGAGTTTCAGACAACTGTTGCAGTTCTAAGTTGAAAGATTTTTCCATCTAAACCGTCTGACTATGATGTGTATTTGGAAGATGATTGCAAATAGTTCTGGAGAAGTAATTTTATGATATTAGAAAGACCTTGACCTAATCACTCCTAGACCCAAGTTTTAGAAAGACCTTGACCATCAAGAAAAGCTGTGTCTTTTCTGCAGGCTGTGCAGTACCATGTGAGACTGTTAAAAAGCTGACTACAGATTTGGCAAAAGTGTTCTGGAAACAGTTTTAGGAACAGGCTGAGCTGCCCTGTTCATTTTAACTGGTGAGTTGTGGGGAAATTCATGTCTCAGAGCAAGGTGGTGGAGTGGCACTCAGAAGGTGGGTGGGGCGGAAGCAGAGCAGCAGCCTGCATTCTGCCAAGGTCAGGCTACTCACTTGGGTGTCTGCTGCTGCCAGGTGAATAAAAGCCCTACTCAGCATCCTCCCTGTTGTACCTCTTGTCTGAAATGTTACTGTACCTCCTTTCCAGTAACTGTCATGGGCCCAGTTTTCATACCATGGCATGAAAATGGAAACTTTCAGTCTGATGCTTGAAGTGCTGTTCCAGCACAAACAAGGAGGGGACACAGGTGCTTGGCTGGGCAGGTGCAGTCCCTGAAGGCAGAATGATGCTTGTGCAAACAGGAAATGATTCCCAGCTGTGGAGGGATGGGTTATCCACGCCACATCCTTGGTGTGTGCAGGCCCAGGCAGGTGTATGAGTCCAGCTGTGTTGGCAGGACCATGGGCAGCCATGAAGTGCTGTGCTGCTCGCTTTGGGACCTGTACCCACCCCAGTGTAAGAAGTCACTGCTCTAAGTGTCTCATGTCTAAAGTCGCAGTGGTTTCAAACAGACAAAACAATGCACATGTACCCAGAGAGCCTGCTAAATCCCAGGGCTGAAACTTTCCCTTGATTGAGCAATGCTGAGTATACAGCTGAATAACATAATTTTTCATTCATCTGACAGTAGAGTTTTTCCTTTGTCAGCATTTTCTTGTCAAATACTACATCTGAAATTACCAGTGACCTTTCCACTTGAAAAATATCTGCTTTGTGCCAGAGCAGCACACTTGTCATCTCTTTGAAAACATCTCTCTCCAGTGATGACTTGCTTGTATGACTTCTGCTTGATCACTTGTGGGCAGTGCAATGCCACACATAGACAAGCATATTACAATCTCACGAATTAAAGCAAAACCCAACCACTTGGTCTCCAGGCTCTAGTTAGGTTTTCAGAAGCAGGCTCTGCAAGGCAGTGGTTTTACATAAATCAATCTTGCACAGTGAAATAAATATCCAATAAATATCATTCATTTAATGGCCCTTATTAAAGGTAATTGTTGATCACAAGAAGGTGGTGCCCTTCATAGGAACTCACTGGGATTACCAGAAGTGGCAGAAGGTTGTATTGGCACCTGTGGGACATTTATTTAAAGATATACAATTCCAAGTTTTAAAGGTGTGTAGCAGTGAATGAAATGTATTAAAATATTCATAGATATCCATGTGACAGGCTGAAGGCTGCTAGAAAACATCATTATACTCTGCAATGTGGATAAATTGCATACTTGATTTTATGCACTTCATCCATATTCTCACCTGCTTTACAGTTCATCCCAAACCTCCACATTTGCCACTTTCCTGGCTCTTACCTATCTTATTTCTAAAGCTGTTTTTAAGGGAATCTGCTTGTTTAGTTGAACAAAATTGTTGATACATTACTGAATCCTCATTTACAGCAGTGTCAGCAAATGTGTATAATACTACTGTTAGCATCAAGGTGCAAAACTAAGCTCAGAAGAATGAAAATAACGTGACCAAAAAGCAGAAGAATTAAAAATACAGTAGGCAATAAACTAAAACATCTTTCTGTCAAAAATTTCCCAAAATATATTATATTACCTTTTCATCTGCTTTAGAAGTAACATTACTTGTACAGGTTAAAAAAAAAAAACCTCAGAAGTCTGAATATGACTAAGAAGAGTTTACTGTTAATGTTTTTGCAGGTCTTTTATATAGTCCTTGTTGAATTGAAGGAGGAATAATTTAATATAGTACTGATAACAGGGCAGCCTGTTCCAGCTCTCTGCTACCCTTGATCTAAAGTTCTTCCTACTGCTGAGGTGGAACTTTGTGTATTTCAGTTTATGGCCATTTCTCCCTGTCCTCCACTTCTTTTCTCCCAGTTAGGCTCCTTTCCTCACTCCATTCCATGTTTTTCCTTTCCTTTTTCTCATCCGCTCCTTTCTCCTGCTGCATAGACCTTGCCAACAGCAGCCACTAAAGAGAAAAATCTGACTTTGCCTGTGCATCCTCAGGCTGGTGAGAGGTTGTTCAGCTTTTTGGGGGATGCCACGTGAATATTCTGGTCTACACTGTAGATCTGTGCAACACATCTATGCAGAGTCAGTCGGGGGGAATTTTTAGAGGCTTTACCTACAGAAATCTGGCAAGTCTCAGGTACAGTCATGATCCTGACAAAATTATTCTACGGAGAGCACGGATATCTGAAAAGTTGGTAATTAGTAGTTAATGGAGGCTCAACTGTCCAGCTGAGGAGGCTGTACCAAGTAGAGTCTTGAGGATGTTTTGGGGGGTTCAGTAGCAGTCTGTCTTACTAAGCAAAACCTGTTGGTGAACAGACTCAAGAGATTGGTGGATTTTGCCCAACAGAGTGGGTGTTTTGAAGGACTGAATTAAAATTCAGTGAAGAAATTACATTTGTCATACAGAACTGTTTTCTTTCTTTAATTGAGAACAAGTGTTCTGCTAGGGAAGGCCAACTGAAAGGAGCAATTACTTACAGGGAATAGTCTGGAGTTATAATAGGAGCCAGCTGTGTGGTAAAGACACCAAATGTCTTTTTGGAATGAACCAGAAGGGGTGTTCACAATCCACCTCAGCTCATGTTGTGTGCACCTTTGGGTACTGCTAGTTTGGGGAAAAGCTGCAAGATACTGCCAAGTAGTAATGAGAGGGGTAGAAAATGTAAGCTGTAATGGAAGTTTGAAGGAACAGAATTTTAGTCTAGGAATGTCAGGACTGCAGTGGTCCTAAGACAGGGATTTGTTGTAGATAGGGAATAATCTGTTTATCATCTCAAATGAACTGGCTTTGTCCATAGTATATAAAATTTGATACTATGAGAACTTTTCCATGATATATTCTGCAAGAGTTTATCTCTTGGGCTTGCAGTCACTATTCAGGAAAAGAAGGATGGGTTTTTTCCCTCTGGGAAAGGAAAGAAATAGAGAGGAGATAGCATTCCTAGTTTCTGCATGTCTGGGATATTACTTGAGCATGGATGAGCTCCAGCTTTCCAGTTGTTTGTAACTTTATCAAGTTTGAATGGATTTTCAGAGGGATTACATTATAAAAAAAATATCCAGCACAGAAAGCAACACATCCTGATCTAATTTCAAGTACCTCTTCCAAAATATGGACAACACTTTAATTATTGATAAAAATGGGTTTTATCATTAAAAAAAATATATTTTATCTTGTCATGTACTGGGAAATAGTAAATCCTCTGGGACCAAACTCCTCCTTTTTGCCCCCTAAATTGCCAGTACCTAGTGTATAAAGTTTAGGTTGGATGATGAAGTCTGGCAGAGTTAAAACAGCTAAAAACAAAGTCTAAGGGCAAGTTTCATGTAACATTAATAAGAGGCAAAACTATCAGCCCCACCTATGATAGAAATAAGATTATCAAGGCCAGGTTTCCTTGATGATTCTCAAATGTTTCTACAGGCTTTTAGAGAAGATCTGGAATGCCTTATTCAAGAACAGATGAAGAAGGGCAATAACCCCACTGGACTGCTTGCATTACAGCAGATTGCTGAATACATTACAGGGAGCACTTTTACAGGTTTTTCCTCATCTTCGCTCAGTAAGTGAATTATACATTGAACTGCTCTTTTTTTTTTTTTTTTTTAAATTGTTGCCAGGGCTTAGCAATGCTGGGATCTCCTCTTTCCTTGAATAAAAATTCTGTCAGAGCTTGCTTCAGCTGTGAAGTAGTGCAGATGGTAGCCTTAATTTGCCTTTTTAGGCTTCTTTCTCTCAAATTCTTTTATTTGTATAATGATATCCAAAATGGTTGAAATCCTCAAACTTAGTTATTCTATAATTTGTTAATAAAAGTTTAACTGACATAGGGAACAAAATGTTGTGCCCTGTTACTATTAGGAGTTTAACATTAATATAAACTGATATGTGAAATACATTACCATTTAGTTTCTTTATTTTTCTACTCTTGCATATAAATTGTTACTAAAAAAAAAAAAAAAAAACTACCCTAAGGTGGGGAGAATATCCTGGCAAACTGAATCATCATATAAACAGCTCCCACAGTTAAGAACAGCTTCTAGTCAGCACTCTACTTATAAAGATGTCTCTGGGATCTTGCAGTTAACACCCAAGTTCTTCTTTCCAAGTCTTGAAGCACTGAGATGTTCAAGTCAATTTCACTTCTGTGGGTGGACATTGTATGGGAGCTTACAAGTCTGAAGTACAGTGGCAGCTGTCAGCATTCATCATCTTTGGAGATTTAGTCCCAAGATGGTACTTCAGGGTTTATTTAATAAAAGAAGTGGAAGAGAACAGAGAGCCCAAATAACCCCATGTTCATGTCTCTGGTTGGTTACTGAGTCCTGCTGTTGTCTCTGCTGTGTTTGCCAGAGACAGGGGACACTGAGCTCAAACTGCACACTCCTGTTGTTGAAAACGAAAATTACTTTTACCTGTTTTGGTCTTAACTTTCCCTCTAAACAAAGGTTGTGAGCTGTCACAAGGCTGTCATGCATTCATGAAGGGGAGAAGGGTATGCTTGTGTAGTCACAAGTCAAAGAGAGAAATTGATCTTTGTGATTTCTCTGTTAAGAGGTGATTCCTTCTGTCTAAGGGTTTGAGAACTCTTGCACTGGTCCTAATTTCTTCATTAGGACTGAATTGAAGTGCTAAGACTGAGATTTGTTTTGCTGGTGTCAGAAGTCCACAAGGAATGTCTTGTCCTGTAACAAAAAAACCTCAAGGTAACATGTAAAAATACTTCATTAATGACAAATGTCTTAAGGCACAGTTCCAGTCCTATATGGGATATTGATTCAGGAGAGAGTTCAGGGAAACCTTTATCCAGTTTAATAAATGCTGGTACTGCTTTGCTAACAATTTAAGTACACTGCATCTGGAACATCATGGTATAGCTGGAAATGCATTTAATCATCCAACGGGCCATCCTCTATTTTTGTCTGTTTTTCAGGCCATGGAATGATTACACCCATCAATGACCTACCTGGGGTAGATACCTCCTCATTTGTTAAGGGAGAAAAACTTACTCGTTGCAAGTTAGCCAGTTTATATAGATTGGCTGACTTGTTTGGGTGGGCACATTTGCCAAATGCCTATATCACAGTAAGTATTTTAGACAAAAAAAAATACTTAGAATCTCACCTATACATTCAAATTATTTTTCCTCCTGAATAATGTAAATTAGATCAGTAATCCATTTCCTGTCTGCTTTGCAGGTAAGAGTAAGCAAAGAACATGACCACATTCTAATCATTCCAAGGGGGCTGTCCTTTTCTGAAGCTTCAGCTTCTAATTTGGTACGTGATTCACCTTCTGTAATAACCACCAAGACTCAACCTGTTTTCTAAAATACTTCTGTGGCTGCTAAAATGGACTTCTATAATTATGCTGTTGTTTGGGTTTTTTTAATATTTACCCACCAGATGAAAAGCTGATTAACTGCTCAGATAGTAGCACCCTTTGTTGTCAGTATCTCTTCCTGGGTTTAGCTTTACTTTCTGTTTCTTTGTCTTCAGCTTCAGTGTGGAGCAGCAAAGTTTTGTTTTCCTGTCTGATGAAGCTCATCAGTAGCCTCAGTGTAGCAGCAGCCTTTTGTAACCTGACAGTGTGGTAATACATGTGAAATGGCTCTGTAGGAGCAGTGTTACCAGAATCAGCTCTTACCTTTAGAAGTGAGGAGATAAAGTTGAATAATCTTCCCCAGACCAAACAAATGAGCTGGGTGAAGTTACAAGCTGGTATTTAGGCAGTGGTAGCTGATAAATCACACATCCTTTGGTGCAGAACCTGCCATATGCTCTTCATGTCAGTGCATATCTGTAAAGAAACTGCCTTGAGGTGAAAAGGGTACCAAAATGAGGGTGACAGTATTACATAGCAAACACAGAACCAAAATGAGATATGACCCTGCTGTAGTTTTTTGTTGATCCAGAAATTACTATTTTAATGTTCCCATGAATCCGAAAATTACTTGTGCATTGAATGCTCTTACTGGAAATTTCTCAGAGTCTGAATTATCTTTGTATTAAAAATGTAGGAAATGTTAATGAAATGCATTTTTTAAAGTCAGAAACGGAGAAAGGTCAACTAGACTGAAGTAGAATATGTGTTGTATCAGAGCCTTATTCTTACTTCTTCCGTGGCTGAACATCCAACACCTGTCAAGGGCTTGTACAGCAGAGTGGTTTATTGACACACAGATTCATGGCTGCTCTCCTACTTTTTTTCATGCTCTGAGCCCTACATATATGTGGGGAAATTTGGTACTAAATAAGAAAGGAAGGGTATTTTCTAGATAACTGAAGTTGTCTCAAAACTTCTGAATATCATGTGTTTCTTTGCCTTTTTCAGGTTAAAGTGAACATCCTAGGAGATGTAGTGGACCAGGGAAGCACAGCTCTCAGTATTGACAGTGTTGGCTTCAGTCCACATGTGGCCATCTACTCCACACGCCCCGACGTCCGATGTGTCATACACATACACACCCCTGCCACAGCTGCTGTAAGTCTTCCTTCTGGCACTGGCTGAAAGAAAACAGCTTCACCTTAGGAACCTAGGGCCTATTTCTGCTCACAGCAGTTTCATTTTTGTTTTAATGTCAACTCTGCGCTGGTAAATAAAAGTGTGAGGTTATCAAATAGAGAGAGAGGGCTGAGCCACCACAGTGGAATGGGATTGGAATCAACTGATGCTCAGAGATTGTTATATTCATGTTGAGATGGTTGTAAAGCAAATAGTTTACAGAGGCTTCATTTACAGCATCCTAGATAATATAATGTGCCGTATAAATCATCACCATTTGCATTATGCAGCTCCATTTTTAAGTGGTTTAATTAGTAGTTACACTTAGTTTGGATTTACCTCACTATTTAAATGTTGTAGTTAACATAAACTTTAAATGGTCTGTGTAATAATGATAAAAATGTAAGGAGGCCTGAAAGAATTGGTTTGAAACAACTAAATTCTTATTATTTTATCTAGAAATGCATATATATATATATGCATTCCTTGCCTACAGACAAAATAAAGAGGAATGATTAATTTCTTTTATACTGTATTTTTGAAGTCGTAAGTGTGGGAAAGAACAAACCATTAAGTAAGATGAGAATTAAACATGGATAAAATTCACAAAAATCAATTTAGTTGGAAAAATGTGTCTTTTCCTCTAGTGAATCTGTCCCTAGGCTGGGTAGCAGCACCTGTCATCCTATTGCAAATTAGATTGGTATGGGGGAGATTGTTTCTATGCTTTCATTACTGAGTTTGACTCTCTTCCAGCAAAGATAAAAAGTGCACCCTGCTAAGGCTTGGGTGGTTGAGATGTGAGTTTTAGGAGTTTCAAATTTCCTAGCTATCAGCATTTCATTTTCATGAAACAGGTTTCTTCTATGAAGTGTGGCATCCTTCCCATATCACAAGAGGCTCTGATTCTGGGAGATGTTGCTTATTATGACTACCAGGGATCTCTTGATGAACAGGAAGAGAGAATTCAGCTTCAGAAAGTTCTTGGACCCAGTTGCAAGGTATTCAGCCTCATTTGTGCTCTTCATAAACAATTTTCATGTCCTGCTCCAGTTTCTACCATTTAACATTAGTGTCTTCATTTACTAGGTATTAGTCTTGAGAAACCATGGTGTGGTAGCACTAGGAGAGACACTGGAAGAAGCATTCCACTACATTTTCAATGTGCAGCTGGCCTGTGAAACGCAGGTAAGAGAGAATTTATCTGTGTTTAATTTCAAACACTTATGCTGCAGAGTTACAGATTACGTTCCGGATGGAAAGATCTCTAACATCACACAGTTGTGGGGTTGTGGAATCTAGTAATCCTGTGTACCAGGTC
Organism: Rhipidura dahli; assembly: GCA_013399225.1. Taxonomy (NCBI): domain Eukaryota; kingdom Metazoa; phylum Chordata; class Aves; order Passeriformes; family Rhipiduridae; genus Rhipidura; species Rhipidura dahli. The sequence continues at coordinate 1,086,110 of VXAC01007226.1, read as the reverse complement.
AAAGTCAGAGAGACTGGAATAATCAGGGACTCAGCGAGGGAATGCACAAGTACTCATTCTAGGAGCACTGACACAGTCTCAGTGGTGTTACACTCCAAAGGGTACAGAAGGCTTTGTTCCATGCTGTGCAGAGTGAACCTCATGCAGGGAATCTGTCAGATAATACATTTGCTGGTACTCACTGCATAGAGAAGTGTGATTTAAGATCTCTTGGGAGCCAGTTCCTTTATTGAAGCTGAACGTTGTGACAAGAAAAGAAGCGTCTCTCTGTGATCACAGATTTGTGGAACCAAATTAAAAGAAGGTCTTTAGAGCAATGGTGGAGGGTGGCATATTTAAAATAACTTGAATCACGAATTCAGTTGTTTCCATTTTGTTTAACTTTAGCTTCCTAGTTAGGTATCCAGATGTTACCTATAACCCATGAAGAGAGACCACTGAAAGTGTTCTCTCCTTTCATAACTTTTAAGCCCATCTCCAGAAACTTCGTCACCTTGTGCTTGTTCCCCAGTGGTCCTGTCCTCCCAAAGAGGCATTTGGATGTGCAAATGGCAGACTCCCACTCCTTTCCTTCCTTACCCTGCCCTGCCACTTATTTTGAGTTCACTCTTTCATTTTGAAACAGCTAGAAAAATGAAACATTTTTAATCTTGTGATGGAGAAAGGTGGTTTTTTTTCAGGTACTCTGAAATCAAGTGTTTGAATCTGCTCCTTTTAAAGTGCAGTTATTAGTAGATGGTATAATGCTTTCTGTAACAGTCACTTGCTGTATATTTTAATACATTTTTTGGACAGTAGAAAACTAGTCTGAGAAATAACCACAGCATGTATTTAAGCAAGCTTCTGCTGCAAATTGAGAAAAGCAGAGAATACAAAAGCCTTTTCACAAATGAAATATCCTCCTTGATGTCTGCAGGTTCATGCACTAGCTGGAGCAGGTGGGATAGACAATCTCCTACTACTGGATCTGCAGAAGTTCAAGCCTTCCACACACGCCGTGGCAGCAATGGGAGGAGGTGGAGTTAATATGGCTTCACAACAAAAATGGAAAGTTGGGGAGCAAGAATTTGAAGCGCTCATGAGGATGCTGGACAACCTGGTGAGAGCACGTTGATGGTGGTATCCATATAGTCCTGTAAGCTTTTGAGTGTAGGATTAGCTTCTGTAAAGCAAACAGGTTTTTTCTGGTTTCTCTGTGAGTTCTAAAATGAAGACAGAGTAAATGTAAGAGATATAAAATCTCTTCATTATACGAAGTTTAATTTGTCATACTGTTTAGCTTAGTTTGTCATACTAACAGCAGTATTCCGTCTTAGTAAGAATTTATAATGCTTTGAGCTTCAATTTTGTCCCACCATCTTACAAATGTATAGTAGATTAATAGTAAAAAGTTTTATTTTAATATTTTTAAACATTCTTTTCTTATTTTCCTCCTCCACAGGGATACAGAACTGGCTATGCCTATAGGCAACCATTAGTCAGAGAAAAACCCAGACACAAGAGTGATGTCGAGATCCCGGCCACTGTGACTGCCTTTTCCTTTGAAGATGATACAGTCCCACTTTCCCCCCTGAAATTTCTTGCACAGAGGCAACAGAGAGAGAAGACAAGATGGCTGAACTCTCCAAACACATACTTGAAAGTTAATGTGCCTGAGGAGTCCTGGAACGGGGAAGCCAGTCCCAGGACTAAGATCACGGTAGGTTGATATGTTGGGCAGTCACTTAGGTTTTGCACTACTTGAAAGTAAGTTATGCACAGTTTATATGAGGAAATCTTAAACATGATTAGCAAATAAGTTTATTGAGCAAATTAAAACAGGCTTTTCAGAGACTTCATGAGATGGGTGCTGATGGTCTCCTTTGTTTGGGGAGAGAGGAGTTGCCTGTAAGAGTAACAGTTTATGATAGAATTTAACCATGATTTCACAGTTCTAACCATCTCTTCTTATTCCTGAAGTAGAAAACAGTTTTTCTACCAGATCTTCTTGTGCTCTTAGTTATCCACCAAATATAGTAAGGTTTTAAGTCACCCGTGGGTTGTTATTTTTTTACATGAGGGAGACACGAGCTCTAATTCATCTCTAGCTGCCCCTTTTCTATTTGTGGGCTTGCTGAAAACAGCTTTCGAAAGGTCTGTTACAGGCTACAGGCTTTTAATGCTGATAAAGATTTTCCCCCTCCTACAGCTCAGCAAGATGCTTACACTTAGTTTCCAGCCTGCAGAGAGGTGGCCCTCGTGGGACTACAGTGTGTTACAGCTCTTCAGCTACTCCCAGTCGCACAGTACAGCTGTAAAAGCATCAGCTCCTCCTGCTGGCAGGCTGGCCAAGTTTCTAAACTTGAGTTTGGGAAAAACACACTGAGAAACCTGCTTAAGAAGGGAAAAAAACTAGTCAATGTGTGGTCAGCAGAGGTGGGAGTCGATTGCATGGACAAGGGCTCTGGATCTACGTGCCAGTTACTAGAGAGTGTGATCCTTTCTAAATACAGCATCATTAGTACACAGCCAACACTGCATTTTTTAGGAATGTATGTCAGGGTTTACAAAAATTAATCTTGCTCAAGGCAACCTAAATCCTCTTGGGGAAACACACAAACCTGTAAGGGGTTGGGATTATTTTTTAGGTGTCATGTGGAATTGAGAATAAAGTCAGAAAGTCCTTTCTTGATACCTCTTCTCTAACAGTGAGACAACAAGGAGAATTGTTCCTTTCCAATAATACAGGTTTTTTTAACTTCCTTCTCTTTTTCCCCCCCCCTTTAAGTGGATGAAAGCTGATGACTCCTCCAAGACTAGTGGAGGGACGCCAATCAAAATTGAAGATCCAAACCAATTTGTTCCTCTAAACACAAACCCAAGTGAAGTGTTGGAAAAGAGAAATAAGGTAAAAGAAGTGTAATGAACTGAAAATAGTAACATTTCCAAATAAAATCCTGTGTTCAAGTAATGATTCAGCAGAGCAGTAACATAACATTTTCAAATGTTTTGGTTTTATTAAGAAGGTTCTTACGCTATATGTGATTTTTGGCACCAAAACTGAGTATTTAAATGTGTGATATACATAAAGTCTGTAGATGTGTATGCAGTATTTATATATATGTATGCAGTATTTATATATTTAAAGTTTGAGTGCAATAGTCTGATGAAGGATGAGTACTAACTCTGGAAATGATAGATTGGAAAAGGTAGTCCCTGTTATTTAGCATTTTATTTAGTAGATAATGAGGTGTCAACATGAACTGAATTGCTGTGCGTCATCTGCAGCATGATTCAATCTCAGACTCTAATCTTGCTCTGTTCTGTTGTAATTTGCCTAGTGCTTGTTAAGCTGGAATTTCTAATGGCAGTAAAAAAAAGAAAATGAGAGATTATTGTTGGACCTCTCTGTAAACAGAAATATCTCTCTGCTTTTCCCTTCCACTATGAAAGACACTGCTTAACAGACTGACCAAATATTCCACCCTCAGCATAACTATATTAACAGATATTCAGGACATTTTTCATTTGATTGCATGGTTTTCTTGTTCTTGGAAAGCACTCTATCAGTGTCCTTGGGGACTGAAGTGGAGTTAAAAGGAGCAACTCCCTTCCTCAGAACTGGAAAGGCACCCTCTAATCATCTAGAGATTAATAATACGTGTCCCAGGCAATGATTTTTAAATATGTGCATGTCACTGGCTCATAGAGAGTTTATTACTAAGTTTCTTCTGTAGAACTTTTTTATATGATCTGTATTGGTATTTATATTTATATCTGATCTGTCAATCTCTTAAGCACTGGCAATTAGCAGCTAGAGCTGTTAGTTTAAGGAAAAAATAAACTATTCACAGGAGGAAAAACTTTACCAACCTTTGTGATCACAGAGTTCTCTCTGATAGCTGATATGTGAGGTGGAGAGGACAGGTTCAGGGACTGTTCCTGGGAGCTTGTTTGTAAATGTTGGCTTACATGAAGTGCAGGAATTGGGACTAGGGTGAATATTTGGGAATACTGAAAGAGCTAAACAGTCTATGCTCTGTATTTTGAGGTGAAAGAAGAGTTCTTAATTTTTAGGTGCAGCATCATACAGCTTGATCCTCCAGCCATTCACTGCTGCCTGTGTTAGTGGCTTTGCAAAGCTGATGGGCATAGGATTTATTAAAAAGAAATATCTGTTTCTAACCTGGTTTATTTTCTCTCTATAGATAAGGGAGCAAAATCGATATGACCTAAAGACAGCAGGACCTCAGTCTCAGCTGCTCGCAGGGATTGTTGTGGATAAAAAGCCAAGTTCAGTGAGTACAACATAATTAACTAATTTACAGCTGTTCAGGTTATTTGGCTGCCTGTCTTTCAAATGTCAGCTTGGGCCATTTTCATTTTGAGTGTTTTGTTAGAACTGATTATTTTAGTGCCAGTTTTAGAGGTGTGATACATCTTACTCATGTTTCATTTTAAAGGTTTAAAATCTTAGTTTCAAATTGAGATATGCATATAAAGTCTGCTGTCATTAATATTAATGAAGTAGGATCCTTTGCTAAGATCATTTAAGTGAGAGAGGAAGAACTTTAAAATGCATGTGCCAAAAATAGCCTTCATTAGTCTGTGGAAGTGAAGCTTAAAGTAACAATTGAGTCCCAGAAATAGCTGAGTTTAAAAGGTGGGATGTGACCACGTGGAAGACAGCTTTCATTAGAAACAGGCTTCTTATTGGGAGAGAGGGTTGCCAGTTTCTTACCTGCCCATATTAATCTTTTCTTGAATATTATATACTTCCAAACACTATAGATATCCCTAATAAGGTTATGCAGCAAATTTTGATGAATTGCAATTGGAATACAACGTCTAAATATATAATATATACGTCTAAAGAGTTTCCAGCTATCCAACAGTTAGTACATCTGTGTTTTAATTCTGTATTCCCTGCCAAAACTTGGTCAACAAACTCTGGCTAAAGAAAAAGAGATAATTAGCCCTGCATGTTTTGCTTGTTGCTTCTTATTCTTAAACTGTTAAATTCTGTGGCTTTCTCTTTCCCAGCCAGTGCAGTTCGATGACGAGCACGCGCCACCGGCACCACCCAACCCATTCAGCCACCTCACCGAAAAGGAACTGGAAGAGTACAAGAAAACCATTGAGCGCAAGCAGCAGGGGTTGGAAGGTCAGCAGTGTGGTTGGAACTGTTGGGGTTTACATTTTAATAATAAGCTTGAAAATCTCTGCTGTAAAAACTGCATGCACATTAATCATTAGTGTATACTGTCGGCAGCTAGTTTAGAACGAATCATTCTTTGAGGCAGTAGAATTATTTTGTTAAATGTGGTTTGTTCTTTTACTTTAGTTACTGCTGAAATTAAAGCAATGAATGGTTTGCACAGAAATGGGGTTGACAAAACCACAAGTTAACAGGATGAATTTTTGTGTCAGAATCATAGAGTAACTTAAGGTGGGAAAAGGTCATCTTAATCCAGCTCCTCCTCAGAGCTGATACTAAAGTTAGATCAAGTTGCTCAAGTTTGTGCCCAATCAAGAGAAAGTTTACTGAGATGTTTGTCCCTGGCTTCTTTAATTTTACTTCTGTTCTCCCGGTGTGCAAGTCTCATCTACTTTCACTTTTCACATCTTCTTCCAATACTACTATTCCATAGAGAATTGCTAATTCAGGGTTGATTTTAATTTTTAACAATAACACTTACAATGAATTCTTCTTCACTAATACCTGTGCAATAAAACAACTTTGTCATATGTCACACTCAGGGCATAGTGTAAGAGCTTGCTGTACCAGCAGACTGTGACCTAGGGCTAGATAAAACCATGGGGCATGCTACTTGGAATGCAACCCTGCCACCTTTGTTAATGCTTTCTGATAAAGAACTAATATATACTGATTTTTAGCAGATAAAACAAGTAAATCTGTAATTCTTTAGAGTTTCAACTGTGTATTGTAACTTTGTGCTGTTGTCAGCATGAGCAACACAAAGGTGTATAGCAGAACTGTATATCTTGTAACACCAGCACTGACACACTCTTGCTTGATTTTTCACTTTTGCTTGGCTACTAACTCACATCTTGTCCTGCAGATGCTGAACAGGAGTTATTCTCAGATGACGGTTCATCTGTATCACAAATTCAGTCACAAACTCAATCCCCGCAAAATGTCCCAGAAAGATTAGAAGGTATTCCATGCAATTTCTGTACAATGCCAGGGGCTCCAATAACCCAAGTCCTCCACTCTTCTGCTGCACTTTTACACTTGCATGAAGTCAACTGAGCCAAAAGGAGCCCTCTCCTGAAAAGTTTGGGTGGTACTCTGTCCAGAATACTATTTTTCCCAATTTTTTTCTAATACCTAATTCTCACAAGCAGAAAACAACTCAGGGCATGCTGAAACCTAGGTTTTAACCATGTGGAGCAAACAGATACTATACTCCTATTTTACTGAAAATGTTAAGATTAGTTTTTTTGCTTAAGACTTCTCCAGAAGTCTAAGTAGGCATTTTAAAAGGCAGGTTCTCCAATGCCTTCTGTATGGAATGGCTGTGTTTTTATAAATCAGTCTCTTGCAGTAAAATGTAATTCTGACTGTGCTTGAGACTGTGTATGCTGTGTAGACTGTACTTGTACATACTCTATACAGCTTGAGCTGTGCGTGCACTTGGCAGAGATAAAGTCAGATTTTTAGTTTATTTTCTTTTAGTGACATTTTCACTGTGTTGTCTGCTTACAGCAACTAAGAGTGTGGATAAAGGGGAAAAAAACACATCTAAGCACTTCGGGTTTCATTCTTTGGATCACAGTCGAGACTCACAGGCTTTGTCTCAATACTGGCTTTTTTTGCATGAGAGTCTACATAAATAATTGCAAAATCATTTGCTCTTTCAGAAAATCATGAGGATTTCTACACCCAGAATGCCAACCTAATATCCGTGGAGATGCCAGTTGTGGTGGTGAACGGGAAGGAAGATGCACACGATGTGGAGGAAGATCTCACCAAGAGGGTCAGTCAGTTAACCATGAGTACTGTGGAGAGTGTAGAGATTACCATTAAAGGCTCTGAAAAGATAGAAGAGGCCCTGTCCCCTGAAGGGTCGCCTTCCAAATCCCCTTCAAAGAAGAAGAAGAAATTCCGCACCCCATCCTTCCTGAAAAAGAGTAAAAAGAAGGAGAAGGTGGAAGCATAAGGGCAGTTCTGTTGTGAGGAGACGTTGCACATTTTAAACGTTTAAGTTCACCATTAACAGCGTAGTGTTAGGGGTGTGCAGTAACTGGACTTTTAACCTAAAACAAGTAGAAACTGGAAGAGGTTTTGCTTTAAAGAAACCAAACAAAGAGACAAACAAACAAACAAAAAAACCTTTCATGTTAATTGAAAATTAATTCATCTCTCACTTAGCTGTGTCCAAAATTGCTATGAGGGTTGGAAACATTGATTATTTTCATGTAGAACTACACTGGCAGGTGCTCAATTACCGTCATAGCAAGCTCAAATACCATCACAGTATGCAGCAGCAAGTTCTGCTTGGAGTATTTTGCAGACCTTAAAGTTTTCAGTACAGTTAAAGTCTTTATTAAAGTTACTGTTGAGTGATCATATGACTTTTTAAAACTGCTGTCTCATTTGGAAACCAGACCATACATTTTTGTATCGTGGTTTTTGACCATATATTTTATGTTTCTGTACCCCTGTTTGAGTGGGTGCATATTAACAGCACACCTTTACATCTTTTTTAAGATTAGCTCATATAGAAATACTATACACTGGCACATAATACTAGGGGAAAAACTGTGTAAGAGAAAGTTTATTTGGAATTATACAAAATGTCTAAAGAATTCCATTATTCAATAACTTTTTTGCCAAATATTTCATTTTAGTGAAATATAATTTTTGAAGACTTCTTTTTTATTCTATCAGTTGGGGCGGGGGAAACCCTTATTTTTCAAGAAGGGGGATTTTATACACTTAACATTGATAATTTAGTTTAACTGGCAAAACAAAAAGAAGATTTTATATGTTCAAATGTTTGTATACCATTCAGTATAAAGGTATTATAAGCATGTGAACCAAGCATTTCATAGTTAGAGTGTATTTAAGAATGCTTGGTTTAGAGTATACTTAAATATAATTCAGGAATCCAGGGACTTCAAAATCAAAGGATAAAAGCATATGAAATTGAACTGGATTCATGTTTAAAAATTACTCATGGGTTGTTCTTTTTCTCTCTCATGGTATTGCTAATGAATGAAGAAAAATAATCTCTTAACATAACCAAATGAAGGAAACAAAAATGTTAAAAGGGAAAGTGAAATAGTAGGGAAATAGGACGAGACAAAGAAAGTAAAAGTTCGGTGATTATTTTTTTTAAATATATGATACGGATTGCAGGATATTTTTATTAAATCAGCAGAGTGACATTTCCATATTAGATGTTTTAAATAATTTGTATGGATTCATGCAGAGTGCAACACTTTGGGTTTTTTCTTCAATTTCATTCACATTGTTAAAAGGGTCTCGTGAATCTGTGTTGTCCTTTGGATGAACCCAGAGCAAATCAGAGCCTAGTGCCATGGGTAAGGGTGGTACTGCCACTTACTCATTTTTACTTGTATTGTCATTTTAGTACTTTTACTGTATTGTAAATACAAACTAAACATAGAAATTAACATAGGGGTTTCTTCGCTGTGTCAAATGTCTGTAAATCAGTCATCGCAATAGGAAGTACATCTTTAAGATCCATGTGATTCCCAAATTACCGGTTGAAATATTATACAATATATAATTGTTAAATATGGCTGGAGAGTGGTTTGGCATGCAAAAATGTTGATTATAGCATGTTCAGGGGCTGGTTAGCTTTGACCGTGTAAGTGTGATAATGCAATGTTGGAATGGATCCTGGAAACAATTTTCTAGCTGTCACTAAATACTGGAATCAGTGTTTTTAATCATAGTGGAAACTTTCAGTTGCTTACTTTGTTTTTTATGTTCTACATTATTTGTGTTGTATTACAACATATGTAGAAACAGTAACCTGTGAACTACGCTTTTCATAACTTTTTTAAAAATATATCTAAATGAATGCAATGTGCATAAATATTTTTTAAAATGCAACCGTGAACTATTTGCACCTTTTGCTAATGCCTCTATTTACTTGCTTTGGCATAAAGAATGAGCCAGCCAACTCTTGTGTCCTGTGGAAAATATATAAATGTTATCTGAAATTGCTCATAGATGTAATGCTAATTAATGTTAAATCACAAATAAACAGTATTTTAAATAGATGGATTTCATATAACAGCCTTTTGTTTATACTCTTGCATCTCTCACTCGTAGAGATGGTTTGATTATGCACGTTGCTTCTTAAGAATTTATTCTGGCGGGGGCTTCTTGCTTGTGCTTATCCTGAGAGCTCAGCAAGAAAATAACTTGATCTTGCTGTTGAACAGCTTTTGTCTCTGTGGCAGATGCTGGAAAGGAAAGGAAAGAGGACATGCCCCTGGTAAAAGGCAGGGCACTGCCAGGCAGTTCTTCTGAGCCCAGGTGGGTCTGTGCTTCTCCGTCCTGAGCTGTCTCCTGCTCTGCAGCACCATGGGATCATGGGTGACAGCACAAGGCACTGAGGTGGTTTTAGGGCTGAGTAAGTACAGAGCAAGGAAATAGCTCACAGAAATTGCCTTTTTTAAAAAAAATTATTATTAATAACACAAAGGTTTTCCTATAGGGAAAGCTCAATGCAAAGCTGTTTGAAGACATCTGTGTCATACCCTGCCAACATGGTATATGTCGGAGCCTCTGAGGCTGCAGAAGTTGCAGTGTTTTGTTTTTGTAGGTGTATCAACTCTGAAATGTCTTTAAGGACTGTACAAATGTTTGTTTTCCTCGTCCTTCCACAAATCAGCCTTTCGTTTCTGTTTACAAGACAGTCAGAATTCAGTTCTCTGAGTCTGGTGACAGTTTGATGAACTTGGTTCCCATGTGGAAGGATAATTTTGGTTTAGCAATTTAAATAAATCTTGACCAAGATTTTAGTAATTTTCTGACTATCATTGGTCTCCAGAAGCACCGACAGTCTGCTTAGTGCTGCACTAATGTGAAAGTAGACATTGTATCAACACAGAGGAGCATCCACTGTAAGGCCAAGGGCATATATAATTTTTGTCTTTAAGCTCTCTTCATTCCCAAGAGTCTACAAACCACATCAGACCCTTCATTTTCACTTAGATCTTACTCTTTCACAGTGTTACTCAAAGGATCTGAGATTCTGGAAGCTGAAGCATGGAAATAAAGTAGATGTTTCTAACAGGCATAATAAACATTAAAACTTTAGCTTTGGGAAGTAGGAGCCCTGGGAAAGATGAGCTTCAAAATGGATCATTACCATGGTAAGAAATAATTATTGTCATTAGGCTGCTTAACCCAAGACAGAGCAATACAGAGAAGCAGTGTTTGCTATGAAGAATTGCATGCAAGCTACCGGCCAAGAACATTGAAAAGGAAAAGGATTTATAAAACTGTACATCCAGGTGATCACCTGCTGTTGTCTTTTACAGACTTCCAGCTGTTCTGGAGGTGAATGTTACATAGCAAACCAGACCTAGCAGAATTTGCAAAATGAGGTGTATCAGGCTTTAGATGCCACAAGGAGACAGAATAATGTCATGGTTAGGGCTGTAATGCCGTTTTGACTAATACTTTCCTGCCTTGCCAGTTGAGTCCATGGCAGGCTGCTGAGCATGTGGCATAAATTGTTGTTCTCTCTGGTGCACGTAGTTGAGAATTTTCTATTTTCTGGATATCCCGTTTGCAAAACTGTTGACTTTCCACTATTTCAGCCCATGGAAACTTCTCAAACAGGATGTTCTGCAGAGTAGCCAAGGACAGTGAGAAAGGGCCACAGTGTCCCTCGCTGTGCACACGGGTTTGATGGAAACTTCTGACGTGGGCACTGATGTTCTCTCTCTTCCTTTCTGCAAAATGGCAGGGAAGTGCATCCCCTCACCCACGGGGTCGCTGTGAGGGTTGATGTTTGTTCTTTCAAAGACCCAGCGTGTTAAAAGAGGTGCAGGGCTCTGAAAGGCACTGCAGAGCAGCTGCCTGGCCGTGTGTGTGTGTGGGCAGCTGAAGTGTGACCAGCCTGGCCGTGGGCGTTGCTGTGGGCACAGCTCCCGTGGCACGAGCAGAGCGCTGGGAACATCAGGAAGGCGTTCAGTGGTGATGGGCACTTCTGGCATGTTGGCTGTCACACAGCCTGAAGGAACTGCCCTGTCAGGGACTTGCAGCCTGGCCAAACTTGCACAGACTCTTAGGAGAAATGTAGAAAGCCCATCCTCATTATAAAGATTGCCCAGGCCTTCACCGCAGTTTCTAATCTCAGTTTCAAAGCCAGTAGTAATTTAGGTTTCTGAGAGAAAAGATTGACAGAATACAATATGACAGAACTTGTATTTTTGTACAGCCTTGTCCTTTGGAAGTGTTGGGGTACAACATCTCTACTTTTTACGTGTGCCAGCAGTACAGGCAAACACACACAAGCAGTTTTCACATGGAGCAGCACACAGCATGGACACCTTCAGTCTAGTTTGATCAACTTAAAAGCAAACAAAACAAAGCCTGATGATGAGAACTGGAGGGCGAACAAGAGTTCACACTCTGAAATTGTGGTTGAAAGTCCCAAAGTCAAACAGAACCTCTGGGAGATGAAAATCCAAGCGGCCTTTAGGTGGCATCAGACCCTCGCGTTTGCCGCCTTTGTTCCCCGCAGTCGCAAAGCCACTAACAAAGCGCTTTCTAAGAAGGTATTTTTGGTGGAGATTTTGTGGGCTTTTTTCCAGTTCCAGTGCAGAGAGATGAAAGCAGACATCTGGCTGCCGGACTCATTTTCTATATTGATTCATTTCAAAATCCAGCAATGGAGCAGGCTTTGTCAGGGAGGCAAGGCTCCTCCTCTCTCCTCCATCCTTTTGCAACAAGCTAAGAATGTTGGTGAAGTTTTTTTGCACTTTTAACTGACTCCACTGAGCAGAATAATATCCGTATGTTCAATATTTCCTCTATGCCAACCTTACCCACAGGCCGGAGACTTCTCAGTGTTTCTGGATGGTGGGGCAGAAGTGACAGGAGACCCCAGTGGAAGACCACTGGTGCCAGAGGATCATCCTGCACCTTTCTGTCTCACCTGCTTCCATGTCATAAATTCCAGGTGCATTTCCTTTCACAACTGCAGCAGTAGTTCAACATGACTGCACACTGCTGGAGCTTTTGCAAATTTTTAATTTGCAAATGTTATCTGTAAAAAAATACCTTATGCCCTGGGTTATAAGGATGATGAGTAGTTGAACTCTGTAAGGAGCAACTGAAATTCTCTGGGGTGGTGACGTGGTCCTGGGCATGGTCCTGACCGCTCCCAGACCTGGCTGGCATTGCCAGCTGGTGCTGGATTTGACCTTCGGCATGTCAGCTGCTGGCTGCTCTCTGACCTCCCAGGCATGGCACTCATCCCTCTCCTCCCAAAGGTACAGGAATTTCAAACATCGACTAAAGTGAGGTGTTTAACTTCATGGCCTGGCTTTTCTCAAAGAGCTGAGCACTTTGCTATGGCAGGGAGAGCTGCAGAAGAGCAAGTTGTGAGAGCCAAATAATCCCTGAAAAAAGCAGCCCCCAACATCAACATTTTGACCAACTGTGCTTGAGGACTTCACAGGGACTGAGTTTCTCAGTGAACATCCTATCAGCCCTGGCCTTTCCTCCATGCCCCACGGGGATGGAAAAGGAAAGGTTGCTACAGGTGGCTGATGTTCTGTGTCCAGGGTTTTGAGAACAACTAACTGACCATTAATAAACATGCCATGTTGGGGGTCTCTGTGTGTTAATGGCAGTGTGGGGACCTGCCTCAGCATGTCTCACAAGCTGGCACTTGGCTGACGTGTACCCAGGCAGGTGCTGAGCTGGGGCCCCAGAGGTGCTCCAGAGGACCAAAGCCGCCTCATCTTCTGAGCTGTAACTTTGCTGGGTGCCAAAAAGGACCTACAGAAAACTCTGAACACACTGCAGCAGCTGCAGTTTATACACGGTGCTTTGTCCTTGGATGTTGGACACTTTCAGCCCCAATCCTTCTTTAGATGGACAAGACAGAAGTTGGCTATTAAATCCACTCAGCAGAAGGGGAATGTGGAACAATAACTGCCTTCCCCAAACAGGAACTACCAATTTCTTATTCCAGTGAGTATAAGCATCCTCCCCTTTCTAGCAGGCAGAGGCACAGTGTTTTCAATACTTACTCTTTCCATCTGGCTAGACAACTCTCTCAAACACCAATACCTGTAATTACATATATTATGTATATTTGTATATACATATTGCACATGCTAATTATATCTGCAGAGGCATTAACATGTTTACCTTGCTTGACTTCAGTTTTATTTTAAAGTTGGCAACATCCAACCAACATTAGGAATATGCCGTATAAATAATGAGAATTTATTTAGATTTATTCAACAGTGTTTACAACTAATAAGTAACCACGTCCATTTAAGTCCTGATCTCCTGGCTGGCATGTCACTTACTTGTGATCATTCACCTTCAGCTGGAGCAGCTGGTTCTTCCTGGATTTATTTAATGGGGCCAGCTTCACAAATGACCTGGAAGAGGCACATTGGGCAGAATTTTCTCTGCCACTGTCTGTCTAATGGGAGAATATTTGGGTATTGGAGTAGTTTTCTTACAACCAGATGTTTTGGGCTGTCGTACTCCCCTTGGCTTGATTTCTACCTTTCCAGTTGCATCTGGGAGATGCCCCCAATACCCTCTCAGGGTAAGGGTGAAGGTGCTGTGTCTGTGTTACCCATTTCCTCCTGCCAGCACCAGGATGTCTGGGGTACCAGCTGCTCACTGGGGCTCCTGGGCCTCTTACGGATATCTCAAGAAATAACAGTGTCCTGTTCCTTCACTGAAAATGAGCTTTGTACAAATGAGGGGTGGCAAGGAAGTTGGACTCGATGATCCTTGTGGGTCCTTTCCAACTCAGGCTGTTCTATAACTCTGATGATTTTATTATACTGGGCATTTTAAGTTTGACAGCAAAGTACACTTTGCTTTTGCTTTCAGTCTCTTCCTCCAGTTTTAACCCTCCCGAGTGCTGGTGTGAACATGGTGACGATAATGCACAGGGAGCAATTTGGCTGGAGAAACCTCTCCCTCTGTGAAACTAATCTCATATGAGAGGTTATTTTCAGCCTGTGGAGGACTCGTGTGAGCTGGTCAAAGGCTCCCTTGGGACTTCCCAACAGCACCTCCCTGAACCCCACTTCAGCATGGCACAGCTCACTGAGACTCATTATGTGCTACCAGTGCCTTTTCAGTTTGGTTTAGTGAAGCCACACACATTTCATCAACCTGTAAAATCAGGATTCAGCCTTTGCTCCCAATGCACACCCAGTGCTTCCCCTAAAGCAGAGGAGGGCTGCTGCCCCCACTTAGTCTTGCTCTCATTTAGACCTTATCAGGGCTGTCAATACCACTGATTTACTGGACACCTGGGAAAAGCAGATTTGCTTTGAGAAATCAGTATGATGAGAAAACCAAAGTGGTGTCTGGGTGAGTGGGAACACGGTGTCAGGCTCCCTCAGTGTCTGTAAAAATGCCTTCTGCTCTGCACACAACACAGCACCTGCCTCTCCAGAGCCCTGGACATCCCACAGAGAGCACAAAAGCAAGGCAGGATCCCTGTGCAGCGCCAAGGAGGCTGAGCCCACGGCAGACACAGGCTCACACTGTGTTCTCTCCACAGGTCAGTGCATTCAGTGGCTCTTTGCAGCAGCAAGATCACAAAATGCAGTGGTGTTTTAACATGAAATTGTGATCTTGAGCATCTTTAGGGCTTTGATTTGTTCCTAATGAAATGAGGAGATTCTCTGAAAGGCAGCTCCAAGCACTTCTCCTGCGTGGCTGGGTGGGGAACTGATGCTCCTTACTGAGAGCTCTCTGTGCCCAAATAGGGGCTTGAAGGTGAAGCTGCCAATTACCCATGTGGGATAATCCCAGCTTTGGCAGTTTTTGAGAGAGAAAAAGTGGTTCTTACCATAAATAAATAACTTTGAACAGAAGTCTGAGATCTGCAATAGAGCTGTCAAAGATGGCAGAGACTCATCGACTCTGCAATTCCCACCTGGGCACCAACCATGCTGACCCTCCAGCATGTGTGATGCAGCCCTGGACACCCCTGGCTGCAGTGGGATGGTGGGAGAAGTGTCAGAGCAGCAGCTGCTCTGCCCAGCTCCCATCATTGTCATCTCTTGGCTGATACAGACTCCAAAGCCAAAGTTAAGCTGCTGTAAGAGCAGTGCTGGGCACACTACCTTCCTTCCTGGGCTGGTCTGGGGCACAAGCAAGCAGAAGAAGCCAGAACCAACCTGGTTTTAGGCAGGCTCTAAAAGAATAGATTATTCAAGTCCCTGGGTCAGCAACAAACTTTTTCCCTGCCAGATAAGCCACAAAGGCAGCTCTGCCTGCCCTAATGCCTAAGTCTTTGTAGCCCACAAATGTCTTACTATTTGGAAAATTCAGATTAAAAGGGGCATATTCCCATAAGAAGAGAAGGTCTGGCATGCAGGAAGCATTCCCCAGTATCAGCCCGTGCCCAGCATATGGATTAAATAGCTTTTGCTGCACAAAGCCAGACGGGCTCTTTGAGCAACACAAGTGCACATGTGCAAGTGCCATTTTTGGCAGCTGCCTCCAATTTGATAGATGCAGTTATTAATTGATTTTAGGATTTAGACAACACAATTTCTCCAATCCTAAAGGAATGACAGCACCCCTTAGCTCCTGTGTTAACCGAAATGCTGTGGCTAGGGGCTTGGATGGCCATTTCCATGCTCCAGCTCCAATGGCAGGAAGGATGCTCCTCCCTGCCAGTCAGTGGCTGTTGCAGAGCCAGGTACAGTGATGCTCAGTGCTGCACTTGGGGCAACAGGGATAATGTCAAGTTACTGATGGCTCCCTTCATCCCATTACTCCCCTGTCGGTGCACTGTCTGTTTGCTGTCTCTGTGAGTTACCTTGCCAGTCTCGTTAAATGCCTTGTGCCACTCCAGTTCATCCAGCTGCAGTTGTCAGAGAGAGCATTTAACATGGCAAGGGAGAACAGGAGTGTGACTGAGCTTGTTTAAAACATCACCTAGGCAGAGAGGTGAAGGGCCCCTGGGCTGGGAGCACAGCAAACAGGAGCTGCTCCAACAGCACTGCCAAACCTCTGCCCATTCCTGCCTCCAGCCCAACACTTGGGAAACAACACCGCGGTACGACCTGCCACTGGCCATGGCTCACCTGTACTGTATTACCTGCAGATAAGACAAAAGTCACTAGCAGTGAGGATGTGCAGTGGGTTACCAGCAGCTCCTGGGCAGTCAATGAGCAGGAAACAGGTTTGCTGTTGCACCACTTGCTCAAAAACATGCTCGGGCCACTGCTGCACAGGAACAGGACCTACCCCCAAACCTGCCCACTGATGGATCCTCCCAAACACCCCAGGGAGAAACATGCACTGTGGGTGCTCTGCAACCCTTTGCCATTGCCAGCATAGAGACTTTGGTGTGGTGGAGCTTTGGAGGAAGCCAGGAAACGTCCCATGCCCTCCTGCCAAGCTCTGCACAGGCAGTGGAGCCACATTCTGGAGACCCCCTGACCCCCAGGCTCAGCACTTGGCCAGGGCTCTCCAGCCAGCCCATCCTGCTGTGCTGAGGGCTGACAGACCTGGACTCCTCTTCCCTCTCTGCGTGGGATAAAAGCCACCCACCCTATTGTTCACAGCCATCCTCTCAAAGTTTATAAATAAACCCCATTTCCCTGCTGTCTTTGTGCTTTTCCATTTTGACGCACCCTTGATTTCCTCCTGTTCCAGAGGCCTTCAAACAAACAGCTCCTTTTTTTGTTGTTGGTTTGCTTCCTCCCAGGCCGTGTCTGAGCAGGTGCCGGTGGCAGTGCCTGTGCCTGGTGCACATCGGGTGCCAGGATGCTGAGCACTGGGACAGGGTTATCTGACAGTTCCCTGTAAATTGCCCCATGTTGAAGGTGTGGGTGTTAATGTGTAACTTGGTGACAAAGCAGCTGGTTTTATGGCATGTGCAGCGTGTTAGCAATGGGAGGAGGATGCTCAGAAATCTGGGGATGGGATGTGGGAGCCTGCTGCTGTCCCAAATAAGTCTTCCCTCTACAGGATGAGGCAGAGCAGTCAGGCTCCTGCAAATCCAAGCATGAAGTGGGTTATCCACAGGATTCACTGCTGCCCAGACAGGATCACACCTCCACTATGCTAAAAATACTGGGGTGTTCAAAACAAGGTGATTCCCCAATCAATTTTAATGGTGACACTCAATTTCTAAGTATTTTGAAGCTCAATTCTTGCTGACGGTTTGCAGCCCTTTAACAGCAATTCTGATTAACAGCATCTTTTGGGTAAATATTTAAGGAACACTAAAATCCACCCATGATCTATGTAACTTCCCTTCTCTCTGCATCAATATTGGGAATTGCTCATGTAATACATGGCCGTATTAGATGTGGCCATAAACACAGGTCTGTGCCCTGGGCCAGTACAAGGAAGGGCATTTTGCTTTTTCAGCACTTGCATTGCAAGGGCAGGCTAATTTTTAACTCTCTCCTTCTAATATTCATGACGTCTGGGTGAAACCTCTGTCCACTGACCAGAGCCTGGGGTACAAGGAGAGCTGGGGAGGGCAGGGATGCTCTGAGCATCATGGTGCTGCAGGGTGAGATGTGGGTGCAAATGAAGCTTTCCCTTTTTTGTTCCTTTTTCGACTACTTCTGCTGAAACCCATCTCCTGAGAAACACCGAGGGCTAGCATAGGTGTTATGACAGCACTTCTGCCTCCTAGGCTAAAAAACCTGTTGGGTTTTTGGTATCTAGCTGGGTCATTCCCAAGCAGGAGCAAAGCTGCCATCTCCCCTGCATGTGCTCACGCCACTAAGGTTAAAAAGTAGCAGAGAAAGAAGTCTTAAAATATCTTGATACCTGAAATTCAGGAAGAGGAAAAGAAAAGCCAGGAAAAGGGGTGTGCTGCGCTGTAACAACACGTGGGCAGCCCCAGTGCTGGCACATGGCAGCCCAACCCTGGTGACGTTGTGGGTACTCATGGTTTCACCCCAGCTCGCTGCAGTGCAAGCGGGTGTCTCCACTTATTTGACATTTCCCTTCCTCCTCCCGAAAGCCGAGACGTCTGTTTCTCGCCGTCCCGCCCATGTCTGGAGCCAGCAGCTCCAAAGGGGAGCAGAAGCAGACGGCGGAGTTTCCCCGCTCCGCTGCCTTTGTGTGCAAACCGGGTTTATCTGTATTGTTTGACCAGCGCCGGCAAATTACACCCTGCCTCATGCGTCGTTAGGGAGAGGCAATTAAATACCGACCCAACGAGTATTGCGGCCAGCGTGACTGGGGAGAAACAGCTGCAATCTGCATGGCAGCTGGGACAGACGGGTGGAAAACATGAACCTTTTTGTTTATGTCTTTGCTCTACCCTCTGCCGTGTCTGGCTGCCCGGCCGGGTGAAACCTGCGCGGGGCAGGGTTTGGCAGGAAGCGGGCAGGGATTCCGCCTGGATCCGCTGAGTTTGCACTGGTTTGACTTCAGCCCAAGTGGCTGGCGGTGCCCATCCCGTGTGGTGCGGGGTTGGGTCACCAGAGGTCACAGGCCTTTGCTTTTGCCCTGCAGAGCGTTTCTCCAGCTGCTTTGCAGCCGTTGAAGCCCCGTGGGCTGTTCTTGCAGGCACATCCTGTACATCCCTCTAGGATTTAGTGCTCCAGCTCAGTTTCCCATCAAATCGACCCTGTTTTTCCACGGCATCTTCTTCAGTGCCCTTGTGCCCAAGATCCTGACACTGAGCTTCTTTCAGTGCCCCTCTACCTGCAGTTCCCTTTGCTGTCCCCAGGTGAGATTTGCTGTCCCCACCCTGCTTCACCTGCCATGATCAACAGCACATTCACATCTTCATCCCTCAGCCTCCAACGCTGAATCACCCCAAGTGTTTTGTAGACCACGAATCCTGTTGCTAATCCTGGGCACCCTAATGAATCATTTTTCCTCCCCAGATGCTGTGAGCACTCTAAAGGATGGAGCCATTTTGCTGTGGCCTGGAGTGTTTTCTCAGTTTTATACAAATAAACAGGGGTAGATTTGAACCAGGATCTCTGGAATCAACTTCCTGCAGGTGCTGAGAGAATTTCTGGGTAGATTAAGAGGGCTACCTTTGCAAACAGCATCTTAAGAATCACTGAAGTGATGTGCATGGTGAAGTGCTCTGACAGCTGGAGCAGGCGATGAGAAAATCATAATTGGAGGCTCGTCAGAGCCAAGTATTTAAGCTGGCTGTGTGGACCAAGTCATCTGCCACCAAGTTCAGCCACCTGAAATGCAGAGCAGATAATTTGTGCTGCTCCCTGTCACCAGCTTTCTGAGAGCCAACACTCACAGGTTTGTGGAGGGATTTGTGAGCCCTGAAGAAAGGGTGCCCAGGGGGTTGCCAGGAAGGGGAATACCCATGGCAGGGCAGCACATCAGTAACATGGAACAATCGTGTTCCTGCCAATACCATTGCCCACAATCAGCTGCTGATTTAAACAAGGGTGTTCTGCCAGGCTGGTCCTACCAGCAACCCACAGTCACTCCTGCCTGCACATTGGTTTGGGGCATTTTACATGGTTTTACTCTGCAAGCTGTTTGCTCTTTGGGGTATCCTACAGAATCTGGGTTCTGAAGGAAGCAACAGTCACAGGCTCTGAGAGGAAAGGCACAGGGTTAAAAGTGCAATGAAGGGGTCACACTGATTATTCTCTTTACAACCAGAGATTCTTCTAGGCCGGGCAGTGCAACAGATCAAATCTCTTCTTGAGACAGGTATTTGACAGCACTGTGAGAGCCGTCATCAGTGAAACCAGAGCAGGTGAGGATTAGTAAATGAACTGCAAAGTGAGTAATGCACTGGCCAAGGGGAGCAGAAGGGCTGGGGAGGTCACCCCCCCTCATCAGAGCCAGGACCTGCACAAAAGAAGAGTCAGGACCAGTAGCAGTGGGGTTTTGCTGTGACATGATTGCCATAAGGTGCAGGGATCCCAGTTCATTGGAAGCCATCCATGTGGGATTGCTGTGAGCAGCAAACCAGGGGCCAGGATGCCAAGACTTGCCCCTGGTGCTGGTGCAATGACCATCCAGGGCCAGGGTGAAGACAGAGGATGCCAGGCAGGATCAGCCTAGGAGGATGCACAATCCCTCTCCTTAGTTACAATGAGAGGGGCAGAGGAAGATGAGGAAGCTGTAGGGAAATACTGGGGAGAGAAAATAGCTTTTAAACCGCAGATAATGTTGGCACATGAACAAATGGGCATTAACTGGTGGGGGCTGCTGGGAGACTGGGAAAATTGTGAAGGGGATTATATGACGTGGCTGCTCAGAATAGTTGGAGTAAATGACCCAGCCGATCCCCTCTGGTTCTGCCCTCCCCTTATGGCAGCAGGTGCTTGGAGTAGCAGCAGGGCTGGCCAATTTGTATTTGAGTATTAGGATGTCAAGCAACTAAAAATGAGGAAAACTGCATCCAAACACTGCTGTGCTTTTTCTGGTTTTGGGATGCACCAGGAAACCCTCCTGCATCAGCTTCTGGGGTCAAAACCTGCCTGCCAGTAGCCTGCGGAGGCACAGTGAGCTGTACTGGAGGGAGGTGCTTATAAACAATGAAGGAAATCATTAGGCAACAGCAATTACAAGACTCACGAGTTGTCTCTCGATGCATCACTCCCACACTGAACCAGCAGAGCTGCTGGCTGGTGCCACTGGATGCTCCCAAGGTTCCTCCCAAAGCAGAGCTCCTCCTGTGAAGCACTGTCCCCTCCAGGCTATGTGCTCCCTTGCCCAGCTGATGTCCATCATTGTGGCACCACAGCCAGCGGCTGCTTTCCCCTGCCCACTGTGGTGTGGCATTAGGGCCAAGAACAGCATCCTTGTGCCCCCCAGCCTCCAAATCAACCCCAGTAGCCTTTGCCCATCAGGTTCCTGCAGTCTTTCCCTGGGCACTGACCCTTTTTCTGCTTGCAGGTGAGCAGTAACTCCAGGTCTGAGCATGACCTCTTTCGTCCATTACATTTTTCTAAATTTTTTTTTTTTAAGTTAAACCTTTATCCAGCATTTTATTTGGAATAACCAGCATTCTTCTTTCCTTTAAAAGGAAAAATGTAATTTTTCACTATTATTTATTTGCTGCCACTGCTGGAGTCAAATGTCAGCTGTGCCCTGATGGATTTCCCAACCTTAACACCAGCCCCAGCTACTGCAAGCCCAAGTTAGCCATGAAATCTAAGGAAACTCATTTTACTGTGCAAATTTGAGGATCTCCTTTTTGTAGAAACTGTCTGATAAGTCCAAGCGGCGAAAACTGTGGCAAAGCAAAAATAAAGTGTTGCCGAAGGGACAGTCTGGGGAGGTCAAAACTGAGCCCCTGCCCCTCCAAATCCCTGGGCATCATTTCTGCATGCTCCATCTTGGGGGGGATGTCTGGAAACCTCCCAGGACACTTCTCCTCATAAAGCCACTGCCTTTCTTTTCCTCTAGGCCTTATCTTCCACCGCCAGTTTGCCAAGACATGAGGCCTGAGGGCATGAAAGGGAAAAATGAGGCACCTGGGCAAGTACAATTTGTGCACAGCCCCAGAGATGCCTGGTTTCATAGCCGTCACTGCCTGAGGAAGGCTGTCCTGGGCTAATGCATCAAAACACAGCTGGACCAGGAGGTTTTGTGCTATGACATCAGTTAAAAGGCCAACTGAGTGGGGGGACACAAGGCATTCAAAAGTCAGAAGTGGTTTAAACTACCTTCCATTGGGAGGTGTGGGATCCTCTTTCTCTGCTCTTCCCACAGTGTATCCTGCTGGGCTTGTCCTGATGGCTCCTCAGCCCCAGCCCAGAAAGCACAAATCCCAGAAATGTGCTGGATGTCTCTGTGTTGGATGTCACATTACCAAGTTTAACATAAAAACCCAAAGCCAAAGCATGCAAAAATGCACACTGAGACTATTACAAGATCCTCCTGCCTGAAGCAATGTCAAATGACTTTCTCTTGATCTGCCAGCCCAGCCCAGACTCAAGGATCAATCCATCTATTCCTAGGAGTGGTGTAAAGTTTTCTGTTGAACAGAGGGAGAACTAGATCCTCTACTTGGCTCTTTTCACCAGGGACACTCTTGGACCTTTTGCCACATCTATCCTCCCAGCTGCCCTAGCAAATCCCATCCAATCCTTACAGAGCCACCCAGACCCACCAGGAATATTCAGCATTTAATCCACCCACCACAGGATGTGCCTTTTTTCTGCTGGCACAAGGCAGTTTCAGACCATATGTGTGCTTTCCCTTAAGGGTGGCAAGAAAAATTCTTTATTATTTTTATATCAGAACTGCGTGGCAACTACTGTGAAAGGCCACGTGTGAACAGCAGAGAACTAGTAGGAGCTGAGAAGAGCTCCTGCCAGCTTCCAGCCGCTGAGACAGAAAACCTACTATTACAAAGACGGAGAGTGGGGAGGGCAATTAGGAGGCTGGAAGTAAAAAAAAAAAACTTATTGTAAAAGCAGATATCATAGCTCAAGTTTGCCTGATTATTGCTGAGATCAGGAGATGAGGGAGTACCACAGAGGTAGCTTGTAAGGAGGGATTTCAGAGGAAATTAAGTAGAAGCTTTAGAGGTGCTAGCAGGATGAAACTGTAAATAACAGCATCATAAATGGATCTGAGATAAGCAGCATGGCTGGGCAAGGCAGGAGCAGGCGAGAGGGACCATCACCACTATTTGTAGCTCTGTTATTTCCAGCACACACCAAAAGGAAGCATCAAGGACAGATCACAGAGGCAATGCGGCAGCGTGGGCAGCCGGAGACACCCAGCGAAACCACAGAGCTTCCTGAGCCCCAGCAAAGGATTGGGATTACTCAAGGGCCTGAGGACCCACCTTATGCATGAGAGCTTCTGGAGCAGGCACCTGAAACCCTGACAAGGGCCTTTCTCCTGAGGCACATCTGTGTGATCCTGATCTCTTGTTTAATTTAGGGAGCAGTTGGAGAAGTGAAAGCCCATTGTAATGGTGGCTTCATAAGGGGGCTGGGTGCAGCCCCCCACTCTGGGTCTGGCCAAGAGAGAGTCAGGCTCTGACAGCATCCCTAAGGAGACTGAGCCCTTGGCTGCAAACATCTACAGCCCCACAGAAGGATATGTGGCCCTGCTGTAAATCACAGTCCCATGTCACGCCTTGGGACAAGGGACAACAGGCAGCAATAGCAGGTGGCAGCCGGGGAGCCTGGCAGGACAGCCTGGAGCCAGTGCTCCAGGGGAGAGCTACATGTATTAATTATTGACTAGTGAAAGAAGAAATACGAGATTTCACTGACCTCTGTGTATCTGTCTGTGCGGGCTGATTTCTGCACCCCAATTAAATCTCCTGGGCAAGGAGAGGGGCAATACTTGCGCTCGCCATTGGGCTGGGGCACTTGGCTGACCACAGGGAATAATGCCAGTAACACTAAAAACTTCCTGGGTCCAAGAGAAAAATCGAAGTTTTAGGAGTCACCCAGGTTCCATCAGAGATCTGCTTCCCCTCCAGGGTACAGCTGCTCCAGACCAGCTCTAGCCCATCACCACCACCACAATTGTGTCCATTAAAAAAAAAAAAAGATAAGCCTCCAAACAATTTTTGAATATCTTTATATCACTCTTGTGCAGCAAGAAATGCCTGCCCTTGGCAGACAGGCAGCACAACTATCACTTGGAAAATGAGTTAGTCCTTCCAAAAAGGCTGCAGCAGACTTTTAAAGGCAGGTGAAATTTTATAAAAGGATTACACTGGGATTAGCCTGAAAGGAGAGAGAGCAGGTGCTTCCAGAAGCCTTTGCAGACTGAAACCCAGGGTTGTCCTGGCCCCCACCCTCTAAAACCCTCTCTGAACCCTGCCATGTCTGTTCAGGGGGTGATTTACACTGGTGCTGCCACTGGAACAAACTGAATGGATAACACCTGCGATGTGGGGAAACAGCTGCTGTGTGTGATACCACCAGAACAAGGTCAAAATATACCCACCAAAGGGGACTTACCATTTGTGCTCAGAGCAGTACCTCTGTTTTCCTCTCTTCAGCCCAAGATGAAGGGCACCACACACACACACAAAAAATAATTCCCATGGCAGAGGGATGCTCACTCTTTACCTCTGGGTTTTCTCATGGCACCTCACACCACCTGGCAGCTTTGCATGTAAACCCACACCTTGCTGTGTTATGCAGCACTACAAAATAAAGCACTCCAGCAATCTTACCTTTTATCTAGCCCAATCCCCAAATGATGGTGTGGATATTTTCCCCACTTCTACAGGTGTGAATTTGGCAACATCAGTGTGGGCACCCAACCTCTGCACCCCTGGGCCACACTACCCTTGCTGTGCCACGCTGTACTGAGGGCAGCCTGCAGCCACAGGCTGCTGATAAAAGGTCCAGGGATCTCCCACGTGGTGAGCACTGCTTTGGCCATGTGCCTGGAAGCTGGGGCCGTGCTGACGGTGTGGGCGGTGGGGCTGAACCAGTGGCTCACCCCATCTCACCCCATCTCCCATTTCCATGGGCCCACCATGGGGCTGCACTCAGGTCTCCCACTTTTGTCCAAGAAGCAGCTTCCCCATTTTCTTGCAGAGAAAAAATTAACAGTGAGACTTCAGGATGAGCTCAAAGGTTGAACAAAGTACAAGGGAAGGGAAATGAAGAGTGTGCCCTTAACTGGCTGTATTTAGAAGGCTGCAGTGGATGAGGGTGTTGGACCATGGCTGCTGGATGTGCAGAGCTAGCAACACCGCAAAACTTCTTCCCTTATCACTCCTTCTGTGTTGTCTCTCTGATTCTGTGTGCTTTCCACTGCCCACCTTTTTTTTTTCTTTTTGTACCCCAGAGCCCATGTGCCCTAAAGCCTTCATTCCTCTTGAGCCAGTTCCCTTGAAATGCCTGCCCTTGGACCATTGCCTTGGTAATACTTTTCTCTGTGGAAGTGCCTTTAAAGAGAAATTAACCTGGAACTAAGCTAGAAGGGAAAGGAATCAAAATTATGATTATTCTGGCTTCAAACCTGGGATGTCACACTGGGAAAAGCAGTACCTGCTATTGATGGCTGAATCAGCACCAATTCATACAAAACATTCCAAAAATCCCTAGAGAAGTGTCATGCAGGTGCACAAGGAGGACCAAGAAATGCAGTAGGTAACAGAGGATGCTGCCATTAGGCACAAGTTTGAACTCTGTATGGCCATACACATCCTCATCTTCGGGGATAGGGGCTGAGATTTTTAAATCATCTGTTTCTTAAGCAATCTGATGCTGGCTGCCCCTGCTACCTTTGGTGTGTTCTCAGTAATGACCTCTTGTACTTTAAGGTGAGGTCATGGAAAGCCTTCTGTCCGATGGTGAACCAGCAGAGAGGTGCCCCCAGTGTCCAACCAAGCTGGACAGCCGCTTGTGTCCAGGTCTCCAGTGGCTGCAGCTGGGGCTGGTTAGAGCAGTCACACACACCCAGCTCCGTCCCTGCACAATTAGAAAGCCAGAGACATTCTGACTGATGTTTTAATGGGAGTGTTCGCCCATGCATGCTTGTAAAGCAGGAATCGTGTCTTATCTCAGCTAGTCAGTGGAGTTAATAAAAGCCAAGTGCATTTTGAGTCCTTCACTTGCCTGGATGTATCCTATGGCTCAGCCTGGCTCCCTCCCCTGCTCTGGTCAGCCCTTGCTTTTCCAGCTGAAATCCTGCTCTTAGGGATGGCCAGCCGCCTGTGGGTGCTGAGCACA
Source organism: Rhipidura dahli (assembly GCA_013399225.1). Classification (NCBI taxonomy): domain Eukaryota; kingdom Metazoa; phylum Chordata; class Aves; order Passeriformes; family Rhipiduridae; genus Rhipidura; species Rhipidura dahli. Next base: position 1,060,271 of record VXAC01007226.1, on the reverse strand, counting down.
CCTGAGCCTGGCAGCGGCGTTCTGTCCTGCTCTGCTCCCGGCACACCAGGCTCTGCCTTCTTCTCCTTTTTCAGGAGACTCTTTTTCAGGCCACAAATAAATCTAGATGATGCTTCGTGCCCTCCCCAATACATCAGCCCGTTCTGGGCTGCCAAATGCAGTGATGGGACAAGTCAAGTCGTGGCATTGTTGATGTGGCAGCAGCCATGTGGTGCTGCCGGCACAGAGGAGGTGCCATATGGCCACGGGAGAGGCTGTGTTGAGCCGCGGTGCACGGAGAGCTGGCCCAGCCCCGGCATGTGCTGTGGTAAGGGCATGTGACCGATGAAATCCTGCAGCCATGCTTCCCAAAAATAGCCTGCTGGCCCCCAGCAATTGGGAGCCGCAGGGATTTCATTGCATGCGCTGCACTCAGGGGCACCATCCCGTCTCAGATGATTCAGATCCACGTGATGCTGCGAGCTCCAGGTACCAATTAACACTTACTAATACAGCACTTCCAAACGCCACCACGACCTCTCTCGTCTCCTTTTCTCCAGCCAGTTCCGGTACCTGGGAGGCCGGAGAGCCCGAGGAGACCCATGGCAGCCAGGTGTGAGCAGGTCCCCACGCCCCAGCACATCTCTGGGGCGATGCTTCTCCCCAGCCGCTCCCACTCCTCAGTGGAACCAGACCAACCCGACCGGCCGGGCAGGAGCGGGGTTTTGTGAAGCAAACGTAGCAGCGTACTTCAGGTGTTGCTGTCACCGATGGAAGGGGAGCCAGGAGGGTGTTGGAGGTCACTTGCTGCCGGCCTGATGCTAGTGGAGTACACTCCTCCTACCCCCTGAAAATTCATGGACCCGAGATTGCAAATGACTCCAGAAAGCGCAAATCCTTGCCCTTCTCCTCAGTCTGGGTCAAGTTCTTTGCTCTCTCCACCGGGCGCAGCTGTTCTTTCTCACCTACCTGACTGCAAAACAAGGGGAAAACAAGGTCTAGTGTGCCCGGTCCTGACCCCAGGTCTGCAGGGAGGGACATGAAAGTGGTGAGGGAAGCTGGTGCATCCCTTGCCGGCTCTTCGCCTTCGATTTACTTTGGAAAAAAAAAAAAATTGCTTTTAGAGTCTGAACCCACAGAGACCTTCCTGGAGAGGCACTGCTTGATAGAAGAGGAGTAATTTGACATTAAACCGCTGGTGCTTCGTGCCGAGGGGCCCCTTTGGAGTTCGGGGCTTTGCCTGCAGTGCTGGCCCCATCACCTCCAGGGCTGAGCGCAGCATGGGCTCTCCAGCCCGCCTGTCACGCTGGGTCCCTGATCAGGGACAGACACGCGGGCAGTGGCGGGAGGTGACACGGGGTGACAAGGGGCAGGGCAGGCCTGGCTGTGCTTCTGTGACCTGGGGGCGTGTGCAGCTGGGCCCCCTCCGCTACGCTGGCACCGCCAGTGCCACCATCCTCGGGGGCGCGGTGCCACCACCACCGGCGCCTCTTTCCAAGGGGTCGTTCCCCGCTGCGGAGCTGTAACACATCCCAGGGCTGCCGAGCGGCGACC
>VXAC01007226.1:813614-1057848 GCA_013399225.1 Rhipidura dahli | reverse complement strand
CCCCCCGCCGGGGCATGGGCAGAGTCACGTAGGCAAGTGGCAGCGCTCGCCAGGTAGCCAGCGGGGAGGAGAGGGCAGGGCAGAGCAGTACAGGGCAGGGCGAGCGTCCAGTGCGGGCGTTGGCCAGCCGCGCCGCTAGCCTCCTGCTCCGCGGGCGCGGAGGGTGCGCGTAGCCCTCGGCTTTCCCCCGCGGAGCGATCTCCCTAGCGGGCAGACGGGCCGCGAGGGACGGCGGCACCGCGGGGAAGAAGCGCTTTGGGAACAAAGGGGCGGCCGTGGCCCGCGGCGGAGCGCGGCTGCGGACCCCGCGCAGTGNCCGGCGCTTTGCCCTTGTTTTCCTCGTGTTTCTCTGTTATTCTTTGTTGTGGTCTTTATTTTGATTTTTTAAAATTTTCTACTTTCTTTTTTTAAACTCCGTTTTTACTATGTTTTTTTTTCCTCTTCTCTCTTCGTTTTTATGTTTGGGTTCCCCCCCCCTCCCCTTTTTCCTTCGCGGAGCGTGTGGTGTGTTTTCTTTTCCGTTTAACTTTACAAAGGGATCAGCGAGTCCCTCACCACGCGTCTCCATCGCAGCATCACCCTCTCCTCGCCGTTCATTCCCTATGGCAGCTGTAGGTCCCGTGCAGGTGACGATATAGGGTGCCCTTGTTCTGCGGGAAAAGCTGCGCGCACGTCGGCTTCCAGGGAAAGGGATCCCACTGCGGAGAACCTGCTCTGCCGCTAAAGCTGCAGCCAAAAGCCCTTGTTCTTTGCTCGCCCAGAACAAATCCAGGCTGCTTTTCTGGTTTTGAAAGTTGAGTTAATATTGGGGGTGGGATTTTTTTCTCGTGTGCTAATTGTTATTTCGTAATGGATCTGCAAAGCCGAGCGTCTGAGGAGCTGAGCTGCACCGCGAGCAGCAGCTGCGAGCAGGAAAATGACAGGAGGCACCAGCAAGGATTGGGTTTGCATGTGAAAACAGCAGCACCCCTGGTTTAGAAACCGAGTGTGAGACCTCTGTTTTGGGTTTGTTTTGGTATTTTTTTTCTCAACGAGCTCTCTTGTTGTGAAGGAGAACTGTCAAAATCATGGCTTTTTTCTGGGTGGAGGGGGAGATAGAATTCTCCTTGCCGTTGAGATGGATAGTATCTGATCTTTTGTATGCTCCATTTAAAAATGCATCATTTTATACGGTTCCTTGTTTGGAACTGGAAAATGAGTAGGACAGCAGGATACAGAATTTTTTATTGCTAGATTTTTAAAAGAGGTGTTTGCATCTAAACAATTCCATTCCTGACCACTTGTTTTCACTGAAGCTTTCACTAGTAATTGTTGAGGTCATAATGCTGAAAATCATCACTTTTATTAGGCAATTCTGCAAAACCTTTCAATATTTTAATTTGCAATCAGGACATTTTAGGGTGAAAAGTCCCATTTAACCAAAGGTTCAGCCTGGGAACGTGCTGTTCAGAACGTGACCGTCATAAACCAGGCAGATTTTACGTGTTGCTCCCAAACAAAGAAAAATGCTGCTGGGATTGGAAAACAGTCTCTGAGCATTACTGGCCCTATCTAAACTAAGGAACAGCTGCAGAAGCAGGAGGGTTGTATCCTAATGTATATACATCTTCTTTCTGGGAAGGGATTTGCATGCGGCGCTCAGGTTATTGCACCAAGAGAATGCTGTGCCCTTTCCTCTGCCAGAGCAGGGGGGATTCCTCAGTGCAGCCAGTGCTGGCAGCCTGGCAGAGACATTGCTAATGGCTGGTCACTCCTCATTACAGTCTTCAACCTCACAATTAGCAATAACAGGGGGGGCCAGCTCAAAAAAGTTAGGTGATGGAGACTGCCAGCCTCGGTTGCAGTCAGACTTGGTGCTTGCCTGCTTCCTGCAGGATGCCCAGGTCATTTGACCACGATGTTACGCAGGGCTATAATGAGCTATTTTGGTGTTACTCCCATCAGGAAGGTGGCTGAGTCACAGCCCTGTTGTGCCAGGTGCTGTGCACGCAGGGGAGTGACAGTGCCCTGCCCCAAGGAAACAGAGTCTTAAAAAAACAGAGGTGACAGGTGGATGTTTGTCTCCTCCTGGCCAGAATGAGTGATGGGGACGGAGCTGGGTAAAGCACCAGGATGCTGGTTGGGAGCATCATCACAGTGGTATGGAAGCTGAAGGGCTTTGGTAGCCAGAAGAAGGAATTTAAGGAAGGGCTGTTAAGGCTCTGAGAGCTCAAGTAGTTTTCCTCGTAGTTTTACAGTTTCTGATAAACCACACTCGGTGTCCTCATTCATTCTTCCAAGCCTTTGGTGGCTGTGCCAGGTTATTCACCTTCTCAAAACACTGTCTTCAGCAGGAACAGATGCTGTTTGGTAGAGGAGCCCCCTGAGAGGTGGACACAACCTCTTCTCTTGTGGATCCAAATGCTTGGATATCTCATATGTGCATGTCACACCTTCTGGTTATAGAGGAGCAACTACAAGGATGTTTTCAGCCTGCAAAACACACCTACCCTTGTTTGCAGGTCACTGGTGCAAGGCAGACAGCAGAGCCTTCCATGTTTAGGGCAGGACTTTAAGATAAGGCAGGAGTTTCCTACCTGCCTGAAGCTCAGGGAAAAATATGGAGATGATTATGATTTACATTTATAGGTACCACATCCTATCTTTGTGGTCATGACTGATAGCAGAAGGGGCCATGGATTGGCTGGGTGGTGTGCAAACAGAACCACAGGGCAGAGAGCCATGGAGCAGGGGAGGATGTACTGTCAGGTTTATGTCAGGGGGAGACAGTGTTCAGGAGTGGCCTCTCAGCACCACCCTTATTGTATTCACTTACCTTTTAAAGTATTAGAATAAAAATTACCTGTGTTACAGTATGGTGACAGGGAAGGTTAGAGTCCTGTTATCAGACTCCTTGGGTAGGATGGAATATTTTAGCTACTGAAATATAACTGAATTATTTTTCCAGTTGAGCCTCTGGGAGTGAATAACAGTGCTGCCTGCCTTCTTGCTGCAGTTCTCATGGTGAGACCACAAAACCCAATCCCAACACACCTTGCTAACTGATATATACAGGTTTCCAAATGACCTGTTTCTAGAAATTTAAGCTTGGTATCCAAGGAATAGAAACGTCACATGAAAAAAGTTACAGTGGCTGTTTTCAGAAATGAAAGTTGTGCTGAGGGCACCTCTGTTGGTGTTATTTGTAACCTCTGCAAATGCCACTTCATGAATAAGCATGGCTGAAAATCTCTAGCAGCTGAAGTGCTGGAATTTGGAATATGTTTTTTAAAGAGACCTGGAGTAAACTCGGCTGATGTATAGCATGTGTCAAACATCCCCTTTGTGTGTGTGGACTCATGTTTTTGTCAGTAGGAGTTGCACAAACACGTGATGAATGATCTGTAATAGACGTGGTGTGTAATACATTCTGATCTCACTACAGATACAGACCTGTGTTGCCATATCCTTTTCCAAAAGTATGAAGGCAATCAAGTCACTGTAGCAGGGGTGACAAGTTCACAAGTCTTATAGAGGTGTGCATACATGGGACAGTGGACTTTGGCCCCTCACAGGAGACAGCTAGATCTTCTTCAAGTGCTGGCTGTGTTTATTGATCTTCTGACCAGGAATAACAAATGGGTGATCTTAGATTTGTCCTTTACTCCTGAATAATTCTCTCTGAGGGAGAGGACAACTGAGTCTTGGGTTAACTTGAGTTAACAGTATCTTCATCATGTGGCTCCTTCCATTGTTTATGTGCTGTTTAGGACCCAAGAAATACCAGAGCTCTGTAATTAGCAGAATGCAGAAGAAGTCGAGACTGCCTTTGGTCTGTGTGCAGAGCTCCCTATGAATCAATGAGAGCTGAACATGTGGCTCAAGGTCAGTGTAGATGGTCATGGATCTTATGGTGATGTGATATATAGAGCAGTGTGGGACCCCTTTATTTATATATTTTTTCATCCAGCTCACAGTAAACCCCTTTCATTCCTCCTGGTTCATGACTTGGCCACAGTGATTCATGTGTTAGCCACTTCCAGGCTGGGGTATTTTGACTCACGCTGTTTGGACCTCAGCACAGAATTCAGGAGGAAGCCACAGCAGGAGAAATGATAGGGCAGAGGTAAAACCATGGAACTGTGCCAGAAGTGCTGCTGAGAACCGATCACATCCCTTGTCAGCAGAGCATCCTGAAAGCCAGCAGAGAAGCACCTTCTGCTGCTGGCTGAAGAACCCTACATTCTTGTTACTTAGCTGAAGGACTCTGTATATTTTTTCCTATGGGATTTCCTCTTAATTTTGCAGCTGGATCAATTAAGTGACTTAATCAAAGTCACAGACTAAGTTGCTGACTCAGTATAAATTGGGGCACAGCACAGGTCTGAAAACAGAGCGCATCTCCTGGGGAGAAGGAGCAAGTAGCCCAAAGAGCCAGTAGATCTGTGGCTTTTACCTTATTGTTTGGCAGAGCTTGGTCTTTTAATCAGAGTGTGTGCTTTATTCCTGTTCAAACTCTTGGATATCCCAGTGGTTTGGTTCTGAGAAACGTCTGTCCTCAGTGGTGGATGGGTTCCAGATACCAGTGGGAGTGCTGAAAGGGGTTATCTGATGCCTTGCGAAAGAGTCAAGCTCCTGGATGAGAAATGAGGCCACGTCCTACAGGCACTTGTAGGTCCCTTAGTGAAGGTATTGCAAGCCTTGGAAGGGAGTCGAGTAGATGGGACTTGGGCTGTTCTCCAGTCTGCTGCTGCAGGTCCTGCAATACTGAGCTGTTACAGTCATGACAACAAGAAGAGATACCTGGTTGTTACAGTGTGTGCTGATACGTTGTTCAGGTGTTGTTCCCCTCACTAGAAAAACAAGAGTGGCATGGTTCTGCTGTTCCCAGAAATCTGGGGAATCAGTGAATCTTTGCACTGTTTTGAGAGTGCCAGAAAATGGTTTCTCATGGGGATCTCTGTTCATGCTTTGATTCAGAAGTATTTGATTTCAAGGATTTGAAAACAATATTAAGAGTTTGGAGGGTTTGTGTGAAGGTGGGCAAAGGAAGTGCTTATGACTGTTGCCATCTTGATGTTCCTCCCAGAAAATGCAAATGGTTTGGGATAGGAGGATTTTAGCAAAAGCCAAATGCAGAATGAAAAACAAGACAGCTTAGCCAAAGGGATTGTCCTTATTGAAAATAACTTCCACGTTGCAAAGCATTGTGTTATTTCTAAGCTTTGTGTTCAAGCAGAGGGCTGGGCATCTTGATTTGTGAGACATGTTCCTGTTCTACCTCTGACTTAGGGTGTGTCTTCATGTGAGCAATTATGCTGCTTACACCTCAGTTTCCCTTTCTGCAGAGTGGAAAGAAAATAGCTAAAGTTGTTTCGGTTTTGAGAAGCTTAAAATATTACTTTCTGGAAAGCTCTTAGAAAATTTCCCTGATGGAAGTTGCTAGTTTAATGCAAGTGATGGTGATGTTGATAAAAAACAGATCACATCTGTTGTACTTGATGAAAATAGTACAGCAGCATTTCAGATGTAAATATTAATTGATTTCTGTACTGCAGATTTTTTCTTGGATATTTAAATTATTGCTAAGGAGGAGGGAAAGGCTATCAGGGAGATTAACAAATCCATTATTAAGGCTGGAAATGGAGGGTTGCCGAAGTGCCATTTAATAAAATGTAAAAAGCCCCTTTCTAAAGGGCAGAAGCAGCCGAACACACAATGAAAGTGAATCACAGCTGCCAGAAGGGATGCCAAGCAGCAAGCACTTATAATCAGAAAACTGTACTTACAGATCATTCGGAGCCACTAAATTAAATGATCTCATTCTCCCCTAAAATACTCTTCCCTTAGCCCCTCCCCAGTGTTGTCTGTGGATTGTTCAACCACATTTAAAATCTGACTTTGGGGGCTTTTTGGTCAGCATTTGAATGGCATTGGGCCTCTTCATGCTATTCACTTTGCACCCACTTTTGTTTCTCTCACACTGGCATTTTGCAGGCTGACCTGCCCACATGAACACTTCGGATGGCAACTGTTAGATTTTACAGATCTGCTGTGGCTCCATGGTTTACTTGCCTCTTCTCTAGGACTCCTTCTTTGGGAAAATGTCCCACAGTTTATTCCCAGTTATTGTCTTTGTTTCACACTGATTTTTTTTTCCAATTGTACATTGTTTACTTCAGAAACAAAGACACTGAGCTGAAGTGTAAATGCAAGAGCTTATCCTACATAATTTCACACAGAACTGATCCTGCTGTTACTTCATTCCAGGGCTGATTTAATACAACATGTTATCAGGGTCCTCCTTCTTCATACTCTCTTGTTTTGTATCTTGAACGTTACCTTCATGAGGCTGACACTCTGATAAGCTCCTAACCTATCCCTTCATTTTCCAGCTATGGCTTTGCCTATTTAATCCCTAGAGTGGCACCATGTGTCTCCCAATGTGCCATCAGAATAGCTAGTGGTAATGGATGCTCACAGGGTCTGTTTTGTCACAGGGGCTTCATCATGAGTTTGGGCGGTTGGAGTTGTGGGGTTTGGGTTTTTAATGTTTAGTATTGCTGATCCTGAGAGGCAAGTGGCTCCCTGGTTTTGGAAGTAGGTTAAAGGAAGCACAGTTAGAGCCCAGAAATGCTCTTGTGGTAACCTCACAGTTGTGGAGAGGTCTGTGCACCTGTGTCCTTTTCCCTAATCCAAGATCTGATGAGTAGCCCTTGAGACTGCTCAAATTTGGAATTTTCCATGTGCTTTTAACAATCTCCTCTATGGGCAGTTTTCAGTGTAGGAACTTGAGGTGCAGAGAGAGAAAGCTTTCTTCCCTGAGTTCTCTCCCTCCAGACAAAAGCCAGTCTTTACACATGCTGTGGTCTGGCTGGGTGTAGGGGTATGAGTGGAGACTGTCCTGTCCAAGCAAGGGCTGGGACTGGCTTTCCCAGAATGAGGGAGGAATGTCCCTGGAGGTGTCCCAGCTTCCTTGATTTTTCAGCTATCCCACCTTAAGAGAAACAAAACAAATCAGCCCCTAGAGATTCGGAGATGAAAAGATCTGTGTGAGAACTGAATAGTGGTATTATTTTTACCTCCATCAGCTGCAAGCCTGCAGTTTTCTGAGGAAACCTCAGAAATGGTGAATCAGCAAATCATGTGTAGAGAAAAGTTAGCTACCCTGAATCCACTTTTTTCAGGCCTTCTTAAGTTGAGTGCTTCCAGCTCTTGCAAGTCTATCATGAGTCTCCTGATACTTCGTGCTCTGCCTAAAGCCCTTGCTACCAGACATAAGCCATTAATTGAGAATCTCTGCTTTTCTGGTTTTTTTTTTTTCAAAGCACTTCTCCTTCTCCCATTGTGATGGAAGGAATGCTTGCAAATGTAACCGGTCATGGCCTAGAGGTTCAGAAAATAATCCCACTTTGATCTACAGAACAGTCTTTGGAGGGTTTCTTAGTCAGATTCAGTTTGAGATTCAGATTTTTACTATGAATGTTCTGATTCTGATCTTGAATGTTCTCTGAGTGTGTCCTTTTTGGGTAAGTCAAATACTTTAGAGACTGGTATCATGCAGTAATATGTTACAAGGTTTTTAACCTTCATTCCAGCTATTGTTGAAGTTGGTAAAATTCAGGGTCATAGAAATGATCTAAGGGTTTGTACCTGTATGAAAATCAGGAAGTAAATACAATATTAAAATTCTGAAAAGAGTGATCATACTGAAAGGTGTGTGACAGCATTTTTTAAAATGCTGAGATGGTCGCTGTTGTTCCTTGTTAATGTGCTGCTTCAAGTACAGTGAGTTTGCTGTATATGGTGTCTCTTGTCTGTGCTATTAAAGCCTCTGTGCACATTGAAAAATAGGTCTTGCTCCTGAGCCTCCCGTGAAAAACAATGTATCAGTCAGTCCAGGAGGGAATTCCTGGCACCTTGTTTTTAGTTACATCTCCACAGGTGAGATGTGGAAGGTTTCCACACGGTGGCTGTGGCTTTATCTTTTGTAGCCTCTCTGCTTTACCCTTGCCACAGCCCTGTCAGTGCCATGTGGGTGGGCACAGAGCCATCACCTGGAGTGCTGTGTCCAGTTCTGGGCTCCTCAGTTCAAGAGAGACACGGAGCTCCTCGAGCAGGTGCCATGGAGGGCTGCACAGAACTATCAGGGAACTGGAGTGTCTCTCTTATGAGGAAGGGTTGAGAGAGCTGGGCCTGTTCAGCCTCAAGAAGATATGACTGAGAGGGGATTTTATCAATGTCTGTCTGTTTGAAGGGAGCGGTCAGAGGTTGGATCAGGCTCTGCTCCGTGGTGCCAGCAGTGGGACAAGTGGCAACGGGCAGAAACCGATGCACAGAAGTTCCGCCTGAATATGAGGAAGAACTTTACTGTGCAAGTAACTGAGCACTGGCACAGATTGCTCAGAGAGGCTGTGGAGTCTCCCTCACTGGAGATAGTGCAGAGCCATCTGGATGCATTGCTGTACACTGTGCTCTGGGGTGACCCTGCTTGAGCAGAGAGGTTGACCCACTGTGGTCCCTCCCAACCTGACCCACTCCGTGATTCTGTGACCTGACCACCACCGCCTCGGGGTCTGGGTGGGCACGGAGCCATCACCTCAGGCGTGGGGACACGCAGCCAGTGCCCCGGGAGGGTCGTGCGTGTGTCGCTGCCCCCGACGCGCTCCGGCGGTGCCTCGGTGCTCCCGGGAACTGCATTTCCCAGCCNGGGGCTGCCGGGCCGAGGGGGCCGGGGCTGGGATCCTGGCAGGGCCCGGCGCGGGGGTGAATCCGGGCTGGCCGCGGGGGCAGCGGTCGGCCGGGCGGTGGGGACGGGGCTGGGGCAGGAATAGCGCTCGCCGCTCCCCGGCGGGAGCATCCCGCAGCGGGTCCTTCCTCCGGCATTTCCTCGCGTGTTCTCTTGCCGCCCCTCGCCCTCCCAGGAGAGCCGGCCCCCGGGACGGTGTGACGAGGCCCGGACACTGGGCAGAGACGGCGATCCCCGGCGCCTCCCCACCGCATCCGCCCCCGTCTCCAGCGGGGAAGCCGGGAGCGTGGGGGCGGAGGGCGGCCCGGGGCTGCGGAGCCCCCCGGCCATGGAGCAGGTCCAGATGATCAACATCCAGCGGCTGCTGGAGGCGGCCGAGTATCTGGAGCGAAGGGAGAGAGGTAATGGGGGGAGGATGGGTGCCCTCCGTGAGGGCAGCGGGGCTGGGGTCAGATCCCCGCCGAGGGGGGAGAGTGACCCCGGAGAAGGGACCAGAGCGAGTGTTTGCTCTGGATGGCGGGATGGTGGTAAACCCCCAACAGTGAGGGGTTCGATGAAGGATAGGGCTGATGAGTCCTCCTGGAGGTGGTGGATGAGGTGGAAGGTTTTTGCAGAGTGGGGGAGATTGACGTGGATGTGATTTCTGGGAGGAAAAGGGGGGATTGGTGTCAAAGTTTTCCACTGGGCAGGAGGGATGGTGGTGGGTGGCTCTGGCTCAGCAGAGACATCAGTGGCACAGTGAAATACATCTGGTTTGCCTGGTTCAGATAGGTTGGGCAGGAGGAGGGAGATGAGACACTCTCTGGACTGTCCAGTTTTTTTTTTTTTGTATTTTCAGTATTTGAGTGGTGGTGTCCTTCCTCCAGGGTTGGCAGAGACTTTATGCTTCCCTTCCTTCCTTTTCTCCAACTCCCAGTCCACTTCCCTGTGAATATATCCTCAGTCATTTCCCTGAGCTGTTGTGGTTAAGGGCCTCCCCAGGTAGGCCGATGGGTGAGGCCTGTCTGCTGACTTCTTTCTTTTGTTTTTCTTCTTTCTTTTTCTTTTTTCTTCCTTCTTTTTTTTTTCTTTTTTTCCTTTTTTTTTTTTTTTTTTTAATGCCTTGCCTGTTGATTCTCTTTCAGAGTGTGAACATGGCTATGCCTCGACCTTCCCCTCAGTTCCAAGCCCTGGACTGCAAGACCCAAAGCCCTCGCGGAGGCTGAGCCGGGCACGGAAATACAGCGGCAGTGGCAGCATTGCCAGTATTGCCACCAGGTACGATGTGGGCAGGACAGCACGGGGGCAGGAGGGGAGGTGAAACTGCAGAAAGCTGGAGGCAGTGGAGAGAAACTTGCTCTCTGGGGGAAATGGGAAGAGTCTGAACAGCCAGAGGGATTCAGAGCTGGGGCACACAAGTGCAGCGTCCATTCTGGATCCGTAGCACTGGAAGCAGAGGGGACCCAGGGGACCTGAATTTGAAGGGGCACTGCCAGCTGACATCATGCCAAGGCTCAGATGCTGCAGAGGGAAGGGGAATAGGGAGATCTGTTCATAAGGTTTAGGGAGGAGGTAGGCAATAGCTATTCCCATTATATACAGCTGATGTCTTTCCAACCCAGAAATCACTGCTTTCAAGGCATAGTGCGTGTGCAGCTAGGGTGCTTTGGGATTGCAATGACAGGCATGATTCGAAGCAAGGAAATGTTTTGAAATGGATCCCCTACAACAAATGGGAGAGAGGGAGATGACTGACTGTAATGGACAACATGTTAAAAATTCAGTTCAGGAAAACGAAGCTGTCTTTCAGTCTGTCTTTCAGGGCAGGGGATTTCCCAGCTTTTGATAGCTTGGTAATTGTAGAACTCCATGGTTTTGACACATTTCTTATTATACAATGCCGTGTTTCTTGGTTTCTTAAATCTAGAAGAGGCAACAGGATTAAGCCTATCACCTGGTGCTGTGGTTGCATCTGCCTCTTCCCTCTCATTCCTGTTCTTTTTATTTTTGTTTGCTACCTTCTGTAGATTTGTTCAGACCTTGTTGAGACCTTCTGGGATAGAGAAACTTTAGAAACATGAAGTATGCCTTTGAAAAGGCATTTGCAAGCTTGCTTTTACTGCAGCAAGGCCTGTGCAATCCATAAAATGGTGGCAGGTGGCTCAGGTGATTAAGGCTTTCTTAAGGCCATTGGGAAGGACCTGTAAGGGCCTAAGGGAAAGGTGCCTTTGCTTGCAGCGATTCTGCTTCGGCAGCATTTGATAGAGGTTGTTTGAAGCAATGTTAGGACACCTTCTGTGGGGAAGTTTTCTTCATCAGGATTAGCATGTCTTGAGCTCTTTGTGTGCTGAATGTTTGTATTTGCTTCCCTACTTCATCCAGCCTCTCCTAATTTGAGGGCAGTTGTAGCTCTTTACTGTTCATCATGAACCAAAGCCCCCAGTCCTGTGACTTTGTGTTGGAAAATGATGGCAAATGCTGAATTGAGGTCGGTATTTTTCCCTCTAGGTTTCCCACATACTATTTTTCCATCCCACACCTCTTTGTCTCAAAGGCCTTTGTCATGGCAACCTGCCCTTCTCCAGAAGAGGGCTGGAAGCATATCCCCCTCAGGAACTCCTTAGCACTGAATCCAGCAGCCTGTAGGCTGGAAAGGGATGCAAAACACTCCCTGTCCCTGGGGCCAGGGTGCTCAGCACAGAGCCCCAGGCACAGCTCTCCCGGGGCAGCTCTGTGCTGACACCAGCCCCCTGGGCCCTTGAGCCTGACAGGCTGAATGTGTTCATGTGGGGGGAAAGACAACAGACAAGCAGAGAAGGTACTGTCTAGTCTTACTTAAAACCTTCTTTATGCGAGGAATACTGAGGCCAAATTGAATTTAGAGTGAGAACATTGTTACCGGGAGTGTTGCCTCCCGTGGTTGTTTCAGCCTCAGGGAGGGACCAGGATGAGATCTGCTTCAGGCAGAGACCAGAGTGGGTCTTTTGGGGAGCTCAGACCTTACATTCGCAGTTGGAAATGGAAGTTTCTTTTAGCACAAGTCGTAGCAGCTTGCACTTGCTGTAGGAGATGGCAGGCCTTCCAGATGGCTGAAGTGCTGGGAAATGACAACTGTGAAGTTTAGGGTGCCTCCAAATTCACTGCAGTGTCTTTTGTGTGATGCTGAGTATAGCATCAGCCTTGTTTAAGGAAGGCTCTGTATCATCTCTTCCTGTTAAAATCAAAGGGGCAATTCAGTGAGTTCTGTCTGGTGGAGTTGGAATGGACTTTGAATTAAATATCAAGTCCTTGATGAGGAACAAAACTTACATTTCATGTGTGGACAAGAGATTTTCTTAGACTGCTTTTCTTTCAAAATGTTTTATTAGTGTAGAGAAATTATGCATTTAGATCTCATGCAGATCTTGTAATTTAACAGCCTCTTGTAAAAATGTGGCAAAGTGCCTTTTAATTTATACACTTTTCAAAATGACATGTATACATGTTGATGGTCTTTATTGAACCAAATAATCCATGATTTTGTGGTGCAGGGTATTTACAAAACCTGGTTGCTCGTTGGATTCGTAGTTTAAATCCAGTTTATTTCCCTCAGCATTTGCAGCCCAGACATGACAGCTATTTCCTCCCAACAGGCTCTGTGCTGTCATTGCACAAACACCCAGAAAGTTCTGAGGAGCAGATAGCCCAGTTCTGGATAGCAGTGGTGAAGCAAATTTTATTCTTATAGAATTATGGTGGTCTCACAGTCCCAGCAAAATAATTCTTTTCTACCCCAAACAGAGATGTGCAGATAAGAGGGAGAACATTGCTTCATGACTTCTAATTCATGTGATGCAATTTTAAAGAAGGATGTTGTGGTTCAGGTTCTCTTTTCCTTTGCTTGTCTCTGTTGTGCAACCAGCAGCATGGAGATTGCTGCAGAGGGCTTCCCTCTGCAATCATTATCTACAGGAATGTGCAGTGTTTTGTGTAGATATTTGAAAGACCTAGTGACTTTGAGTTAAAACATGAATATGCTTAAAAATTTTAAGTTTTAAAAGTTTTGCTTTAGTCGGGGACATTTCGGTATGGAAAATTACCTACAGAAAATAAGTGGAGAATCACAGTCATTGTGACCTGGTGTTTATAACAGACAAGGGACACTTTTTTTTGACAAATCCTACTTAACACATAGATAGAAGCAAAAAACCAAGCAAATCAGTTAGCCAATATGTATTACATTTGAATTGAATATTGCCTCCTTTAATTTGCTGTTGACAAAAGTATCATCTGGTTTTTGGAATGGAATGAAAAATAAACAGAGGTTTGTTACAGCATGTAGTATCACTTATTTAATGTTACTTTCTTCTGAAGATGTTTCTGAGTTTTAAAAACTTGCTGGAGAAGTGAAGTAGTCTGTGCTGGGAGTGCAGTTCTGTGGGTACATTAACTTGCACTCAATGTCACTGGAAACTGCTCACATGGACCCTACACATGCAGTTCTAATAGACCCAATTATTTGAAAGGTTCATTATAGTTAGTTAGGATTAGCCTGGTTTGATATTTATACATTTTGGAAAATAATTGAGAAAACTTTTTAATCAATTTAAATCATTGTGTCAGCAGGAAATAAAATAAACTGTAGGGTTGCTAAATGACTTTTTCCCCCAATAATACTGTCAATTTAATGAAGTTAAGATTTATAACGAAATCTGAAATTACATTACAGTATTAGATTAGTCATTGGTGTTTTGTTTTTATTTAGGCTCTCAGGCATGCAGAAAGCCTTTTGTTTTTTGATCTAATTCTGGGGAAATACCAAGCATCCTCCCAGCCGCACTGGGAGCCCTCAGCTCTCCCAGGAGGCCCATGTTTTAAGGACTCTCAAAGAATCTATTCCTTTTTTCCATGGGGGAGGGTTTGATCTCTGTCCAGTTTCTTTTTCCTTTCATTTTCCCCTCTTCCCATTATCCTCCCTTGTGTCTGAGGCTGCTTCCCAAGGGCCTTTCAGACACCTACAGTCTGGTAGCAGGCTGCTTGCAGAGCTTGGAGTCAGCAGCTGTGATGAGTATGGTAAGGCATTTTGGACGTGTTATCTTGGAAATCTGGGTGTCTGGGTTTCTTTGCCCTTCTGGCTGTTCTACTGATGCAGCTCCTCATTTTCTCTGTCATTTCACTCTCCTCTACCCCTATTAAAATTTTTTTTCATGCTTCTAAATCCCAGCCCTTGGTTTTATGCTGAATCTTCTCTGTAGGCCTTCATTCACATATCCTTTCAAACTCTCTTTTGAGGGTAAGGTGTGGGGACTGTACTGCTGAAACCCTCAGGTATTCTTGGCTTTAAGCTTGATTTGCTCACAGTGCCCCAGAGCAAGGACTGAGGAGTGGGTGCACAGGTGTGCATTAGGTACCTCATGTGCCTTAGGTGATGGCTTCGTGTGGCACAGGTTCACAAACACGGGTGCAGAAGCTGAAAGGATGTGGCTGCAAGTGTAGCTGCAAGTAAGCCTTGGGTGTCTAGTGCACAAGAAAGCTGATTTACCACAGCAGCAGTGCTGTGCAGCTGGACCTTGCTATGCAGGGGAGGAGTAGGGGGGTTGGTGAACACTGCACAGTTTTAATATATTGTGTCTTTTCTGTCAAAGGAGGTTTCCTCCCTTCGCCCCCCACATCTTGCTGCTGACTCTGGCAATTTTCAGTCCTTCCTTGAGTCTCTGGAGTTAGGACAGTGCTGTAATTATGATTTTATTGGGGGAGAGGGTGTGCAGGTGTCTGGGTGGTTTGCCTGGCTCGTGTAAGGAGTTCCTGAAATCGTTCTGTCAGCTTGTGTTGATCTACTCTTCTGCACAAAGCCCCTACCCCTGACTTCATGTCCCAGAGAACTGGTCTCTGAGACTTTCTGTCTACAGCTGTCCTGCTTCCTAGGCTCCATCAGCTGTTACTTGTTTCTGGATGATACTTAGTTTATTTGCTTGTGAGTTTTTTTGGTTGGTTTTTTTTTTTTTTAATCCCCTTGCGCTGGATCACACCTCACTCCACAGCTAGTGGGATTTGGGTTTTGACTTGCTGTGTGTAGGTGGGTTAGAACCTGGTCCTTGTGTAATATGGGGGGGATAGAGGCTGCTTTCTGCCTCAAGCCTTGTAGTGCCAGGAAGCTCTATTCATGGTTGAGGACCTGGCTTTGCTACATAGAGTACAAAATACACGTGTAAAACAGAGAATGTGCGAGATGTGCTGTGCCATGTTTTGAGTTGTGCTTCATTTTGATAATGTACAAACAGTGTGATTAGTATCTGGAATCTTCCTCTTGCTGTTGAAAATTTGTATAAAAGTACTTGGAGACAGGATCTTGCCTCCCAGTAGCGGGTATACCTACATATGCTGGTTAATTTTTCAAGAAAGGGAAGTTGGACAGAGCTGAGCTGTTAAGGATTGCTTTTCTCTTAGAGATGTTGAGGGAGACTGCCCAGCAGTGTTGAGTATAGTGAGGTATGTGCATGACTTCTTTTTGAGAAAGCTTAATGACAGTGTAGGTGTTGTGCTTCGAAACTGGGTTGCTGGTCCATGCTCAAGAGGAAAATCACCCCATGTTTAAATCCCATAGTCTTTTTAGGTTTGTACTGGCATACAGGTGCTCAGAGCAGGCTGGCAGGCAGGACTGTACTCAGCTAACTGTTCAGTCTCAGCACATCCCCTCTGCCCGTTCGATGTAACTTGCCCCAGTGCAATCTGCAAGTGTAGATAAGCAACTCCTAGTGATGCTGGGGTTTCTGAACCTGCCAGCACTACATTGTGTGAGATCCTGACACAATAAAAAAGTACCCCATGTAGGTGAGGTTTTGTATACAGTGTCTTCTCAGTGGTGCTTGGCTTTGCAGTACAACTGGCAGGTAACCGGGGAAAACACAGAAAGTGGGGTGAACCCAGCAAATGGCAGGAGAAGCATAAAACCCACTCCCTGGTGAGGAATGAGGCCTCCCAGAGTGCAAGAGCTGATGTAGCAATTTCCATGGGGGAACCCACTGTGTTCCTCTTTATCACCCTGTTTATTTTATAACCCTGCAAGGGAGAAGGTCCTGCAGAGCTGCAGTTCCTGTTTTCCTTTGTGTATTGGCAACATAGGCGTGCATAGGGATAGCTGGGCGGCAGGGAGCCTATGCAGAAACCCACAATTCTGGGCTCAATTTATGCTTTACACCTTCAGTAGTTGTAAAATGTAATTTGTGTTCTCTTTAGTGTATCCAAGTTGTGCAAAGAGGCCTTTGTGTAAACTAGAAGTAGGCCCAGTTGTTGATGTTATCTGCAACTGAGCTGTAATTCTCTGCTGCAGCATCTGTCTGCTGTGAAGTGTCACTATTTGTGGCTGAAGGCTCATGAACCCTTTGTCCCCCTAGATTTGGGGGAATCCTCTGCAGGAGTGTGCTGTTTTGCAGCAGTGGGAGTTATTCAGGGCTCATGCTGTTCGTGTTGCAGTACTGCCCAGTTGGAGCTGTGCTGCAGCTGCCATGGGCTGATTTGCATCACTGATCACGGTGCTGGTGTGATAACAGGAAACTTTGGATTTTGGTTCTTATGTTCTCAGTGTCTTTTGAAAAGTGAGGCTTGTTAGACCCAGCCCCTAGAGAAATTTGGTGTCCTGGGATGGTGGAAAGGATATTTGGGCCAACTGTTCCTGCAGTTTTCTTGTTTTCTCTTCCCATTGTATTCAGTGTACAGGCAATTCTCTGGTTTAAGTAGTATTCCTTCTTTGTCAGTTGTTTTGGGTTTTTTTGTTTTTTTTTCCCATCTCAGCACATTTGTACCCTTTTTATATCTTCTCTGTGCAATGCTTCATTCACGTGCAGGGATTTATCCTTCATGCTTTTGTTTAACCTGACCTGGTGCTGTGCTCGGCAGTGAATTGGTTGTCACCTGTAATGTCGTTTCCATCTGTTCCCCTGTTTATAGGTAAGACTGACTTTTTCCTTTCTTGCTTCTGATTGAACTCTCAAATCCATTTCTATTTCTGACCCAAACAGACCGGTCAATGTCCTGCTGCTGAGTTAATTGTCTTGCTTGTTGGAGTTCCTGCTGTTCATCATCTCCTGATCCCTCCTGACAAACTTTTGCCCAAATCCAAAGACTGGCTGCTATTTGTTCTCCTCCTGAGAGTGTTGGCTCTTACTCCCTACCTTTTTTGAACCAACAAAGATGGGATTTATTTTTGTTGACTTATTTTGGGCTCTCTTGATCAGAGGCTGTGGGTCTCTGGGGCTGTGCACTTGGCTGGCCTTTGCCTGGATCTCTTCTCTGTGAGACACTGCCTTGTTGATCAGCTCAGAGAGAACAGGCCTGCTTTTTCCATCTTGCTGGATATACTCCCATCTCTCTTTTCTGTGTTCCTTACTGTACTTTCAGTCCTTTCATTCTCTAGTATGAAAGTGATTTCACTTCAGTTCTGTTGCTTTATGAATCCGGTTTGAAGTAGCCTTAGATGATTTCCAGTATTATCTTAATTACTTGTTTATGCTTTGCTGCTTGCTCTGTGACAAGCAGGCATGTGGACTGAGAGCAATTCTTTTGCCTCAGTTTTGATTAAAGTTCCTCTCCATTAAATAGTTGATTATTTTCTGAAAGCTTCTCATTTATCTCCTACCATCTGTTACACTGTCAAGAAGGGAAAAGTTGTGGGAAAGGACAGATAACATTGGGGTTGCTGTTGGGACTGCTGCTGCAGTGGTCATTGCCCAGGTGCCTGAGCAGCACTAAAGCAGTGTGCAGGCATGGCAAGGTAACATGGCACCGGTTCTAGTTTGCCTTTGACACTGAGGCTACAAAGTGCAGCAGGTCATGAACTGCTTCACAAGCAGCCTGGCCATCTGGGAGCTGTGGGAGGTAGCCATCTTGCAGCCTTCCTGTTAGTTGGTGCTACTTGTGAGCCAGAACTGTAAGAACAGAAGAAATCGAAGCTCTTCATTTTTCTCAGCCTTTCTTTTCTGTGGATCTCCCAAATGCTGGATGAGTGTGTCCCCGTTGACAGAATACAATCGCAGACATAAGGACATCTGGGTTCTCTTCCTGATTTTCTTACAGCCTGTGGAGTCTTTATGCCTCAGTTTCCCTAGTACAACATGTAGTTAACAGTAGCATTAATGTATTTTCCTGTTTTCAAATGTATTTCCCCCTGGCACAGTATTGCAGCAGTATAGTTGTAACATGAGAGATAACTAACAAGTCTAAATAGAAGGAAGTCTGGCCTGGCCCACAGCCATACAAATGCCATCAGTTTCTTTTCAAACAAAGTGCAGTTCAGTCAGGTGGTGTTTACTCAAAAAGCCTCATTTTCCTCGGTACATCTGAAGGCAGTTTCTTGAGGGCAGAAGATGCGTGTTTGCAGAGAAGTACGTGTTCCCCAAACAGACTGCTGCACTGCAGAGGACACTGCCTAGGCTATTTCTGGAAATGACCATCTTCCTCAAAAGGGTAATGTTATGTGTGGGAAGAAGCACGGTATAGGGCAAGGGGCTGGCATGCTGGGCCCTTGGATCATTTCCTGAGTCTGCTGCTGAAAGGCTGCACGATCTGGGCACGTCAGATGACCTACATGGGTCCTACCATCTGCACATTATATGGTTCCCACCATCTGTACGTTGGGGTAATGCACACACTTTTCTAATCCGGTTTTCTGGAAGCAGTATAGATGTTTTGGAGCTTGTAACTGTTTAAAAGAAGATGAGACTTAAGATCCCAAGTTTTCTAGGTAGATTTGAAAATTGTCTCCTGTGTCTTTATTCCTTTTCTGTGAACCACTGCAATGCAGGTACCAGCAACTGGGATACTGGCTCTGATATGGCCTTAGAAGGGGCCGAGTCCCTGACCGTGTAGTGAGAGTCACATATCCTGCTGGAAGTCAGAAGGACAGGGACCACACAGAGAAGTGTTTGTATTTTTCTGTCCTCATTCTTTGTCATGATCTTCCTTGTTCATGGGAGAACTTGGAGGTGGCACGGTGACATTTTTCTTCACCAGATCATGAAATACATGGTTTTGTCATTGTATTAAAAAAAAAAAAAAAGCAATAATCTGTTTACAAGAAGTTCAAACTCCCTTGCATCATGGATCACAGACAGGAATCTTGCCTTGGTGAAGGCAAAACATATACTTTTTCCTGACATGTGAGAATCTACCTGAATTGTCCAAGTCCTAAATTGTTACAGAAGATGTTGTCTGTTGCATGTCCAAGGGAGATGGACTAGGGTTTCTCTACTGAAATGACTAAGGTACTTCACCAAGTGAACATATATCAGCTTTTGTCTCTGATCTGTGTGTACCAGCCCTTTTTGATGTCGTTAGCTGTGGGCTGGGAAGAGAAGGAAGTGGTTTCTGTAGGACTTTAGCTCACTTGTGGCAGAAGTTAGAAGACAGACAAATGGAGCAATGAATACCACACTGAAGAACCTGCTTCAACTCTTGGCTACTGTCAGCTGCACAGTGTCCAGTCAGCAAGTCCCTTTCAGGCCAGCTTGTTATGGGAGACCCCAAACTGTCTATTCCTCACCCTGTTTTTTTGCCAGATACAAACCTGAGATCTGGGCTGCGGAAATGCTGATGGTGCACAGGCACAAGGGACACCAGCAGGACTTGTGCCCAGAAAACGAGGTCCTTGGGGGTCTTCAGAGAGCTGCTCAGAGGGACATGAAAATGCAATTCTGATTTGTCTGTTTCTTAGCTTCCAGTTTGGAAAGTGAGGATGCTTGACAATAAATGTGCTTGTGAACTGCCCAGCCACTGCTCTCGGTGAGCCTGTCAAAAAGCCTGTAAGGAAAGCACCAGTTCTGTATTCAGAGCAGAGCTTGGCTTGAGGCCATGCATTGAACAATGAGGAGAAAACAAAATATTGAATAGCTGCTTGTTCAGCAAACCCAGTTCCTCTTGGCTGGGCAGGGCCCTGCATGAGGACAGTTTTTCCCTAGCACTTGGGGCTAGGACGAGCATGTAGGGTCTCAGGTGGTGCAGGAGAGAGCCCACACCAGCACACTTGCTCCCAGCCTGCATAGTGCAGGGGGAAGCCAGCTGGGGACTTCTTTGCTGGCCTCAGACTGCAGCACTGAATGCAAACAACGTTCCTGCTGTTATTTTGCCTGGCTTGGAAAACCTGTCCCTGCAGAGTGCCACCTTGTGCTGCTTATTAGGATGTTGGTCTGGTTTGGGGGAGTGCAGCTCTGGAGCTGGGATAAACTCGTGGTGCTCAGCAATGAAGAGCTGTCTTGCCACTCTTTTCTCCCATGTGCTGAAAAAGCAGAACATGCACCAACAGAACAGTGTTGCTTCCCCACCTGAGGGTTATGTATGATACTTCTGTTGGTTGAGTTTAATCAGTAAATTAATATTGCTTTGTTTTAGGCACCCATTTTAGAGTATTCTCTGGCACTTTGTGCAGTGGTGTTTCAGAGTTGGGTTAGCCCACTTGGCAGACAGTGGGCAAGACATCAAGGCTGGTTTAGGTTTGGGTTGTTGTTCATTGTCGGCTTTTTCCTCACTTTTCCACTTACACTTCACAATGATCACATGATTTTTTTGGAGGTATTTGACTCAAGAATCAGATGGCATGAGTGTTCTTGTTAGCTGTCTCTGGGATGCCTGAGAACAGCTACCTTATCCTGGGGTTCAGGGAACCCAAACTGAGTACCCTGCTCTGCCACAGGTTTCTTGTGTGACTTTGGGGAAATTATTTATAAATTCAGTGTGTTGGTATTGTCCTCCTGCATAAATTGAGACGGGCTGCGTAAATACTGTAGGTGACTTTAAATATATTTACTTCTTGAAGTATGCAATATATTTTTAAAAGTTGTTTTGACTGAGTCTTGCAGGAGACTTTCACAATACTGTGTAGAAACCCAGACATAGGTGACTTTCTAGTTGTGAACCACGTGGAAGAGCTCTCTTCTGCTCTTTGGGCTGAAAACAGACTGTGGGGCCATTTCTCCTTTTCCAAAGATGAACAAACATGAACAGATGCCAGTACGGCTGCGTTCCCTTCTCTGTTGGAGATGGAGAATGTGAACTTTGGAAAGAGTCTGGCTTGATCCTGGGAAAACAGCTTTGATCAGAGCCTTAGGAGGAATCTGATACTGTGTCAATCTAGGAGCGACAGAAAAGCCAGCCAGCGTTTGGGGCCAGGTTAATCTGGTGCATCTCCATTGACGTCAGTGAGAAGGTGAAACAGTCTGTTCTGTCCCCTCACCCCAGCTCCTTGTGGAGAAGAATTTGCTCTGGACCTCAAGGCCAGACAGTGTAGGGGATCATGAGGTAGTAATGGCTTAAGATAATTTTTGTCTCTGGTATTGCTTGGAAGGAAATGTTTTGTTAGATTTGCTGATATGTAAGGCTGAGGTGATGCTCTTGTTAGACTTGAGGCTGCTACTTGCAAAGGGCATAAGGATGGCAGCAGAAGGACTCCTGCTCCGACTGTGCCATCTTCTGTTCAGCTGCACCCTGCTCCTCCTCGCTGTAGGAGCTGATGGCAGTGTTGAGTACCATAAGTTGCTATGTTCCCAAGGCTCTGCTGCAGCTCTCTGAGGGCCAGACTTCTGGGCCTTGTAGAGGTAAAGTGGCTTCACAACTCCCTTAAAAACAGCTCTTGAGCAGCTCTATCTGGGCAGGAAGAGTTAACTCTTGTGCAGCCATCATTTGTCTTGCCATTGGGCTGGAAGCCTCACGTGCTGCTGCTGGTGAAGGCTCTTTGTGGGCTTCCCAGGCTGGCTTCTGCATTGGCTTCATAGGGTACTATGGTGTTGATCCACTTGAAACCCTGGGCAAAACACTGGGGCTGAACATCCTTCAACCAGTAAGTTCTGTTTTGTGGACACAGGTGGATTTAAAAGATAAAAAAGCTGTTGATCCCTTCTTTTCCATGATTTTGTTTTGTAATTTTTGAGGAAGAACTTGCATAAAAGAGAGCACTAATGTTTCTGCACTGGTTTCAGAAAGGTTGGTTGTTCTTGGCTTGGGGAACAGAAGAAGGCATTTCCTGCAGGGGAATTTAGTGGCCCAGTGAAAGGATGTCGGCAGAACCAGAAGGTGGGAAGGGTCTATAAAACCAAAATGCAGATATTCTGCAAGTGCATGTGTTGGCCCATTTATCAATAATAAATGTGCATAACTAGAAAGGTCAGCTGTGTTTAATGTCATGTGGTAGCTTTGTGATTTTAATTACAGTAAAAACCCCAATGACAAATGAATTCGGTGCTCTTTAGAGCTTGCTCCTCCCTGATGAAGTGAGTTGTGGTGCCTTACCTGTGCTTGGGCAAAGTTTGGCTGCCTCTGCCATGGTAGGAGAAATTTTATTTAAATAAAGAGAATGAGGTAAAATGGCAAATTACTTGGAGATTATCATTTGCTGGAGGACTTCAGTGTAGTTTAATGTTTCAGCAACACCTTATAACTGTGTTGGATAGCAAGGTTGCAGGCAGAATCACTGTAACTGGCACAAAAAGTTGTTCCATCTGACCTTAAATTAGAATGACTGACAATTGCTGCTCCTCTCTTCCTGTTTTGTATGCAGTTTCAGGTATCTGGGGTAAATTGGGATAAACATGAGTTTGTCCTCTTTCAACTTTTTGTTGCTTAAAACCTTGACAGGGACTGCTTTGCTATTTTTGTTGTTTGCTTGGCTCTGTTACGTTAGGCTTCTAAAACTCATTCTTGATCTTTTTCCAAGCTGTTTTCAAAATGTAGTGAGCAGGATCCTCCTCATTAATAACATTTCTTCAGTTTTTAGGAGTAGTTATCAGTTTGGGTTTTTTAACTGATTGCTAAAGAACAGACTGCTATAGGAACCTAACTTTTAAATGAGGACCCTGCAGATGATTTGTGCTTGAGCTACTTTTAAATTGCAGCTGACGGTTTGAGCAGTGCCAGTACATGTGCTTGGGCTTTTGTTTTCCCCTCTGAACATGTCCGTACCCGCCTGGCTCTGGTTTCAGCTTCACAGGTTCTGCTTGCCTTGTCCACCTGACAGCAGGGATGTGAATTCCCCTGGTTTGTGGTCCGTGCTCGACAGCAATGTCCTTGTTTCACTGCGTGACACAGGCTGTGGCTGACAGTCAGCAGCAGCACAGCAGCATCGCACTGAGCACACTGGTTACTTGCTGTTGTAAACCCAGAGTGTTCCCCGAGTTTTGGCGATAGTTTACAGCTGTGGTGTTCATCCTGTACCCATCAAACAGCTGGTGATGATGCACAAGGATGAGGCCTTGATTTCAGTCTGATGATAGTCTCTGAGTTCTCAGCTGATGATAAGAGCAGCTTGGTTAAAGTGATGCAGTTACATTTATTTCTGTACCTATTTAAAAGACTTCTTTTTCTGAATCGTATCAGTAGAGGTTCCTCCACTTTTTTCCACATCAGTGACAGCACTGTCCTTGTTTAACTCCAAATAAATCTTAGTAACATGTGCAGCCCAGAGATGAGGGGTAAAAACTAATCTTTAGATTAGAAGCTATAGAAAATTAATTATGAACAGAAGAGAGAAGGTTTTTTCCTTTTATGTGTTTTCCAAGCAAAAGGAAACTGTCACAGAAAATATGAGTTAGTGAATGGTGATAGTGGGGAGTGGTGCTGGACTTTTTTCCTAAATTCAGGTGAAATAAAAAATCAAAACTTTTCCATATGGTTCCCAATGAGACTAAGCAAAACATAGGCAGGTAAGAGAAGAAGCCTCCCTGTAGGATTCATTCAGTGCTGCTGAAATTCTTTCGTTTGCATTCAGCTTCAGTGGGAAGGTGTTGGGGGGGTTGCTTTTTTTTTTTCTTTGCCACAGACATGGTTTAAAGTCACAGCATGTATTTCCTGACTTGGTGAAAAGCCTGTGACCTCTCTCAGTTGTCTTGTTCATCAGAAGGCAGATAGGTAATAAAGAGTCTCCTGTGTGAGAGGAGTAAGGAGAACCTGCTGTTTTAATTTTGTTCACAGCAGTGGGCCAAACTTTGTTCTTCCAGTGCTGGCCTTGGTAATTGGCTCAATATAATATAAGAATTCAAGCCACTGCATATCTTTGGCCTTCTAACTTCTAATGTCATAGCCAAGATGAGTGCACAGTCTCCTGCAGGAACATGAAGTAAATAAGAACAATAAGCATGTTTCAAACTACATAAAGGCGGTGGTTTTAAAGGGCCTCAGCTCAGTCCTGATGGGTTAATTTGGATCCAAGTTGCCTGGACAAATGGATTTTGCTGGTTTAGACTCTAGGGGCATGCGGGTTTGATTTGGGAGGTTTTCTGGACTAAATATTATGTTCATGTTTCTGATTCCTGGGACCCATAATGAAGACATCCACCACTTTGGGGAGGGAATTTGGGAGTTTCCTCAACATGAAGAGTTTGACTATAGTGTGGCTTGCCTTTAGGGTATCCTATGTCCTGCTGAGCAGGGTGGCTTGCACAGGTGTATGGTAACATTTTGGTTTTCTTCTGCTTTCAGCCATGATCAGCTAAGACTCATTTACCTTGTTTTTTGCAGACATCCATGGTTTATTCGTCATTTTGAATGAGGTTCTAACACCTGTTAGGCACTCCTCCTTCCTTTTTTTGGAGAAGCATTTAATTATGACAGGGTTTCCCTTGGAGCACATCCTCCATTCAGTTCTCTAATTGTAGAATTCTCTGTGGGATTCTCCAGATGGGGGATAGAGGATAATCTTCTCAGAGCTCCGGAAGAAATGTGATGCCAAATTAGAGAAAATAGATCCTTTTTATTAAGCTCTTGGGTTCTTTTTACTCTTATTTTAAGGTGACCTTGTGTTAAAGAGAAATGTTGGACAAATGGCTATCCTTTTAAATAATTCTCAGCAACCTTACCTGGGTTAGATTAGAAATCCTGAATGGATTTAAACTTTTTTTGCCACTCGTTCTGTCATCACAGAGGCAAAGAGAATGAACTTGCCTGTTTCCCTTTTGTTTCTAGTTGGCTTTATTTTCAAGCTGCAAAGCTCTAAATTAAGGCATGGTGGCAGTGTGTTTGGCATGGTGGGCAGGTATAAAGACAAAGTCCCCTCCTTTGTCGAGTGTTGCAGTGCCACTCTGTGGGTCACTTCACTGCATGCTGGTGTTGTGGTGGTGCTGTTCCCATGCCCAAGGGGTTTCCAGACATCCTAAATGTGCTCCGTAGTGCCACTGATGATTGCAAACATGGAGTGCTGGCCATCCCATTTTGTGCCCAAATGCTGGCCATGTCTGCTTCTGCTAAGCTGGCTGAGTCTGGCGTGTGACAGCTGAAGGGCTCCAGGGGCTGTCCCTGCAGAGACAGTTCTGCTGGAAGGTTCCCATGTATTTGATGCACCAATTAATGCTCCACCAGCTCCTGTGTTAGCAAACGATACCAATATTTTTACAGGGTGAGTGAAGAAACTAAAGCTCAAGGAAACATAACTTCAGTCCCGTACTGAGTTGCTGGCAGAGCCGGAAGGAATCTGGAAGTGACAGACTCTGGTCCCCTGCTCTAATCATCTCCTCTCTTTAGGATTTTGTGTGCGTTTAAGTCTCTAGGGAACATTTTCTTTAGCAGTAAGGGTACCAGCTTTTGCACTGGAGGGAAGGGGCTTCTTGTCAGCAAGGAGGATGAGGTTATAGATTTTAATGTATGTAGGTGATTGGCTTTCCACTGTGATGTGCCACTGGGGATGTGTACAGCTTGCAGCAGTTGAACTTTGGTGCTCAGAGGTCAAAGGTGGCTAATCCAAATTTTTCTTTTATCTTCCAGGTCTACGCACAATGAACTAGAAAAGAACCGGTAAGTAGCTAATGAGCTGAATTCTGTGAAATGCAAGCCTGGTGAGTGTAATGTGCTTTGCCCTTACCCATGCAGGTGCTGTTTGATCAGCTTAGACAGCTGTGAGTGACCACACTGCATCACGTAGTTTTAAAAGTTGGGAGGAAGACACAGAAAGATCTGAAAAAGAAGCTTTGTTTTTGGTTGGTTTTTTTTTCTCTCTCTCTGAAAAGGCAAGAAGTGACCCAGTTTTGTGACTAATCTGTATGCAGAGTAAATACTGTTCTTCTCCTGACACAGTGAAATCTGATTGGGGCACTTTCCATACATGAGGTTGCTACGGGATCAGGTTTCTTGGGCGCTGGGTACTACGTGTTACCATGAACCGAAGGGCAGAGCCCTGTGCTTTGCACCCTCTCCCCACACCCCTGCACTGGGCTGTGATAATCTCTGTAGCTCAGAAGAAAATACCATTGTCCAGAGGCTCGGAGGTCTGGCTACCAGTGCTCCTGTGGAGACTCTTCTAACCTGTTCTAGGATTGTGCCTGTTTATCCTTGTATCTGACGTTTTAGCAAGCCCTGCAATTTTGTTACTTGGCTGGCTCTGCTATATGACTCAACCCTTTTGTAACAGGAGTTAAAGTAAGATAAATACCATTGAGACAAGGGGAGCTAGTTCACACACAGATCAGATTATCGCCTTCCATTCAGGATGCTATGGTTAAGGTAGTGTCAGGGTTTCCATTATAAACTTATCTTGGCTCTTCTGTGGGATTTTAGGGGGGCTGAGGGCCGGTGTCTGTGTTTTTTGTGGCTTCTGTAACAAAGGCGGTGCTCTGGCCAGCTGCCCCTATGAAGAAACCCCCAGGGTGAGAAGGAAAGCTGAGTCTAAATAGGCTGATTGCCTCCTCTTCTGTCTTAGCAGCCATCATTTAACAAGGGACGGGAGGAGTGTGAGGATGGCCAAAGTCACACAGAGGCTTTGAGCCAAGTTTGTATTTTCATTCAGACAAGGTCTTCCCATGCGGCTTCAAGGGAATTAGAGCTGAGCGCCTCATGAATTGTGTTGCCCTCAGTTTCCCCCACATCTGCCTCCCCCTGGCAGCAGCAATGCAGGGAAGCAGCTTGGCCTTTGCATGGTGTGGGTGTTTTCTTCCAGCCTCCTTTCTACCTCCTGGTATTTTTGAGTATCTACAGAGTTTGCCATGGTCTTGTCTTTCTGGGTTGATGCAGGGAGGGATTTTTATTTGGGTTATGTTGCTCCCTGAGCTTCAGCCTCTCTGGTTCCAGGTTGAGCTGTGTTAAGGAGTGTTGGCTCCTGGGTTTTCCAGTGCTCTCTCAGTTCTATTTACCAGTTTTTTCATTTTACCAGTATTTTCTCTTCTCAGTTCTATTTACCAGTGAGGGAAAGAAAATGTAGTCCTTGGGTCTGACCCAGAACTGAAGGTGCTTTTTCTCCATGACAACAGTAAACCGTCACTAATCTTCAATGTGCATATTTGCATATCTAATTGTTACTGTAAATGCTGCTTGCACTCAGTACAGCTTTAGAGCAGAGCTGTCTCCATCTTTCCCTGTACCAGCCTGGTTCTATCACACTGGCCAAGTTTTCATGGATATGTGATCATCTTCTAGCCTGAGGGCAGGCAGCAAAACTTCAAACTCTGTGTGGGTGAGACGTTAGCAGCCAGTGTTACATACTTACTGTCCAGCTAAGGACTCATATGGACTGATGGGGATGGGGTGTGCTGCGTACCAGCTGTCTATGGGAATTGAGGAAGTTTCTGCCTTGATTCCCTGTCTTTAACTGTGGACAGTAATATTATCTGAGGTGGGGATACCATAAGGATTGACTATTGACTAGCACGTCAAAATGTGTTAGTCATGAGAAGAGTGTTATTACCTGAGCTTCCCTTATGCCACCTTTTCCTGAATGTTGACAAGGTGTTTGATTGCTGCAGACTTTGTCTTTCCGTTCTCAGTTGCTGTAATATCTCCTCTTCCTCTCCTTTTGTCTCAGTTATTCTCCTTAGTTCCCACCTGTTCCAGGCTGAAGATTCCTAACCATCAGCCTTGTCAGCAAGGTCTTTCCTTCAGGGCTTCCCATTCCTGGGTACTGTCTCAGACATGGTTTTACAAGCTTTTGGTTTTCATTCTTCTGGGAAGGGCACACATTAGATCACATTGGGTGCTCTGTTCAGCCAAACTCCTGTATCTGGGAACTTTGGTCAGGAGTCTGATGTTCCTGGTTTGGGATTGTCTGTCCCTTGATGCAGATGCTATGGCTTGATCAGCTTACCACATCTGCAAACCCAGCTAGATGTTGTGGTGTCTTTGGTGTGTTTGCAGTGTTCATTACCAATGATTTGGGCAGCGAGTTTCATATTGTGGAAGCATTTATTTTCAAACTCCTCAGTGTGTTTTCTGATTGAGGGGGATTGCTTCCTGTGTTCCCCAGCACCATGTTTAATTTGCTGTCTTGTTAAGTTTGTCAGTGTCTCCAGACTTAACTGTTGCAAGTATAAAAGCCCTGATACTAATGGCTTTGTGGCTGACAGGTGCTCATTTTCCCTATTATTTGAGATTATTCCTTCTGAATCTCCCTGTTATCTCCATTATTGACACACACTATAATTTTCAAAATTGTCCACTATTAGGTCTCTGACTCTTTTTTTCCCTTCTTGTCTGTGAACAACAGTCTTATGTTCAGTTAAATTTTGGTTTAACCCATTCAACAATTACACAGAGTTTCTTTCAAGCAGTAGCAAGAGAATATTAGTAAAACAAAATGCTCTTCTCATTTTTGAGTATGTGATTTAACTTTGACTCAATATTGCAGAGCTGATGATGTTTTAATGTGTACCCCTTTACTGTAAAAAAAACCAAAAAAAGTGTTTTAAAATATTAAAGCAATGTTTTAAGTTCTACTGCTTGAAAATATTTCACTCTGGAGCACTCCACTGGTTCTTCTAAGGAGCTGTTTGATTTGGTACCAAACATTAGCTGTAATATTTAAATGACTCCTCTTTTGGCTTTGATTTGGGTTTTTTTATTTGAAAAGATTGCAGTGACATTTATATAAGGGACTTTGTTTGTTATAAAAGATTAAAGTTAATTTATAGTAATTATCTGTCATTAATCCTCACACTGAAAAATTGTTCATGCTTTTTGTTTAATGGGTATGTGTTTCAGTTTATCTCTCCTCAGGATGAGTCATAGCTTGCATTTAAACAAGAAACCAGCATTCTTCTCATCTGCTGCAATACGTAAATAAAATGATCCTTTTTAGTCCTTTAACACGCCTACCAAAAAACCTGATGTGTAAGCAACACTTGATGATTTTCTGAAAGAAAACAAGATAAAAGTGTCTAACTGAAAGATGAACTTTTCAAGTGTAATATTTTCTCAAGAAGGGTAACAAATGAAATTCAGGCTAAAGTTAAATGTTGTGTGTTATACACATAGGGGTGCTAGCTGTTGTCTGTGAACATTTTAGATACACGCCAGTGTTGGGAGGATGTGGTCAGTGTGGTATTAAGGTAAGACACACTGCTCTGAGGTGACTTCCTGCTGCTCTGTGAAGTGGCAGTTCTGGTAGACCAACACAGTGGTGGTGTCTGTCAGAATACTTACGTCTTCTGACAAAATGGGAAAGAGTTTTGTAGTGCTATTGAAGATTTAAAAAATAAAAGCTGAAAACACCACCAGCATTTTTTTTGGATATCACACATTGTTCTATTAGGTTTTGATGATAATTGCTTTGCAATACAGCAGAAGGAAGGAAAACAAAGCTGAGTAATTGGGTAAAGAATGAGTTATTAGGACGTATTTTTCTTATGGTAACAATAATTCAGTTCAAACAAAAGAGATCCAAGAAAGGAAGGAGACCTCAGGATCACTGAAAATAGAATTTTCTGAAGATCTTGCAGAATTTGTGGCTCTGCAAAAGTACATCATTTAGAAAGAAAAAAGAAGAAGTCTAAGGGAGACAAACTTCTAAACCAAGTTGTTATAAGTTTGTTTCATGAAAAAGCAGAGTGAAGTGGTGTGACATCCTTTCTCTCTGATATCTTTTGAGATGATCAGAAGCAGAGAAGACAAACACATAGCAAGGATAGAGTACTGTGGTTTATAGCCTGACTCTTACCAGAATCCCCCATCTTCAGTGGTTCCTCACCCATTCTTTCTTTGACGTGAGAGACTGTTTATTGCAGAGTGGCTCTCCAAGGTGGTTTCTCACCCAGAGCTGACTGCTGCATTTGGTTGCATATATGAGGTAGTGGATAAGATAAAGGAAAAACCCTACTGAATGTCAAGGAGAGCACCATAATCTGGGTCAGCTTGCACTGAAACATGGGGATCTTCTGAGGCTCTGCAGCATTTGCACTGTTTGGTTCTGTTTCTTTAGAACAAGGGCTTTGAGTGTGTCTTAGGAAAAGCATTTAATGTAGGGCTTTTAAACAGTGCAGACAAGCTGTCTAGTCTGGGAAAGATAGAGGGAAGGGAAATGAAAGTATAGTGAATTCTTGCTACTCTGAATAGACAAAGATGATTGTGCTTTTGTAGTGCTATATATACTTGTCAAGGCAATCTGATCAGTGTTTGTCTTGAACCAACTAATCAATGTGGTGTTGAGTTCAGTGCTATTTATCAGGAGAGCTGGAACAAGAAACTAATCCAGTGAATTTCATTTGTTCTCTGGAGTGGGCTTTGTTTTCATGCTAACTTCATGTAGCAGACGTTGACAGTACATATTGTTTTCTTCATTAATAAAACTTGGAACCTGTGATGTTCCCTGCAGCAGTCAAACCGTGTCCAACACAGCTGAGCATGCATCTTTCTTTGACACATCCAAAGGTCAGACCATGCACTGATCCAACTTGCTCCTTGTGGGAACTGTTTCCTCCTGTCTCCAAGGCCTGTGTGGAACAAGAGCTGGAGGTAGTTAGCTGTCTGCAGCTCTGTTGTTTGGATGACAGATACCTCCATTTTCACCTGGGACTAACAATTTTCAACAGAGCTGCAGCATGTTCCTCCGTTTTAGGAGATCTGGATAACTTACTACACTGCTGTTCCTGTTTTTGCTTAACCTGGAGAGGGTGAAGCTGATAGTTTTTGGAGTCAGGCTGTCAGGGAGCTTTTCTTTCTGGATATATTCAGGCTCTGCTGGTGTTATTTAATGTTAGTTTGCCTTTTGCTATTTCTTTGCCTTGCTCTGAGATCTCACCAGTCACTGGTGTAACACTGGGACAGGTCTCTGAGTGACCACCACACTTGCTCATGCAAATGGCCTCCTTAGACAGAAGCAGCATTTTGATTCACTTACAACTGAAAGTCTGCAAAGGCTTTGTTTCACATTGACTGGGCTGCTGAACATTCTGAACTCCGAGTACAGCTGCTGCAATGGGACAGTTAGTCTCTATGCCAAGATTTGAAGGAAACAAAATGATCTACATTTTATTGCAAGTCCTTTCGTACTGCTCATATAGGAATTTCTAGTTTCAATATGATTTATTTTTTTATTCAAAGTGATGCAGTGAAGAATGTATGTATTCCTGTCTTCCTTTCTGCTCCCAGATCTCTGCATCTCCCATAGGAATCCACTGGCTGTTGAAGAAAGAAGAGGAAAAAGAACAATACTACTATTTTGGATAAACTGTCACAAAGAAAAATGTTTTTGTTTCAAAAATGTTGCACAATAAAATCACTGTTATAAGCTATTTTTCAGAAACAGATATTTATCACAAAGCCCTCCTCAACTGAGACGTTTTTAGGGGCACTTTCTGATGTGTTTTTCTCCCATGGTGTAGAAAGAACTGTCAGCACAATCTGCTTGGCCTTGTCATAATGGTCTGATGCTGAGAATCCTTTCATCGTCGTGCCTCCCAGAAGGGAGACTTGTGAGGAAACCCCCATCTTTGAGAGAGAAACATTCTCTGCAGTCAGGTCTCTGCACCAAATCAGAGGTCACCAGTCTGATTTGGAGTGCATCATTGCCAGCTGTGGTTCCAGAATCTCTTCCCAAACTTGCATCCCCTGATTTCTACTTGGGTGCATAGCCACAATTTTCTTTCAGGCTGAACCCTCTCCAGTTCTGTATATTTATGGCTGACTGCAAAAAATTATAAAGACTGGGCAAATGCCTTCCGTAATCAGTGAGCTTGGACCTCCGGCCCCAGGTAGGAAATCAGGCATTCAGTGTTCCTGGCTTCATTTTCAGTCATATCATGGCTCTATACTTACTGCGTCTCTCCTAAATGGATCTCTGGAGACTTTGCAGGCTTTTTTTCTTGTTTTTCCCAGGGTGCTCTTTGAGGTGCTGAGAGCCAGAAATCCTGACACAACAACTTTTCTTGCTCAAGTGACTAACATTGCTCATGGGCCTGAAAGTATTGCTAGCTAAAAGCCAGTTGGAAATTTCTGGGGAAGATGAGGTAATAGGAATATAATTGTGAGACAGATCACCTGTTAACGACAAGTTTCAGGACCTTGTACTCTTGGGCAGAAGTTGGAGTTGTATGTGTTGATCTGCGTCTGGTACCTGAAGTAATCTAGCCCTTGCAGTCTTGTAATAACCAAAGGAAGCGGGATAGGAAATGAAGGAAAGAAACTCTCATTCTCTTTTCTGGTAGTGGCCCATTTTTACTGAAGTATCACAACTTTGAGAACCTCTGACCTTACATTCCAAAGGAGGATGGGAAGAGTGAGACGCCCCCAGGTCTCCTGGTGTGACCTCTGCCAGATGAGAAGCAGAAACGTGCATAGATCTGGTGCCTGGATGAAGAAGAAGAGCAGGGACAAGTTTGCATGGACCCAGTCCTTTGCTTTGTTGATCCACATCTCTAGCCAGTTGCTTGCCTCTTCTCTTCTTCACACAAATTTCCCCTATCCTATTCTCCTTCAAAACTTCATGCTCAGTCCTTGTGTCCCTCTCAGTGTCCTTCTGTCCTCTCAATGTTGGCCAGGGCCAGGAGGTGCTGCATGACACCTTCTCCCACCAGAAAAGAGAAAGGGGACACAAAGTGGAGGCACGTTTGCTGCTGTGGGAATATGGTCTAACTCCTAGTTTTGGGTGCTGAGATGGTAAATGCAAGTGTGTGACAGGTGTTCACAACCTTGTCTGGGAAAGGAGAGAAGGGATTCTTCTTGCAGTTGCTGTGGTTCTTGCCTGGCTGTAAATGATGCTGGTCACCTTGAGTAGTTTGCATAGCTGTGGGTAAACAGACCTCACAAGTTTCCTCCCAAACAGTGCGTGAGAAAATCATAAAACAATTAAATACATAATGTGCAACCGAGGGTTGGGAATTCTCACATGAAACCGGTGGATAATGTGGACAGGGCTAAGTCAGGACCATGGCAGAACATAGCAGTACATAGTGTAATCATCAGCCTTCCTTCTGTCCTTGGGAGTTTAAATTTGTGTGGAAATACAGATCATCTCTGCCTAGTGCTCTTTGTGGTTCCTTACAGTGCCTGTGCAAAATTGGAGTATCCTGTTTTTCAGAGGTGAAAGAGACTTGAGTCTGTTAGAGACAGGCTGAATCTCATATCAAAGTTTTGGATTTGTCAGAGTCTGGAGGAATGCAGAGGAATCCTTGCATGAGTCAGGTTTTCAGCCCAATGTTCCATTAAGAAAGCCTAAGGGCTGTCTTTTGAAGCTATACTTTATGGATACACTGCTGCCTGAGCATCACTTCCCATTAGCCATGTAATAAGATTTTGTCCCTCTTGCCTGTTAATTATTTACCTTTGAGAGTACATTCATAAAGCAACATGACTTATTTAGGGGAAAATGAAAAGCTTTTGCAAAGGATGGATGCTTTTTTCTTTTTTTTCCTTTTTTTTTTTTTTTTTTTGCCTGGGAATTGAGTACCTTATAAGGCTCAGGATGAAGAACAGATTGCTGGGAATGGGAGATTTTGCAAATGAGCATGTTCAGCTCACAAAAGGTGAGGCAGGAAAGGAGA
Organism: Rhipidura dahli; assembly: GCA_013399225.1. Lineage (NCBI taxonomy): Eukaryota > Metazoa > Chordata > Aves > Passeriformes > Rhipiduridae > Rhipidura > Rhipidura dahli. Next base: position 1,024,449 of record VXAC01007226.1, on the reverse strand, counting down.
TGTAGCAGTTACAGAGTGATCTTGTAACTGTCTGTACGAGGGTTTCTGCACAGGAGGGGCTGAGGGAAAGAAGGAGGATTGGTATAGAAAAGCTTATTCATGAAGCCACCAGTGGAAACAGGACGTGAGTTTGAAATGCAGTGTTACTTTCATAGCAGCAGACTGTGCATGGTATCAGCGGGTTCACACATGCTCCAGGCTGATAGCAGTTCCTATGGTAAGGGTGTGGTTTTTATCGTGGTAGGTAGTAAACAGCTGCACAAAATTTGGTCATGCTTACAGAGTCAAGTGCAGGCTGCTATCTCTGAGTTGTCTGGTTGCTGAGCCAGGGTGGAATATCTAAAAGCATCTGAATCATTTAGAAGCACAGCTCTTAATGGCTCTCAGATGAATACTTGCTCCTTCACATGGGCAGTTGTTGCTCCTCTCTAGTTGTCTCTACAGTGCTGTAGTTAGGCCGAGTCATTTGGGGAGCAGTGCCAAGAGTTCCTCACTGTCTAGGACAGCAAATAATGCAAAAACAAAAGGAGGGCATTCGATAGACACTGCTCTTCTCATGATTAAGTGTGTTTGTAGTAAAAGGGCAAGGATCCTTTGAAGGCTGGCAAACCCATACAACCATCAGGAGGGATATGTGGAAAGGTAGTTGATGCCAGACTTGATTTTGCTGTTTATTTGTGTAAGGGTAGATCTCCCTGTGAGCATCCCAGGAAAGAAAAGGAACAGAACTGGAAGGTTCAGAGGTGAGATCAGCCCTGAGGAGCCCACTGTGACTGTCACTAGCCTTGAAGAAGAGCCTGGTCAGCCAAGAGTGTTCCAGGAAATGACAACAGGAAGCTGCCAGCATTTCCATGGGCGACTGCAGTGTGTTCCTCTCCGCTGTCCTCTTAGAGCTGGATTGTGCAGGAGGGATTCCTTTGGCTCTCCCAGGAAGCTCTGGGCAATGTGTCCTCCACATTTTCCTCTCGGGAGAGACTTTACAGTGCCACTTCAAGATGCAACCTGCTGAACAGTTGGGGTAATTCATTCTAATTTCACATGGCCAAAGCCCAGCCCTTAGAAGGGAATTGTTATGCTCCTTCTGGAAACTCAGTGAAATTGTTCAAATGAATCATTCTAAAAGGAGGAGCGGAGCAGCAGGTTTATTGTAGAAATCAGAGGCTAAAACAGAGGTTGCTTTGTATCTCTCGTGTCTTTTATTTCTACCTATTGGCCTTGTTCCCTGGGCTGGGTTGACTTGTGAGTTGCCCAGTCAGATTTTGCCCAGCTGTGTGGGAATCTTCCATACAGCTCCGAAAATACCATTCATTAGCTACACTCCACTAATATCAGGAGGCCAAGTGTGGGGCGAGTACGCGCGTTTGCCCAGATGCACAGTTACGTGCAAGCACACACAAAGAGCTTGCAGTTAAAATCTACGTGCCCTTCTCTTTTTAACAGGGGACGACAGCCCCAGCTGTGTATACAGCTTGGTGTTTCCCTTTGATCTGTGTTTGTTTCCAGTGTTTCTCATAGAGTGGATCCTGGCGCTCTTCAGAGCTGTCTGCCCTTTTCCAAGTTTGCAGCTGTGTAACTGCACACAGTGAGGCAGGGGTGTAGCTGGTTTCAGCAGTGTGAGTGGGGGGGGTTCCTCTCTTGCCTGCAGCCCCTCCTCTTGTTTGCTTTGCTCCTGTCCTTTCCTTGCCAATGTGCACTGCAGGGAGCTGTCTCATTCTGCTAATGGAAACAGTGCCTTGCAGATGCCTCAAGATCCTCCCTTTTACTTTGCCCGCCTGCTCGCACATGCATGGCATTAATGCCCTTTGCCAGCTGCAACTGCCACTCTGGAGCATTTCTTCTGCTCTGTCACCCAGGTCAAACCTCAGAGAGGTTTCCACAGATTCAGCACACTGCCCCTGCAGCTGGCTCAGGCCATGTACCTAAAGGAGAGCAAGAAACTCTGTTCTTCAGATTTCTGTGGTTTCTGAAATTTTCTTAAGCTGTCAGCTGGGGCTGAGAGGGGCCTGCTATGCATGTTTGGACCCCTCACCCCAAGGCAGGATAAGCTTGATCAAAAGCTTTTCTGACAGGTGCCAGTCTAGCATGTCCTTAAAAGCAATTGACAGAAGGATTACACAGGGAAGAAGTGCAGTCTATTGCCCTGATTAACTGTGGTTACTGCTAGAAAGTTTGTCTCACATCTGACTAAGAAGAAAATTATTTCAGCATTGTTCTAGGGAAGAAAAAAAGTCATCCAAAGCAGAGTGTCTCTGGGAGTGTGAAGGAGAAGAGTCCCAAATGCTGAATATAGCAGGCAACTTTGATAGCAAGAATCACTCTGTTAGACCCTTGAAGTATGCCTAGGAGTACTGGCTGAGATAGGCAAATGTGGGGAACAAAAACCATTGATCTTTTCTTTTTCCAATGCATATGTTTCCCGCTTCACCTAACCCAAAGAGCAACTTTGATGCCAAAAAAGGCGGGAAACTCTGTGGGAACACTGTGTCTCCTATGGTTATTCTACATAATATGGTCCTCTTAGGTAGTGCACAGAGCCTGTTCTCTGTGGTGTGACCTCTTTTAAACTTTTCTTGGCTTGGAAAAGCAGCTTACAGACTTGGTGTTCACTGGAAAAAGCACATATGGGGATACATTTCAGTGAAGGGATTGCAAAAGGAGACAGGAAACAAAATCTTATATCTAGTGTCATATACTTCAGGAAAATGTGTGAGGGCTCTCTGGAGTCATGAGCATCTCTTGGGGTTTCATGGAGTTGTGTGTTGGAGTGGTCTCTGAGAAGAGTACATGTGGTGGGGAAAGAGTGGAATGGGAAGAGGTTTGGACTGTGTGTTGGGCACACTGGAATGTTCAGCAGCAGTCAGAGTGGAAAGATGTGGTACACAGCAGGGGAGTCCCATAAGCCCTCCAGGCTGGCTCCCAGGTCTGTGCAGACAGATCCGGCTTGTGCTTTCCCTCAGCCATCCAGGGAAAGCAAATTGCATGAGGTTCTTAAAGGATTTTTTATTTTTTCATTTCAAATGAGCTTTTTTATTTTTTAATTGTTCTGTTATTTGAAGTGAAAAATATGATTATTCTTGCCAACTCTAGTAATCTTCCCTGCAATTCTGGTGATACTCAGGGCATCCCAGCACCGAGTCAAGTGGTTTTTATCCTCCACATAAAACCAGTGTATGAGCCAATGTAACCTATTTATTTTAAAAACAGAAAGAAGGGGAAGCATCCTATATAGGTGTTTATTTGGTTTTTTTGAAATCATGTGATGTCTGAGCTACTGTGGTGTATATTTTTTTATGGGACCTAAACCATAAACTTTTAGCCACATGGGATTAACAGTAGGACATCAGAAACCAAAGGTTTTAAAGAAATAAAAAGTTTTATGACTGCTTGATTGCAGTGTCAACAATACAGCCTTCATCTTGACTTCCTGATTATGGCTAAATTCCTTTTGAAATTCCGTCTTGAGAATTTCTTGGTACAGGGGTAAGAAAAGACCTCAGACAGATTTTTGCTGCATATACAGAGCAGTGAGGAGTTACTGATCCATTTTGGGAAATGTGGCCGTGTTGTACTCTGAGCCTTATTAACTACCAGAGAAAGCTGGATGAATTGGCTTCCCATAGAATCCTAATCTCCTGGCTCTTCCCACACCATTGTCATTGCTGAGCTACATGAGCACCTGAAAACCAAGAGTAGATACAGCTGTGCAGTACTCCATGAAGGCATTAGGATTAGCTCCATTTTGTGGATGAGTGGTGCATGCTTCAGTTCCTCGAGGGATTTACCTGGGGTCACGCCAGCTGTCTGTGGACAGGTCTCCTGATTCTCACTTAAAGGTTTTGCCTCCTCTATAACCCTTTCCTGCTTGTGGAAATGTTGTCTCCAGTTTACTACTTCACCCTTCCTGTAAGTGCCTGCAAGCTCTGCCAGCTCCTGGCTAGCACAGCACTAGGAAAGTCAAAAATTTTGGTCTTCTGTCTTGCAGTTTGGCTCCCATACTGAGGAAACCCACCACAGACTCTTTCCAGGTGAATTGTGTTTGGAAAAAGTTATGCTCTTTTGTTGGTTTTTAGCTATGATTTTTAACAGTAGTGTTCTTTGAAACCAACATGGAGTCATCCCAGGATGGGATGCAACATAGAAAATATCTGATGGTGAAGAAGTAGTGAATCTTGCCTAAATTCATGAGGCCCTGAGAGTGACATAAGCACTACAAAAGAGCAAGGAAGAAGGGTGTGACTGTGATTATAAAGTGGTGCTGCTGCAGGTATTTCTGTAAGGTCATGTGGTTATTTTCTTAATAGTGCTCTGACAGCTGAGCAAATGGAAACCAGTTTCCACCAAACCAGAGAAGTAGGTGTTCCAGCTCCCCTCTCTTTTTCTTTGTCTTTTAAAAGTATTTTTCTTTTCAAAACAAGCCATGAACCTTTCCGTGTCTGGTTTGTTCCAAGTGGGGTCCTAGCCCTTTTCCTACTGGGAGAATACAGGGTCAGCAAGTGTAAGGCAGCTAATCCTCCTACAAATGTTAGTTTACTCAACTACTTCTGTTCTTGGTTTGGGGGAATCAAATTTGTATCCATTTGTGGCATTGAAGACCCAGACAGGGTCTTCAGGGTCATAATGGTCTTCTCCAGCTGATCAAAAGTTCACTAGGTAGAGTGTACTGTGATTAATATAATGATTTTTTGAGCCCTGTTGAAAGCACTAGAATTTTTGTAGTGGAGTTGAAAGAAATGGTGCATTTTTTCATGTGTACAGATACATTTTGTCTTGCTTCCAGCTCAGGGAAATTATTTTCAAGTAGTCAGCTCCATGCTTTTCCCTTGTTTGAGGTTTGAGCCATCTTACATCTCTTGGTCTTCACACAGTCCCACAGGAGAGAAAGAAAATATAAGGAAGGTGCCAAGTTAAAGGGAAAGGGCAAGGCAGGGGGGTTGTGTTGTTTTTTCCCCCTGAAGTTTACATTGTTTTAATTTTCCAGACAATAAACTCAGCTCCTATTTGGAAGAACAGTACTGAGAAAGAGTTTGTATTAGCACAACATACCAGCTAAACAGATGCAAGGTGTTTTCACACTCTCTGGTGCCTCCTTTCAGAAACACTTTCTTTTCCTGGTACCTCTGTGTGTGTGAGATCAGGACATGGCTCACCTGCTGGCAGTGTGCCGGGAGCTATGCTCCGTTCAGGCTCCCCTCCTGAGTAATATGTATAGGTAACTTGAGTTAAAACCATTTGTCACTTAATGTTGGCTTACTTCTAGCCTCTTGAAATACAGTATTGCTGGTTTTTCTGTGCAAAAATCCATTTCCTATAGGAAAAATGTTGCTAGGATCTCTTAAGTTCACCTTCCTAGGGCTTTTTTCCCAAACATACATCTAAGAGTGACCTTTGCTGGTAATTCGTTTTTCCTGGGAAGTTTGAGGTTAAATTTAAAATTATTTTACAAGGTGAAATTACATGCACTGCTTCCTTTGTTCCAGATGTATGCCCTCTATACCTGAAAGGTGCAGTAGATATTTGATGACTCCTTAAATATTTCTGACAGTGTGAAGAGATATTAGATGAAGAGCACATGCTTTCCTTCTGGCATAAAAGATTTTGTGTAAACAAGTATGCCAAATGGTCACATTCTTAGAATATATTTTCATTAGGAATTTTCTTCCATGAGGTGAGCTTCAGAAAAATAGATGTATGGGATGGAAAAATTCTTAGTAACTATAACTTACCTGAGTAATTTAAAAAATTATGTTAATGACAAAAATAACTTCTAGTACCAGATCAGAATCTAATATTGATATTGACAAATTTCCCACTCACGATTTTAAAAACAGGAAATACATTTTCCCAAATAACAAGTTAGTAGCATCCTTTAGTCTTTCAGTGATGGACAAATGTCTTGTCTTATAAAGCAAATGCTTGCTTCTTCAAGCTGATTAATGAAAGTACAAGTTTGAAACCTGACTGCATTTGGAAGGCACTAAAGTCCAAGGTCTCTTTCAGTAGTGTTGCAAAGACATAGAGGCTTTGAGATACTGTGTGTGCTTTCATTGTTATGACACCCTGTGGACCAGGGGTAGCTTTTCTGCTGTAGGCAGGAGACCAGTCCCTGGCTACTCTCCAGCTGCCTGCTTGGAAGCTGTCTGCTACCTTGGGTACTGCCAGGCTCAAGTGCAGGCATGGGGCCTTCAAGGGTCTCTGTAGATCCTTGCTAATTCATCTGTTTTCTGGTGTGCATCATCTTTGATTTCTTCTGGAGAGGCTGGAAGGGCCTGGTGGCAGTAGATCTGAGCTGGAGAACTTTCCCATTGCCTGGCAGTTCTAGAGCCCATTAAGGATTATGGAGTGAGAGCATCCCTGCTTCTCAGTGTCTGACTCCAGAAGCTTTGCAGGAACCCAGATTACCTCATCATTTCAAAGGCATGGTGCTTAGCCAGGAAACCTCTGAAGAGAATAATCAAGAATAGCGGGAGAGTCTGGAAAATCTTGGCTATCTTTGCTGGTGACCTAATTCTAGCAGTAAGGCTGAAAATCTGTAGGTCGCAGCAAAGCAGGTTAGTGCCTCCTCTGCAAGGAGGCAGGTTTCTGATGAATGGCACAGCTGCTTTGCAGGCATGTTGGCAGCATGCAGGAGGACACTGCACTGCCTTGGCGGCTGTGAGCACGCTGTGTATCCCTAGAAGGATAATTACAATGGTATTAGTGAGAACCAGGGCACAGGACACCGCTGGCTATTTAAAGAGCAGGTCTATTTTTAACCACCTTTTAACAAAGATGGAGTTTTTATTAGACTGGGCTTTGTAATTAACCTGCCTGGGCTGCATGTTGATGTTTACGGCTTACTTTGCATGTTCCTTGATAGTCAAATGCAGGATTGTAACTGTATCTTACAGCCAGAAATTGCAATACCAGCATAGTTGGCAGCACAACTGAAAAGTTGGTGGCAAATGATCTTGTGCAGGAGATACTTACATGTGGCCATACTGGCAGCACCTGGGCTGCGTTTGTAAGTCGGAAGGGAAATGTGATGTAGAGCATTTGTGGCCTGTGGTGGCTGTAGGGTTTAGCATCTTGTTGTGAGCACAGCTCAGCCTAAAAGGGGTCTAGCTGGTAACATTGTTTTTTGTGCTACAGTAAAATATATTCAATTATATATATTCAGTAGGGATTCAAATACCTTCTGACTAGTGACCAAGATCAATAAAAGGGGATCGTGAATATATAAATTCAGGGGGAAATCTACTCCAGAGCATCTCTTGCTGTTTGACATCTCTTAATATTGCTTACGAGGAGTGACATAGAGGAGCTGAGAGGAGAGGAGAGAAAGTGGCAGATGAGCACTGAGGTCAGTGCTAGATCTGTATGAAAATGAAGGGGTGAGAGAAAATTCCAGGCATTGTTTGACTCCATTCCTCTGCTGGGCAGATGGCCACCTATGCTGCTCTCATCACCTTCTCATTGCGAAGCCCAGGCTGTTGCATTTGATCTTTTTCTACTGAGTTGAAGCAGCCCTGTCTCATCGGTGCCTCTGAAGATCAAAGGCGTTATGAAAGGATAAGCAGTCATGTTTCCGAGCAACTGTGAGTTCACTCTGGAGGAGGCACCTTCCAAAATGGCATAATTTTTATTACTGTGAGCATCAGTATTCAAAAGTTTTTGACATTGTCTTTGCTAGTTTTGGAAGTCGTGAGATAACAGATAGTCTGTTTTGGTTTGGTTTTTTTTTTTTAATTATTTAATTTGTTTAAATGAAGCTTCTGTCTTCTAGCCATATAGTTCAAAGAAGAAAACCTTAAGATGTGCAACAAATAGGATCCAAAGGCCCAGAAGTTAAGCTGTGAATAAAATTAGTCCCACATACATCACTTCACCTTCAGAATCCTAGTGTTGCTTTAGTATAATGATTCGGGATCTGCTTGATTTCAGAATTCTGAGTGCAGTCACAGGAACCTGTTTCAATGTCTGTGCATTTGGCAACTGTATACTTGTTCCAAAGAGTTTCCAGTCCAGGACACTGTCAGAGAACAGGACAGAAACAAAACCTAGGCAGGCTGAAGGATGGCAGCTAGTGATAGCAGAGCAGAGCAAACAGTGCTGTCAGAGAACAGAGTGAAAAGGAAGGTGATAAAAACTCAGTGTGAGATGAGAGCAGTCCTACTCCCTAAAGTGCCTCTGAGATGAGGGTGGGACTGCCAAGTTTTCAGAAGTGTCCTGTTCACAGCTGTGTCTGCAGTGCTGTGACTTTGAATCCTGGAAGTGGATGCTCTCTACGTGTCCACATAACTCAAGGTGTATGTAGGCCAACCCCTGCACCCATTGAACAATGTGGTTTGCATTTAACATCTGCACAGTGTGGGCAGACTGATCAGCCACTGGGAGATACAGCTAAAACTGTCAGTTACCACTCCAAACTGCAGCCCAGCAGACACCTGTCCTGCAGGAAATCCAAATCTTTCAGCCAGATCCCCCATATTTCACCAAAGGACTGGCGGCTGCCTGATTTCCCCTCCCTCCATCCCTCTCTTTGGCTTTTTGATTTTTGAAGACCTCAGAGTAATTTATTTGCCTTCAAAATCATAATGTAATTAGGAGAGCCCTCTCAGCAATACTCGGTTTTATACCCAGAGGGATGCCAGGAAACGCAGAGATGTTGACAGCTGTGTGATGCAGAGAGAGGTGGAGAGAGCGTGTAGTTCTCCAGACTGCAGTAGTGGGCTAGAAGGATCCAGGTAGGAATGGACCAGTGGTGGCAACACATCACTTGGCACAAGCTTTGTTGGTCTTGCAGCTTCTGTTTGCCAAGAGCCTGAAGCTCTTCCAAAGTTGACATCAGTGATGAGTCTCCCCATCCAGAAGAGTTGTGAGTAGAAGTAATTTCTGTGTGTCTGTAAGGTTCACTTGGCCATATGCTCACACTGCAGTGCAAGGCCACACAGGGCTCAGGGACAGTCAGGGTAGGGTTTGTAGGACAGCCTCCTTCAAAGTGTACAGTGGAGAGTGTGTGCAGTACATTCTCAGGTAAAACCCTTGCTTTATGCTTACCTTAAGGCTTGCAGCTTCTGTTGCAGATGGGGAGAAGGGTTTGTGTGCCCCCAAACTGGCCATTTGTTCCTGAGTGTCTCAGTTGTTTGGTGAGATGCTCTTTCCCGGTGTACCTGGTTTTGGTTTTGTCGCTGAGGTGGCCTTTGGACAAAACACTGCAGTTGAGGAATACATCAGTACATTGCTGTTTTCTTATGTACTTTGCCACCCCTTATCTGCCTGGTATGTGGCTTGTCACTGGGTAGAGGTGCATTGATTTGTGTGACTTTGAAAAACTGCATTGCCTTGGGTTTGGTTTTTTTAAAATATTTCTATTATTGTTCTTACCATTGTTAGGTCATAGATCTCATCATTTGTGGTTTGTTTTTCCTTTGCCCTAGATTTGAGAATTCAGTTGAGTGAATGTTCATCTCTAACTTTTGCAGACAGACTTGACATGGTTAAGATGAGGCTGAAAATGTTGCCCATAGAACTTTTTTGTTCCTTTAAATTCCTATTTATAGTATGTTGTCAGGTCTTTTTATTGTCAGTCTTAAATTTTCATTTCTTTGTTTATTTTAAACGGTAGCTCTTTACATTTTAAAATTTAAATAGATGAAGGATTTTTTCAATTAATTTTCATGGCACATTTTATTAGTATTTGGAATACAAATATTCCTGCATGCCAGGGAGCCATCGGTAGAAACTGACTGGAAACAGTCAGATGAGCAAGTCTCCTCTTCCAGCTGGGAGCAAACGCAGGAAAATAATCATGAGAAGAGACCTGATTTAAAATCCAAAAGCGGGGCTTGTTGTGAGTGATTTCACAGCTCAGGTGGAGAATATTAACTTTCAGCTGTGTATTTGTGAGCCAGATTTCCTTCTAAAACACGTGTCCGTGGTGCGCTGTGGGAGGGGGGTGAGCGGGTGTGAGTGTGTTTATTGCAGGCTGGCCGGGCGCCACCGCAGCGTCATTGAGTGGCCGGAGGGCTCGCAGCGCTTGCATAACGCGCTGCAGCACGGACGGCGGCGGCTCAGCCCGCCCCTGCCTGCTCCAGCCCGCAGCCAGGTACTTGGAAAAACCTCCCTCACTGGAGACAAGCGCTCACTAAAGCAGGGAGCCCATAACGTCTCAGAGGGGGCTGGGCTGGGGGTCAGGGACAAGAGTAAGGAAAAAACATCACGTCGTGTGATGGCTGTTGTAGATAAGCAGCCTCTGACCTGTGAATTGCTTTTCGAAGGAAACCATATTTTCCCTGCCCTCTGGTTTTTGCATGTGTTTCTCATTACTTTTATCTCAAAATCATTCTCATACAGTGAATTATTGATGTAGGGTCACATGCATTTCTCCAGGAATTGCTTTCTTTAACCAGTGATACCTCCTGAATTTTTTAGGCAATCTGTTAGGCTCTGAAATCCAAACAAAGTTGGTGGTTTTGAATTTCAGAGTTAGATTAGATTAATCTTTGAGAAGGCTTAGAGGGAAGAGGAGACATATGATAATGTCCTTCTCCATGTTAGGATCTTCCTTCTTCTGGTTCTTTTGGTGCTTCCTTTGGTTTGGTTCTATTTTTTTAGAATGTCCTAGAGATCAAGTGTCTGATTTAGCCTGAGTGGAACTTGAGCATATTCCTAATGTTGAACACATGCTTATATCCACTGTTGAATTCAAGCCCTATAGACCTGGAGGCATAGTACAAAAATATCTGGGAAATGCTTTTCTTTTTCCTCAGATGCTCCCTTCTTTCAACATACAAAATTAAGAATTCAGCATTTTGAACTGCTGCTTTAGGCGAGTTGGTCATTTCCTGCTGGGAGGGAGGCTTGATCTTTTAAAGATGGGAGGAGAGTGTGTGTGTGGGTCTGTGCATGTGTGTGTTTTGCAGATGTTCAGGCCTTGATTCAGCAAAGTCTCTCAGCAGTGTCTGACGAGGGGATAGTGCTGAGTCTGGTAAACCTGCTGCTCCAGAGCTGAGTGTGCGCGTGTGTTTGCCTGACTTGTCGGCAGAGAAAGTTTCTTTTCTCAGTTTCCATCGCTTCTGCCCATAGTGGAAGTTGGCAAGAACCCCACACGAATCCCAAACCACTTCTAGCAAAGAAGCTGCTGTCTCTCTGGCAGTGTTAACATTCAGGCATGGCTCATGTCTGCAGCCATTTCTGCAGCACTGACCAGAGGAGGATGGAGCAGGCGGTGGGGGTCACCTGTTTGTCAGGGGATGCTCAGGGGCTTGGCTGAGCCCACCAGGGCCCAGGAGGGAAAACTGCCAGTGACCTTACAGCCCTGGGCTTGCCCTTGCAGGGACCCCCTTTGGGCATTTGTAGGGGAGTAGGTTTCCAGCCCCTGTGCAGCCACTTTGTGACCAGCAGACACAACGCTTGGAGCTGCCAGCACAGGTCCCTCAGCTCTCTGGGGACTTCCCATGCAGGGAGGAAGCTGGTGGCTTTGTGCCCAGCTTGCTATGGTGCAGAGTGTTGTGCTAGGTTGATTCCTACCCATACTCCTCAAAAATACTCAGAGGTGTGGGGGAAGGAAACGGGGACCTTTTTTTGTACCCACGCCTTTCTCTGCAGTGCAGTTTTGATTCAGGCAAAAAAGAGCCCAGTTCCTGCAGTGGGATTTGCATGTGTGTTGTACACTGAGACAGCTGAAGCTATGAGCAAAAAGCACGTATAAATAAAGGCTTCCTCCCTGTGCTTTATATAATCAGAGTGGGTGATGTCATTGGGAGCTGGAGAGAAGAGCAGGCTGTGAAATTACAGCCCTCTGCAGCCAGGCAGAGCCCAGTGCAAGGGGGGGCTGTGCAGAGCAAGAGCCAGGCTCCCCTCTGATAGAGGCTCAGGACAGAGGACCTTGGAGGGAAGCTGGAGGGTAGAAGTAGATAATCCAAATACGGTCAGATAATCTGAATATGGTCAGAAGCTCTTGCACAGGCACAAAGGGAAAGCAGGGAGAACAGCAGGTGCCCCGTGGGCAGCAGTGGGGCTGCCATTTCAAGGGCCAGCACTCCCTCCACATGCAGCCATCTTCAGTTTGTTGTGAATCTGCTGGCTGAGCTGTGGGGCTGCTGGGCTTTCTCATTCTTCTTCTGCTTCAGTCTCCTGGCCTGTTGCAGCTCCGGGCAGAGAAGAGAGGGCGTCCTTGCCCTGCTTGCCCTCCATGTCCCAGAGGAACTTGCTTCTAGTCTCCTGGCCCCAGGGGAGACACAGGGGAGGAAGCAGAAGCAGCAGAGGGGCTCTGTCCTAGCCAGAGTGGCCAGGTGAAACAAGATAAAAGGTGATCCTCAGCTCTTCGGGACAGAGCTTGTGTTTGGATCTGGGTTTCTGAAACGTCTCAGGTGTTTTGCTCCCTTTTTGGCCATACCGATGCCCCTACCATAGGAACCTCAAAAAGGAGTTTTCCCTCTCATTAAGCTGAGCCGGAAGAGGGGAGCAGGCTGATCCCTTGGGAAAGTGGACAGCCCCCTTCTTTCAAATCCTTAATCCGAAGATTTCTTCTTCGGCACATCAAGCACCTAAGCATTCTAGGATGCTGCTGTGAGAGCCTGATTTTTTTCCCACTTAGGCAGGAGGAGGGGCTCCAGCTTCTCCCATCTCCCCTGCAGCTAGCATGCAAAAGCTTTGGCCTCTGCTGAAACTGGAATTCTTCTGTCATCCTCTGTCTTCCTCAGGATCAAGGCTGCAAGAGGCAGCAGCCCTTCGCACCAAGCCCGCCTTGTTTCTCTGTTATATAACAATATGGGCTTTTAGACTTGTTTTTCCAGATATTGGCAGATGCGTCAAATATTGGCATAATCCAGTGGTTTACATGGAAAGCCGTCTGGCTCTGTCTGGAGGCTGCACAATGCTGGTATTTTCATTGAATACAAGAGTGTGCAGCATTGTCAAAGCCACGTTGCAACAGAGTCCAGGTAAACAAGAAGAAAAGACACTCGCGTCATGGGCTGACCTGTGGAATTACAGCTGCCCAGCGGCAGCTCCAGGACTTGATAAGATTAATGGCTTTGTGATTGCTTTCTCTCTGAAATGGTCTTCTAGCTAAGTCTTCTGTGATGCTTTTCAAAGAATCACAGAATCATTTAGGTTGGAAAAGACTTTCAAGACCATTGAGTTCAACCTTTGACCAATCACCACTTTGTCATCTAGACCATAGCCTTCTGTGCCGCATCCAGTCCTGTGAGCAGTGACTCCGTCTCCTCCCAGGACTCTGGAGTTTTATTTCTGATGCACCCATCAGTGTGTCATACCTGCAGTGTGTGCTCTGAGGTTTAAGAACCCACCATGGTCCACTGGGGCTGTTGGAAGTTACAAGAGGTCAGGGACTCTGATTGGGTTAGGTTTCAAAAATGAAAAGGTGAGAAAGGTATTGAACACTGCAGAGGGGAAACAGCTGGGTAAGTTTTTCACTTTGAATCTCTTTGAAGGAAGTGAACATCCCACGTGCCAGGACAGTTTGCAGGCTTGGTTGCTCCTTCCTATCCCAGTGTGGCTCAGCTTGGAGTGCATAATAAGGGGAAAATCCAGCGGCAGCACTGAAGTAATGGCTTTGGTCAAACTTCTTCCAAACCTGCCTCAGCTCGGCCGACACCACCTGTCCCTGCAGTGTGCTTGCAGTGGAGCCCTGCTATGTGCCATTGTGAGCTTATCAGCTCATACCACTCTCCTGTCCAGGGCTGGTGGCCCCTCTTGATGCCTGGTGTGCTGGCACGGGCCATCATCCCTGCTGTAGACCCCAGCCTTTGTCCAGTGGCCAGGAGAGACACAGGCAGGAGTGGCTTCTCTGAGAATGGTCTGCATGAGCCTGGGACAAGCAGTAACCTTCTTCACTCCACTGTGGTCCTGGGGCAAATGAGAAGGTTTTCAAGTGTCCAGGGTTTTATTACATGGCTGGACCTTTGCCTGTAGCTTTCAGACGCTTAACAGGGTTGATCTTGTTCAGTCTGCACATAACCCAGCTTTTGACGTGGCAGATCAGTGCCACCCTTTTGATCTCTGTCTCAGCAATCCAGCCAGTGCTTGCTCCTGTCCGAAGGTGATCGCTGCTTCCAGGAATTGCAGTTCCTGGTGCAGCACCTTCCCAGTTCCTGGTGAAACACAGTGCTGAGAATCAGCCCAAAGCTCAGGCTGCAGATGTGTCGTCCATTTCTCTCTGCATTCAGGAGTGGACTGTGATACCTTTGCCACTGGTTAGATGTTTATTCCCCAACAGTGAGATCCCCAACAAAAAATTCTTTTTTTTCCTATTACATAAAAATCCGGTTTTCACCATGGACTGGGAGCTGCCTCCAGGTCTTTGGTACCTGCCCATGGCAGATGCTGTGCAGCAGTCTGCTGTTCAGTGGAGCCTCCAGGTGTGAGCTCTGCTCGAGCTGTGTTTTTAACTTAGGCTGATCCATAGGTGAAGTGTGTGTCTGGAGCTTGTACTTGTGCTGTGAGGAGACACATGCTGCTCTGTGCTGCAGCCTGATGGCTGTGCTCTGACAGCTCTGACTCGGTGACTTGCCAGTGTGGCCATTCAGGAAGTCTGTGGCATATCCAAAAATGGGTTTCAATCCCCTGAATGTCTTTGGCTGCAGGATCCCGCTCTTCTTCATTTCTGTGCAAGAAGTCAGTGTCCAGTCTCCCAAGGGATGACGTGAACTGTAATGCCAGTGTGAACCAGCAATACTTTTTCATTGCTTGCCCTGTGGGTCATCGTGGGACACAGGGCAAACACCTGTAGTGGGTACACACTCCTGACGAAGCTCTATGTTGGAAATTGGCTTCCAGGTAGAAAAAAAATCCCCTCATGTCAGCCATATAGGTTTAATGACAGTGGGGTTTGCCCTAGAGCAAGCTGAGAAGTAAGAAATGAGATTGATGTGACAACTGTTCTTTCAGTTTGCGTTTTGGATTATGATTTTCCTTTCCCCACCCCTCTATTAGTCAATGTTTAATGGAAAACACGTTTTATTCAAGGCCCTTGCTGGTCATATGCAGCCCTGTGACTGTTATTGAGACAGAATGATGGACCCTTCGTAAAGAGATTTATGGGAGAAACTGTGGGGAGCTCACAGCTATAGCACGGCCAGTGAATGCTCCCCTGTGCTGACAGTTCATCAGCAAAACCCCTGACCCTTCCACCCTTAATCATCCTTGCTTGTCACTGACATAATTGCCTGATTACAGACTCCTCTCCCCCACCCCTTTCAAACTGGGTGCAATAGTGCATTTGAAAAACAAATGGAAATGAACTGTCCGTGCTCTTTTTTTTCTTTCTTTTTTTTTCTTCCCCTGCATTGAGATGGATCAGGCTAAGATTCAGTTTCTTTGTGCATGAGCAGGGGCTGGGATAGGCTTTCAGGACTCTTTTGCACTGGTGTTTCTTGCATGTGAATCGTAAAGCTGATGTCATTGTGTTATTGATTGGGATGACAACTTTGGACATAAATCATTAATGTCTGGGAAAGAGAGAGGGAGGGGATAAAGGCAACCCACACTCGATAGTTTTTCATAAATCTGCAGTTCATCCCTGCATACATGTTTCAGAGGAGGAGACAGTGGGAACAGTTTTCCTCTGCAGCCTGAGGATGATGTGCTTTGCCACTGCTGCCTGAACCATTTACCCCAGAACACGTTGCCATGTTCTGCAGAAAATGGTTCATATCACCAGCAGTGCTGTTGTGCTGGAGCCTGTCTTTGTAGATGTGAGCCAAGGTCAGAAGTCTGCCCGGGGGAAGGTCTTGGGTTCTCTCATTCCCACAGACCTTGCACCCCTAGCAGCATTTCAGACCTGGGCCCAGAAAGGAGTAAGAGTGCAGTTCTTGGGAACTACCATCCCTCTTGCTCCTTTAATTGCCAGCCCGGGATTGTTACAGTGTTTTGAACTGACCATTTTCCTCATTGATGATCTTAACTTCAGGCAAAAAGAAGGTGTTCAGGTCAGTTCATAGCAAATGTCCCTGAGCCAGCAATGAACAAGCGTGCGGGGGGGGTAGCAGTCATTCAAAACTGCTTTCACAAAAGTTCTTCTCAGCAAAACAGACAGCAAATAGCTCAGAGAGAGTGGAAACACATGAGATACTTGCACCATTTTCCTGTGTGCCTTTGCCCCTCCACAAAGTTCATCCAGATGAGTCAGATTATCAGTTCAGACAGCAAGAAAAGAAACAGTGTCTGTCAGAGGTTAGCAATAATGCAAGTATTGGTGAGCAGCTGATGTTTGAAGTGTAAATAGTTCAGTGGCAGTCTGTACTGGTACCTGAGGGGAATCTTGTGATGCATGGAAACAGGGAAACCTGAAAACTGCCTTGCAGCGGGGCAGTAGTGAAAGAAATGACATTCCCTTGCAGAAAGCATGGCTCTGATCCTCCTGTTCTCCCCTTGCAGCCGAGCTCACCTCCGCCTGTGTCTAGAACGCTTAAAAGTTCTGATACCACTTGGACCAGACTGCACCCGGCACACCACGCTTGGGCTGCTCAACAAAGCCAAAGCACATATCAAGGTAAGAGCTGCTTTTCCCTGCTGCTTTCAGTGTGGATTCTTAGACGGGCAGTGCAATTGCTCATCCTTGCTGCCTAGGGCTAACTCTGTGGAAGGAAGCGTGACACTATTAATAAATAAATAAATAAAGAGAGCAAGCAAGCCTTGCCCCCTTGGTTAACCATTTATCATTGCTACAGGCCATGTTGGTGGAAGAGTCCATAATGAACTCCTTAACTACAAAAATTATGATTGAAAAGCAAGGATTTTGTTCTGTATTGTGATCATTTATTGACAGCTGCATCTCTTTAAAGAAAAACATACCTACTGTTGAATGACTGCATTTTGATGGGAAATGCAGCTTTTCTTCTGGTGTGCTAGTGAGTTTCCACTGCCGAAACATTAGCACAAACTGCAAGAGTGTGAGACAGGGTTGGCTTGCTGGAGTTCCACGTGTGAACCTTCCAGCTAGCCCAGCGTTCTTCTAGCTTCACTTTTGGCAAAGTGAGAAGTGAAAGGAAAATGCAGCGTCGTCAGTATTTGGGAGAGGCCAAAATACTTTGTTGCAGATCAGGATACAGAGAGGGAAGATGGGTGATGAGGGAGGAAAAGTGCTGCCAAAGGGACAGAGTTAGCCTGAAATGACTCCTCCTTATGCAACGTGCTTGTCGTAGGAAACAAATAACAGTGCCCTGGTAGATTTCCCAGCTGTGATCAAAGAAATCTGTAGTAGGTTATGTAAATCACTCACTGAATAGAAAACTGTTTCTGAGAAATCCTTCTAAACCATGCAGTAGGGGAACACACAACTCCCAGGGCACGTTTTTATGTTGGAGCAGCTCATAACAAGCCCTGGAGTGGTTTGGTTCGGGAGATTGAGGCCCCTGTGTGGGCAGAGGCGGTAATGCAGGTGTCCAGTCCTGGGTGGAATGACCCACAAACTGCTGCAATTCACAGCGTTTCCCCTGGAGAGGCTCAGTCCTCAGAGACTCTTTATACTAATGGGTATGATTTATCAGGATCTGAAAAGTGGAAAGATGTGGGGAGATGGCATTGTGCTTGGAGACTCCAAGGTATCTTGGTTCAGGGCACTTGCAGCTTGAATCCTTCTGGGACTGGGAAAGTTTAAGCAAGGCAGGTGGCAGGGCAATGGAAGTGGGGAGGAAGGAAAAAGGGATGAAACTAATTATTGAGTTATATTTGATCATGCCAGAAACTTGAAGAGGCTGAGAAGAGAAGCCAACACCAGCTTGAGAACCTGGAACGAGAACAAAGATTCCTAAAGAGAAGACTGGAACAACTACAGGGTCCTCAGGAGATAGAGCGAATACGAATGGACAGCATTGGATCTACCATTTCCTCGGATCACTCAGACTCAGAGCGAGGTGGGTGTTGCTGAACCAGCATGGAATTGCCAGGACTCTGAAGTGAGAGCATGAGATTCATCCATTTCTTATCTCTCAGTTTCCCCTTCTCATGGCCTTTGATGTTGAGGTTGCTGATTCTCCTCACACACAAGCACATACACACACATATATATGGAAAGTTTAGTATTTTGCATGAGTTCTAAGTCTGGAAGAATTGTTGTTGCTGTCAACTTGAGCTGATTTCTGTGGCATTATACCCATTGTGCTTTTTGGTCTACTGAATCTCTTGGCAACACAAAAATCTAGGAAGATATTAATGGGACTGGAATGGATGCTTCACACACCTACCCCCCTACTCCCCCTAACTTTTTGCCCCCAAATTTCTCATTAGAGGTCCTCTCCTAAGTCAAAACTGGCCAGAGAGATATCTAAATGGCTAACTGAATTAAGATAACTTCCTTTTTTAAAATATTCCTGCAATGGAGAGAACATTAAGCACAATAGACGGTTTGATATTTACCGACAGACCAAAACATGCTGCATAGTTTGGTTGTGAGTCTGTAGTTTAAAACAGGAAGTCCTTTGGAAAATTCCTGAATAATATGGGAACCAAGATACCTGGTTAATTAGACCTTTTCTTTTTAAGTCTTTCTTAAAAACAAGGCATCTGTTCCAAAATCCACTGAGCATGTGTGAGAGTAACCCAGATTCCCATGGTAATGCATTGTAATTGTGTGTGGTCCTAGCTTTGGCAATATAGTGTCAAGCAAGTAGCATGTTTAGAAGTAACTTCATGCTCCATTTTCTTTCTTGCACTCAATTTTATCTGTTTCTTCTTTTTTTCTAACACTGGGGTATTAGAGGTCTAAAGACAGAGGTAGTGGGACAAGTTCAGTATGGGGGCTGGCTCACATATGCTGATGGTGTGGCTGGCATGTAGAGGAATCAAACCCCTTTGCCAAATCCTTACAAAAAACTCCAGGCTGGTATCTAATCTTTTTATAAATCATGACCACAGCCCATCCCATTCAGGGGGAGCACTGAAAGTCTTCCTGCCAGACGGCTGCCTCATTCCCTGTGGTGTGGGAGTCCCGTGAGCTCACTGGCATGAAGGGGGTGGTTGGGTGTGTGGTGCTAACTTGTGTGCATTTCTCTCATTTCCCTTTCTAGAAGAGATTGAAGTGGACGTTGAAAGCACAGAGTTCTCCCATGGAGAAGTGGACAATATCAGCACAACCAGCATCAGTGACATTGATGATCACAGCAGCTTGCAGAGTATTGGGAGTGACGAGGGTTACTCCAGCGCCAGTGTCAAGCTCTCATTTGCTTCCTAGAACCAAGTGAGACAACAGTGCAGGGTGAATGATTTCACTGGGGTGATCAAACTGGGTCCTAGATGCCAGTATCCTCTTTCAGAATTGACATATTGACAGCTAGGCCTGGAGAGATCTGTATATAAAGCTTTTTGGGTAAAGGAAGCCACCCCAGAAACCCATATTTGTTCATTTGGTCATGTTACCAATCCCAATTTCTGCTGGCAAAAAGTTAGACCAAACACTAGTCCCTTTGAAGTCAGTGAAATCCATTTGTTTCTGTGGGACCTGGATCTAGACCTTAGTGATGAAACATTTTGTTTTGAATTTATTTGAAATTGTTTGAAAGAGGATACTAGAGACTCATCCCTCTCTTTCTGTCATGAGATCTGAGAAAAGTCAAAACTTCTTACACTGCTTTCAGGTTGACCAACCTAATTTAGGCCCTTTTGAAGAGCTTTTGTGGTCCTAAAAGGACTATATCCTACAGTTTATCACAATCTAATGCTGTCATAATGTACTAGGAAATCCAAGAAGGCTTACGTAGCCTAGGAATAACAGTGAGGATAATGATTAAGGTCTCATTCTGTGCCCAGAGGGAGAGGGGCAGTGAAGAGAGATGTTCAGGGGAGAACACCATTCAAGTCAGCTTTCTGTTGGACATCATTTAAACAGTGGGTACCTCTGAAGCGTGGCTAAAGTGAGGTACACACCTGTAACTACCAGCACAGGGTGGGCTGTCGCGCCTGTGGCTGTGCCAGCACCAGCAGGTCCCCGGTAGATGTGTGCCCCTCGCAGGCACACGGCCAGCTGAGGGCAGAACGAAACCAGCACTCGAGAGGTGACACACCAGACAGTCATGCCCAGATACTGAGCCACTATGACCTTTTTATTTGAAGCGATTTTTTGATAAACATTTATAAATGTGTTGGGAGGGAAAACACCCCAAGTCTGATGCGTCTTTTTAGAGCTTGTCCATATAAAACCTTAGATGTCTTTTATATGAATTTATGCCATGAAAAGATCTCTGTTTTGATGAAGCACTTGACCCAATGAAATGCAAAGATGCTTTTTTTTTGCCATGCACACAATGGATGAAGGCTGTGCTAGCTGGAAGAGGCCAGGTTTGGTGGGGGTTTCTTCAGTTTTCTTTTTAGAATCATTCCCTTTGCTGACCTTTGAAGTTCCAGTCCAGTAGTTAACCTAGTTAAGCTCAGCACGTCTCTCATGTTAATGTAACGTTTTGACTGCATGTCCTGTTCCCAAGGGCCTTGCCATCTTATCTGTGCAGGTGCTGTTAAGAGCTGTTATAGCGAATGTTTTCTAATTTTCTCCAAGACGAGCATTCTAACCTGCACTTTGAGGGCTTTGCTTTTTTATTTTTGTCTTTTTAATGGCCAGGATTATTTTGTTTTCCGAGTTTTAAAAACCTTAATAGAGTCTTCACCTATGGCATTGTTTGGAACTTTGTATATCCTTAAGTAATTTAATTACCCCTCATTACTAAGAAAAAAAAGAGGAAAAAAATGCTTTATAAAATTCATAACTTATTGCTGATTTGAATGGGTTGTTAATTTCAGTTCTTTAGATTTTATTTTATTGTTTTAGATAGGGTTGGGTAAAAAGAGGTAAAATAAAGTAAAAAAATAAAGACAACCATATTTAGCAGTGGAATTGTGTTTAAATGTTAGCATATGGTCCCCATTAAAGTAGCACTTTAACGCCATTAAACATTTCTGTATCTGAAGTGAGTTGTGTTCTTCCATCTTGGTCATTCCTGTCACTTCAGCCGACTGTTGTTCTTCTTGTGCCCCTTCGGTCCCGCGGTGACATCCTGAACGAGTCTCAAGTAGAATTTTGCACTGTGATAAGCTGCCTGTGTTTAAATACTCTGGTATTTCTCCCACTCTCCAAAATGTGTCACTCCCTGTCAGAGGCACAACACATGTGCTTGATAGAGAAATAATCTTTGCATGGCTGTAATGAAAGGTTTCTCTTCAGTCTGGGTTTTTTAAAATTATTTCCTTTCTAAGTTTGCATCTGGTTGCAGTTGTTAAATGTGTTTTCACTTGTGTGCATGTAATGCAGTGGCTCAGTCCATCTGTTCTTCTTTCTGGGAAGTTACCTGTCAGGGGCAGGAGTCTGCCGTGCAATGAATTAAGCTCTAGGTTAACAAATGGAGCCCAACAGCTTTGAAAGAAGAAATGCTGCTTGGATTTATATTTGGGTCCATATGATCTCTGGATGACACAAAGCTTGGAACACTCTGTAGAGTGGTGAAAAGTATGAAACTTGAGCTCTAGCAAGGCCTTATTTATTTATTCATTATTATTCTCCTTGGAAGTGTTGACCACTGGTAGCGCTGGTGCTGAGCAGTTGGATACCAGTGGGATTTATTTATTTCTTTACGAGCCGTTTTCCTTAGCTGTCCCAGCACCTCCTCTTCCCTGTTACTCCTGTTTGTGTTAAATGCCCACTTGGGAAAGCAATACCACAGCTGAGAAACACTTAAGTTCAAGGGATAGAGCCTGGCCATGCTCTCCTGGTTGGTATAAAACAGTGACCTGTCTATGGTTGGAATAAATGTGTTTGAAATGTTTGTTTGTAATGCTCTGGGGCAGTTTGGTATCTCCTGCCTTTTCTAGTGTTGTGGTCTCAAAGGGATCCTGGTCTCAAGTGCAAGTATATGGGGAAAATGTCACAGGAGATGAACTTCCATCACCAGCCACCTGCCTGACTGCTCAGCCAGCAGCAGTGGTCCAGCCAGGAGGCCGTCCAGGAGGAAAACAAAACTAAGAGTTTTTCTAATAACTCCAAAGACCTGGGGTTGGTTGTTCTGGTGCTGGTGGGTTCTTTGTAGCAGATCCTAGCAGATTTCAGCTAGAGTTTTGATAGTTTCTTATGTGATGGAGACATTTCTCTGGCCCTTCAAAGTTGTCCTGCCCTACTTTATTTCTGCCTTGTGGTCTCTTCTTTTTCTCACCTCACACAGCTGTCATCCTCCTCACATCTCCCTTCACTGGTCTGGTGTCTTGCGTTGCAGTGTTCAAGATAACCAGTTTTTAGAGAAGTTGCTATAATTTTACAAGAATATGGTGACTTTTCCTGTAAAAGCAGAATTGGATGCACTTTCCTGAGGCAGCCTTCCCATGCAGCAGGCACACACGCACGCACAGCTCCCTCATAAGCTCATTCTGTCAAGTCCTTCCTCTGTAAATTAGATCCCCGGTGGGTCTCTTTGCTACAGACAAACCCATTAAAAAGACCATCCAGCATTTCCCTTCTTTTGACACAAGTGTATTATGGAATGTCATCTCGTGTCTGCAGACAAGGTGGAGATGACTATCTGGCTGCATTTGTCACAGTTATCCTGTGGCGAGTTGTCACTTGAAGGTCATTTTAATGTCCGTTCCATTAGTGGCGTGTCAGTGACGAAGGTGGTCTCAGATCTGTCTGTCTCAAGAAATCTGTAGGTCAATAGAAAGGGGGTTAACTAGACAGACTTATCATTTTCTGGGGTTTGTGATTGTGTTTTCCTTTTGTCCATTTGTTTGCTTGTTTTCTACCATCTGTTTGTGGTCTGTGAGCTCCAGCCTCCTGCTTTTCTGCTTTGTTCTCTTGTATTTGCTGTTCCCCGTTTGTTGTGTTGCCCTTTTTGGAATGGATGAAACATTTGGCTTCAGTAGAAGTGAGTTACGTTGGGTGCACTAACTGGAGATAGTGGTTCTGTTTCCTCCCCACACAGGATCGTAAGCTTTTCTTGTGGCATATTTTCTGACACAAGACGTGCATCAGTGGAAATAGAATTCAGGGTCATTTCCTGGAAAAGAATGGTAAAAAATGGGACTTCATTCTGAGGTTAGGGAGATGATAATAATGAAAAACTATATAAAAGCAGAATAAAGTTCTATTTTTTTCCTGGAGCTTTCTCCCATGGACAGATTGTCCAGTGAGAAATTCCATGACTTGATAGTGACTGAAACGCCTCTGCATCAGTAATGCCATCTCTGAATTGTCCTGTGGACCCTTGGGGAAGAAGAATATGTCCTTCTGCCCCTCTGTTCCCCAGTCTGCACAAAATACCTAGAAAACACTGATGTGCTGTCACATTTTCTTGAAACGTGCCAACAGATCTGACTGATCTTTGGGAGGCTGAACATGGGAGAGTGGTGTCTGCACAATGTTTTCCTTTTGCTGTGGGGCAGGTTATTTAACTAGGAATAATATGCCAGCACTGGCCTCTGCTTCTCTGCTCATTTCCTCCTGCAAAGAGGATTGATCCCTTTAGCCATTAGCCAGAGGCAGGAACAGTGAGTCTATGGGTACTGGTATTGTGGCTGTGGTACTAAATATCTGTTATGGAGGGGTTCTGTTTGGGGTGCTGCTAAAACTAAAGTTGTCTCACAACATGCGTGTGTCGAGATCCCTTCAAAAATGTCAAGGGTTGGGGATTGCTGAGCAGCTTCTGGGAAGGGTGCATGCGTCCTTTGAGGTGTGGGCTCATACAGAGCTGAACAGTTGAGTCACATGGTGCTGTTGGCCTGGCTGATGCTGGTCAAAGGTGTGAAATGTAGTTTCTTTTGGGAAAGCTCTTCAGCATAAACCATGCTGTAAAAGCTGTGGGTAGCAATTTATTTTTATCACACTGGAAAAGTTGAGCCCCTTGGTTTATAGTTCCCCAGTGAGGCCCAGAGCAAGCTGGTGGGGTGAGCTGGATAGTTTGGCCTTTAGCAAGTCATCCAATATCTTGGCTCGCAGACTGCTGTGCTGCAGACATGTGATGAAGCTTTGTTTTAATACAGCAAGGATACAGCTTCAGCAGGGATTAGTTTTGATCTTGAGGGATGTTGCAGCAAAGCAGAATAAACCATGCAGGAATTTAAAGCATTTTATGATGGTTTTGATATTGTGATTGCTAGTTAGGATGTACACAGACCTAGGCCGTGACTTGGGCTACCAGTGCTTTTGATAATGCTCCATTCAGCTAAGGCTAGGAAATTCTTTACATTTAATCCTCTTTCAAAAATATTTCTCAAAACAATTAATTGATTTGGATCTCCTCCTGAAAGGCTTGATGGGGAAATACAAAAGCTCTTTCCTATCCCAGAGTGGTGGATAACTGTACAAGATAGTATCCTTTGCCCCAGGACATATCAGTGGTGACAGGTAAGGTGTAAAATGCAGCGTCACTCATACTCTTCATGGGTAATGTCTCTTTGGGAAGTAAAAGCACCTTTCAGTCTAGGTGAGAGCAAGGCATTTTCACTCAGCACCCACTGTGGGAAGGCTTTGCACTTCTGTACAGACCAAGGAATCGTTGCAAGGTGAGTTCAGTGTAGGAAGGGAATTGCTTTACAGAAGGAAACAATGCAAGTGCTTTTGTGTAGCAGAACCTTCAGTTCAAGACCAAAGTTTTGAAAGCTGTTGACTCAGGTTGCTGGCTTGGGTAAGTGGCACCATCATCCCAATGCAAATGTCCCTCCTTATTTTGCCATCTAAGTGAAGATTTGTAGAGTCCAGATGAAAATTGGACAAAGTGCGATGCAAAGAGCAGCACCAGCTCCCAGTCAGTTATCCTTCTCTTGGGCCTGGCCCAGGAATATCTTCTGTCACCTCACTCTTCACGTAACTGTTGAAAGAGAGTGGTTGTTTCCCAAGACCCTGCCACAACTGCTGCAGGGGAGCAGAACCTTCCCAGAAACTGGAAATTAAATTGTAAACCACCCCCCAACCAATTAAAACAACATCAGCCTCATTTCAGGTCAACGCAGAATTTGTAATGTAAGGAACTCTTGTGTTTTGGCAATTACCTGGAGTGCTAATTTATTTTTATTACATGAATTTCTCAAGCCATTTTACCAAGGCTGTGTCCCAAAGCCAGATTACAATGAACTGGCCCATCCTGCAGGTGAGGCAAGAGCATAAAAACTCCTCCATGGCCAGCACAGCAGTTTTGGTAGGGCTTTTTTGTTCATCTAAGTTGTTCTCAACCTGTTTTGTTTTCATGGATCAGACTAGCCCAGGGACAGTGGTCTCATTGTTTCACTTATTCTGTGCCCAGCAGAAGAGTTACAGCAAAGTTGATGAGCCAACCCCCGTAACAAGAGAGGTGACAGCAAATAACTCAATGGAAAGCTGCAAGTTTTGTTAAATTTTTTGAAATGTTCAGCTAAAACAACTTAGGCTGGACTGTCCCTTGCAGGGGAGGCTCACATACCCATTGTGATCTGACAACTCACTCTATTGCTCTCCAGGACTGGTGAACAAACAAATAGCCCTGGGATGGGCTGTTGATTGTATTTATTACATTAAAGATAAGCAGATGTAGTTCATGGCAGGTATGGATTGAGCCTTCTGTTCCAAAGATTATTTTCTATTAGAAGAACAGGTGGAGTTTAGAATAAGCTATTTGAAAACTCCAGTTCTGCCTGCTTGAGCATGTTTCAGTTCTAGCTTCGAGATGCTCCTTTTGGATGAGTGAAAGGGAGACTGTAGCACAGGCCTCTGTGAAAGATGACAGGTGACCTTCCTCAGTACTGAGCTGTCAGTGTGGCACGACTGTCACCTCCTTAATGTCACTGCTGGGATGTATCTCTGTAGCCAGAGGCTGTAGTACAGAGTCCCTTTCTGAAAAGCAGATTATTTTACTCTTGAGATGTTTTCTATGCAAAAGAAAATTTAACCTCCCCCCTCCCAGTGAAGATGACAAATTAAGCAACACCTACTTCATCTTGCAATGAATGTGTGGTACTTTGGAGCCACTTTTGAGTATTACATTCTGTCCAGCAGATTCTGCTGTACTGACCTCTGTCCTGATGATTTACTGTCATCCTCCCCCCAATTATTCATTGCCCCATGAATAATTCCACTTCACCAAATATATCCAGCAGATTTTAAACACTTTATTTAATAAAAGTTAAACATACAAAACTGAAATTAACACACTTTGTATTCATAAAAATCACCTTCTCCCATTATAGGGAGAACCTTTTTTCTATGTATGGATTCTAAACTATCACTTGTAGAGTTTAGCTTGAGTTGTGACTCAGGTAACTGATGGACATTTCCACCAATCAGTGCATCAACAATTGCTGACGTGACCTGATCTAGTTAACAAATTACAAAATGAGCTACATTAACATAATATACAGGGAAATAATGGTCAGGGTTAATGGACAAGACACATTTTATTTAATTGGGAAAACAGCTGATGTACTCTTGTCCATTAACTCAGCCCTAGATTTTACAAAAATAATATCTACATTGTATACAGGGCTACCCATTAACTTCTTTAAACACATTACGGGTTCAGAGGTGGCACCACTACCGTAAGTGCGAGACAAGTAACAGAGGAAAGCAAATCACAGAGAGAGTACAAAAAAGCAAGAGCTCTTACACATGGATTACTGAAGAGAATTGAAGGGGCTCAGCAGCACTGTAATACAGCTGAAGGTACAATGGACACTAGGGCCAGTCAGGTAAGGACGGAAACTCCCAACTAACCTTTACTCACTCACAACTAACTAAGCGGGATTTAGGCATTTGTATCTGCTGTGCCGTGCTTCTCCTTGTCTGGATGGGGGCCCAGGCACAGGCTGTCACTTCTGTGTTCCAGGTCTGTGACTGTACCAACACACCTAGGAGATCTACAAGGGAGGAGAGGAGAGTTCCTTTCCACAGCACAACCAGTTACACTCCAGCTCTGATCCCTGGGGATGGGTGGGGACTCTTAAGTACAGTTCCTTGTCCTATGGTTTTCTGGTTACATTTCATTAACTTCCTATTGTAATTTGATGAGTATTTATAAAACAAACAAAGAAAAATGACCAACAAGAAACAGCATCTCCTCTGCTTAAATTCAACCGCAAGAAATTTGGACTGGAATTAAGTCAAATTTATTGTTTCTAGAACCTAAGTGATCATTAGTAATAAAGATCCTATCAGCCCTGTTCTGCCCTCATTTACAGCTGTAAAAATTGATCTGCAGTGGATTTGTAAGGGAGTTATTTAAACTTCCTTAGCAATTCCATGTGACATATAAGTTCTCTCCCAGAGCTGCAGCAGCTCTGTAATGCTAAGCATGTCACAGACAGCACCATGACTACAGAAACCAGGGAGGCTCTTAAGGTGCCATTTTATACCACCACTTTTCTTAAAAAAAAAAAAAAAACCTTCACTACTGGTAAGAATGAAAGATTCAAAGCTGCAGACAAATACTGCTTTGAAAGTAACAAGCAACAGCAGTTCATGAACATTTACCTGCTACAAAAAGTTTAATGGTTGGAGGGGTTCAAATCAATAGCTGGAGATTTAAGGCTCATATCAGCTGAAGCCAAAGTGATGGAGATAAAATGGACTACTCACTATGTGCCAACAAATAATTTACTTTTAGAAAAATATAATGATAAAAAGATAAGTGTAAAGCCCTGCAGAGATGAAGTTCCACCTTTTTCACCTGTTACTGAGGCATCAAATGCCTGACATTATATTTAGAGGTATCTTGATATTGTGTCATAGGTTTGTCTGCAATTCCACATGTTCCAACGCCAACCTTGCCAGTTACGCTCTCAGGGGAAGCAAAAATACTCCTCTTCACCTGCAAATAAAACAGAAAGCACCCTTTCTGAACCATTTCTAGCTGGATTTTACAAAAAAACCAAGCAATCATTACCTTCTGAAGTGCTTCAACATTTTTAATTTCTGCCCTACAGACAGGCACACTAAAGGCCAGCTCAGCTGTGATGTGTTGTCAGTGAGTAAAGCAATGGGGCTGGGAACTTCCTGGCACCTCAGTACTGGATGTGATCCTGCTACTGAGGATCTCAGGTCAGGCCCATAATGAATAAAATTCACCTCTCATAAGGTGATCTCTAATATTTCCTCATCATAATTATCACTATGTCTGGCAGCTCTTGGTCAAGCCAAGACAGAAATGGAATAAGACTTAATGTCCTCATTACCCTTTTTGCCCTACACTTGCTGTTCCAGGGGCATGTCCTCAGCACTGTGTCTGCTAGGTCATAAACACAGCAAGAAGCTAGGCTTAGAGGTTTAGAGGGGCCCTCAGGTTCTTGCTCCAACAAACACCAGCTGGCAACTGATACAAGCCCAGCTCCCCCAGCCAAGTGCAAGCTCAGCCTCTTCAGAGCAGCACTCCTCCAAAACAATCCAATAAAAAAACAGGCATTTGAAGTGTACAAAATAGAAAACTGCACACTTCAGAATCCCAAAGACACCAAAATTCCCATGTTATTTCCCCTTAAAAACGACCTCTTCCTTTCTCCCAAGGTACTGCACAGAAGTCTGTGCCCTGTTGCTACTCACATACTGACAAAAGCAAAACAAACCTGGCCTTTTTTGTTTTTAGAATAGGCTCTGTTGTTAAACTGTTGCCACTTGACTTTCTGGTCCTCTCGTTCCTGTTCAAGTTCTTTAATTCTCTGAGCTTTTTTCAAAGCTTTCTTCTTTTTATACTCTCGTTGCTGGGCTATCATCTCTTTTCTGGAGAAAAGGAAAAAAAACAAAAAACAAACCCCACATTTTATGTTTGTGCCTTTTACTTCAACAAACTAAAACCTGTCTGTAAAACAGCCATGCACATTAGTTTTCTAGAATTAAATGACAGAAACAAAGCTTGTAAATATTCACCATTTCTAGGAGGAAAAAAAAAATCCTAAGAAACTAAAAATCCAAACCAAATCTTCCCATTAATAAGCATTACTTTACTTTTTAATGTATTTGGCGTAACAACAACCACCAGCACACCTGAGAAGCCCATGCCAATACAGCAACCCATGGGACTACGTGCAGTTCATTTCCGAAAGTGAAAAGGGACCTATCAGCACTTCTACATTTCAGAAACATCTTGGGTTTAGGAATGTAAATCACCCATTGGAGGGAAAAGCCAAAACTTTTCTGAAGGTCTGCAGACTCTGATGGTATCATGTATTGGACAGGGATTGAAGGAAAGGACAAAGATTACTTCAGTGAAGATAAGGAAGTTGAAGGAGTCAATCTATGCCACAATGCAGCAGCCTCAGAACAGCCTTTCAGAGAAGGAATCATTGGCTGTAACAAACTCTGAAATCATACCATCTCTTTTTTTCCCAAAGTAAAAAAAAAAGTTTTCAGCCCTTACAAATACCTTCCTTTGTTAGACACAGCAGGATACCAAGCAAATGTAAATTTAAAACAAAAACAAACCAAAAAACCACCTATTTCATTAACTGATTTTTATAGCTGATGTGAAAAAAGAAAAAACAACCAACCCAAAAAAGCAGCCCACAAAGCAGCATTCAGACTTCTGTCTGTGTATTACTTACTTTGACATGGGTTTGTTGCCACTGTCCTCTTTTGCTTTCCTTCCCTCTTCCACGGGCTTGAGGTTGAACAGAGGTGTGACTTCAGCATTGCCATATCCAGCAAATGTAACTGCAGCTGTTCCATTCTCCTCATCTATTTCTTCAATCTCAGCTTCATAACACCTGTAAAGATATCATGGCTGTAAGCATGTGAGTAAAGCTTTAATACTCAGCCCTTCAACACCTATATCAGCCAGCTAATGCCACTAAGTGAAAAATTTGCAGGTACCACCCTTCATTTTCAGGGGCAATACACAAATCAAACCAAGAGATTATTGTCCTAAGTTCAAAGGGACACAGGTACAAAGACTGGAATCTGCTGTATTTGACCTTTAGCTTCTACAAGCAATCACAGCTATCAAGACTAACGATTAATACTGGGGCCAATCTAATCAGCTATCCTGATTTAGTTTTGGTTCTGGCAGGTCATGGGATAGAAAAAAAATACTGCATTCACGGAATAGTTTTCATGGAATTCATTAAGGAGTTTTAGAAAAATGTCAGCTCAGAAGTGCAAAGCTTTGGTTCCATTTTTCTCCATAGGACAAAGAATTAAGAAAACCTGAAGCTTTCAAAACATTCCCTCTTCAACACTTTAAAGCTTAAAAGTTTTCTTATTCATTTAAAATAGCAATTTTGAAATTTTCACAGAAATCAGTCCATTTCATATTTATGTGTTTGAAATGCTTTGGTCAAACTGACCTCAAAGTGGGAAAAATTAAAAAAAAAAAGACAAGTGACATTTCCAAAAATATATTAAAAATTGTGTCTAAATTCAGGACAAAAAGATACATCTAGAGCAAACAGAGGAAAACCAAAATGTTTCATAGACAATACTCCAATTAACATTTGCTAAATTAATTCCTTCTGTGTTTTCAGTGGGCCAACACCTTGAGCTGAGTTAGGTGAAAACAAATGAAAACCCAAAAGTCTGGCTAGCTCTTTATGAAACACTGCTCACTTAAGAAATGCTGCAACAGAAGCAGGGTTTTCTAAAAAAAGCAGAACAATTAAGTCCAGTAAGATGCACTTGAGTGAACACTCTGGCACACTCTTCTCCAACCTCTGATCCTGAAACCAAGGGATCAAACCAAAAAGAATGACCCAATGGTGACCTAAGACTAAGAGAGTCAATTTTTAAGTTATAACACAAAACCATTTTACTCATTAATAAACAGAAGAACTGTTCACTTTTAGGTTGGTTTTCAACTTAAGAAATCAACAGCTATACCAAAATCTTTACGTGGACACTACATTGTTAAAAGAAGCACATTCACTGAACAGAGCATTCTCTAAGTAGTAACAATTGGGATATTGGTGCTGCATAAACAGTTATTTTTTAAACCTGCAACAGTTACACATCTGCAGTATGAAAAATAACTTCAGAATGTTTATTTCAAAGTTTATGGAGCCAGAATGATCTGCTTGGGTTCCCAGAACTACACGGGCTAATATATAGGAGACCAAACCCAAAATGTTGATTAATTCTATAGTTACATTACATAGTTATTTTATAGCCAAACCCTGTATTTTCATGAAAAAATTAAAATTAATTTCCAATTAGACGCCCAAACTGAGATACAGCAAGACTTTCTCCATAGCAATCAGTGACACATATATATGAATGCAATGACAAATTATGAACTACATATCCCAAAAGCTTTACAAAAGACTATCCTGGCAGACCAATTCTTTCAATCTGCCATTTATTACATCAGCATATGGTAACTTAGGAAAGTAAATTACTTTTATAAGATTAGAGACAAAAAGGGAATTTTAAGGAAATAACCCTCCTTCTCTTTGTTACCTAAAATACTAACCTTTAATGAACAGTACAAGAATACTTAATACCACATTTATTTCCTAGTTTCTTTTTGCTTTTAGTCACCCTAGGTCAATTCAAACTGAATGAAAGTCTCTTACCATTGAACTATTTCATGTAACTGTTAGAGAAGTTTTCTACACTTACTGTCCATCCTCACTCCATATGGCCATACACCTGTCCCCAACCTTCCATGAGTGACTGGGCAGGGCGGACGCAGAACTGTCAGAACTTGCAAGAGTTTCCGAAGGTTGTGTTGAAAGGAGATCTTTGGTTAACTCTATGACTTCCTAGAAAAGAGAAAAAACCCACAAAGAATAATTTTTCACATTCCTCTTACCAAGCATATTTTTACCTCAAGCTTACTGGTTTTGGTTTGGGGTTTTTTTAAGTTACTGTAATTAATTCATAGCTGATGTGCAAATTACACTTGCTTAGGTTTTTTAATAATTTAATTAAACTCATAAAGTGCAACTGTAGATAAAAATATATATGGTCCTCACTGTACTGCTGTAAAGCTGCCCATGCTCTCTTCAAATTTTCAAAACGTAGCCTATTACTTTTATAGCATTTCGCTCATTGGCTGAACTGCAGCATCCAGAGCCGGGGTAGCAGAGCACCCTCCAAGCTGTGAAGCCCTCTCATTTTCTTAGAAAGCATCCAGGTGCACACTAAAGAACTGGTTTCCTTGAGTCATTTTGATAGAAGTGCTTTTTATTAAGTTCCCCGACCTTGAGATTTCAGGTCAGGCCTTCCCTTGAAGATGACAAAGTATCAAAATTTCCCGGTTCCTTTACACATTATTCATTTGCAGGCAGGAGCATGCAAAACCTCTCCCAATTTCCTTTAATTACATTTAAGACCAAGCAATCAAGACCTCTCTTTTTCACTGGTGTTAAAAGCCAAAGAAGACAGCACTAAAGGGCCATGTAAACTTTCTGCATGATGCAAAGAAACTTTGCAGGCCTTAAAGAAGAAAAATTCTTCAGTTCTTTGAGTACCTCAGCATGAACCATTGTCACCCTCCCAAGAAACAGTAACATTTAAATCAGGGGAGGGCTACAGATAAACAGTGTTCAACTGAGGCTCGGTGGAGCCTGAACTTTCCTCCCCATTTTACATCTTACTTCAGCTATGGGCATACAAAGACTCAGGAAAACGCAGTAAAGGAGCTGTTCGTCATCCCTTAAGAACCTAAAGGTTTGTAAGCACTTCCCAAATAAGTTAATACAGTATAAACTTACATGCACCTTTATCTGATAAGCTATACAACTAGCATCAGTGGCCTAACTGTTTCTGTTGCAGCATGTTAATGTCTGAATTTCCAACAGCTAATAAAAGTTTTGCTTTTTACTTTGGAGGAGCTGCTGGTTAATAAGTACTCCAGTGAGCACAATCAGTAGCAACTGTGAGCACAGGAACACACAATTACTTGTACTATTTAGCTTAGCATTTTTTCTAATACCACAGCTGAAGCATAACAGAGTTTGATTATCGAGTCCCCTAATTGGAGAACAAACAGCATTAGCCTAATTTTCCCTCCCAGGTGCAAAATCCCAAACTATTCCTCAACATACAGGTAGCTGAATTCTGCAAATCCAAGAGGCATTATGGTTTGAGACAAGTACCCCTCTCAGCAGGTCAAATACATCACATTAGGCACAAGCCACTCCTGAAAACAAGTGTTTGAGGTATTGCAACTACCAGTAACACCAAACTGTTGACTAATTCTTGCCACACTCAGAGATAGCTTATTGTAGAACTTGGATGTGAATAGTTTCAGACAAGTCTACCAAGAATTCTGATTTTAAAAAAGCCTCTTACACACCAGGCTATTAAAATATCAAACTTTTGGTAAAAATCTTCATCTGATATCAACATTCCATCATGTGGAGATCAGCTCACAAGATAGAGACATTAATTTTATTGCAAGCCATGAGACAGTTCTCAAACATTTAAGAGATTATTCCAAGAAAATTTCTGAGCAGGACTTGGACTACCACAGCAGCTCAGTACAGCCAAACATGGTTGAACAACATGGCTTGGTGCCACATCCCCGTGATATGGAGGTGTGACCCACAGGGAACACTACTTAAAGTTTGCCAAGATTTTTCCTGACCAACTGGTCAGATAGAGCTCTACACTCCAGAGCACAACACCCACAGATCTCATCTCCAATTACAGAAGATGACAGCTGCCATCAATCCTACTAGATAGAAAAGGTAAGTTTGATTCTTGGGTGCACAGACACTGTCCTAGAAATGCTTCGGGGAACCAAAAAGGGAAAAGCTAAGTACTTCTAACAATTTCTTCTAATATTTAATCTTCTAACTCAAGAATAATCTAAGCATACACGATGCATCAGTATTTATAATAGAAAAAAGATGTTTCAATTACACAGTAACCATCTTTTTGAACAGACAAAAAGCCGTTTAATTGGGACACTGACGCATCGAACCCAATTTTACAGTTGTTTGCTTAGTTGGCATATATCAAGTCTGCAAAACATTGTCATTTTCAAGGTGGAACATATGGATAGCAAACCTTTTGGGGACGAAAGTGTAAAGATCTTCCCCATTCTGTGCAGAAAGCTTTTATTAAAAAGTTTGCAAGTTGTCCTTTCACATCAATGATCTCTGCATATCAAAGCCGAGGTCGTGTTGGTATCGGAAATATCATCCCATATGGGTTTTGCTGTGCATTTTAAAAATATAAAAATATACACATGCTTTTAACAGTGTACAACAGAGCACATTCAGATGATCTATAAAGTGCCTTGTGGGCACAAAGCCTTTGCAGTTTAAAAGGAATTCTAAAGATCACTGTTTGGAGGTATTGCTCATGTTTTGGCTTTGAAGCCTCAATTTATTACTGTTATTTCCATACAGAGCAGTGGTCACTGAAACTTGCACTGGGTAGTTTTATATATTTTTACACCTGATGGCTAAAGCAATCCACAACAGAAATGAAGCAGCATCTTGCACTCTCATGACAGATGTTAACAGCACTGCTGGGATGTTCTATATGCCAATGTGTCTTTATATGCACAAGAATCTAAAAGACCACTCATATATTTAAAATTATGCAGGTGGCCTTCCTATCTAAAAACTAAACAACATCCCAAGGACAGAAATTGGTTTTAGCTGTTAAGAATACACTATGTGCTTCTGACAAATTGAAACTGCAATTCTTTTCCCTTCTTATATAGGAACACAATCAAGACTCAGATGCACAAGAAATACAGAACTACACTCCAAAGCTTTTAAAATTGCAAATGCATTTAATGAGTAAGCAGGTTCTGAATCATGCTATTTGAGAACTCAATAGGAACATCATGTTAAGCCAAACCATCAGGCTTCAGCATTAGTAAAAGCAACAAAAAATTAAAGACTTTGAGAAATGCTTCAGGGAAAAAAAAATTAAAAACCAAAACATAGTAAAGACAGCACTGGCATATCTTTCACCTCTCTGGCAAAAGTTTATAATAAAACAGTTTGCTGCATAAATCAGTACATCTTTTTAACTCATTCAAAAAATAGATTTAATGTAATCCATATTTTGGATTTTTTCCGAACTAAGCCTACAGTGACTATATCAAGCTATGTGAAATGAAAGTAACCAACCCACCAAGTGTCTTTTTTTGTTGCAAGACAAATATTTAAGAAAGATAAAGCACTTGTAGAAGACCCTAAAGTTTCACCTACCCTCAAGTTCTCACCTGCAAGTCCTTCTTCAGTTTCAGTAAATCCTCATTGTCTGCATTGCCAGATAAGGCAGCCTCGACTTGCTGGAGCTGAGCTTTGTAGCTGGCCAGCTGCTTAGCAAGGTCTTCTGACATCTGCAAGGAACACAAACACATACAAACCCCACATCAAAACAACAGCCTTGCTGCGTTTTAGTCATGCCTTGTGGTCCCAGTGAGATGAAATGACAACAAAAAATAAGCTGCTACTAATATATTAGAAACACAGCTCATTAAGTTTTAACAATGAGCATTTGTTCCGTAATTTGACTACAGACACCCGCTCATTTAATTTTTGTACACTTCCGGCTGCTCTCGACAGACTTCTGAAGAACAGAAGCCTTAAACACTTGCCTGTATACGGGGTACACGCATAGCTTACTGCGCGTGAGCAGCGAGGCCTTGACCAACCCTCGCAACTCCCCGGCTCTTCAGAAAATGAATGCATGTCCCCAGCAAACCCCCGCGCGCTGCGGTGTGTGCCCTCCGGCTGCCGCACACCACGAGCCTCAGCACCAAAATCCCCCGCGGCACCGGGAATCGGCCCCTCTCGGGGCTCCCCGTGGGCTCCGGGCGGGCGGAGCAGCGCGGGAGAACAGACGGGCCTGGGAAGGGCCTGGGCCTTGGAAGGGCCCGCGCCGGCGGGCAGGCCCAGGTCCAAGCCGGGCCCAGCCTAAGCCCAGGGTCGTTCAGAGCGGGAAGGGGCTCAGCCCGCGGGGCCGACAGAGCCCATCGGGCGGTCTCACCTCGGCGGTGCGGGCCGTGCCCGGGCCGGGGGCTCCGCTCCGGGTCCCGTCAGGCCGCGGCCGCTTCGCTCCGGCTCCTTCCGCCGCCGCAGCCGGGGGGTGGGAAGGGGCGGGGCCTCGGCCGGCGCGCGCCGGAGCTCGCGAGAGCGGTCACGTGTGCTACGGGCCCGCGAGCGCGTCACGCGGTCCGCGGGTCACGTGGCAATGCTGCCCCGCCCACAGCCCCGCGAGGGGGCGGAGCCGCGGCTGAGGGGCCGGCACGGAGTCCGGGACCGGGACCGGGATCGGGACCGGAGTAGGGGATGTGCGGCTCCCTGGTCGCAGAGCCAGCCCCTTGTGGGGACAGGGGCGGCCGTAGCAGCAGCAACCGCAGCTCCCCGTCAGGCAGACGGCCCCGCTGTGGCTCCGCGGGACGGGAACGGAGCTGGCCCGTGACGCCCAGCCCTGACAGGACGGACGGCAGCAGCACCACTGAACCAGTTCGGTTGGGAAAGACCTCGGAGATCATCGAGTGCAAGTTCAGAGCCAACACCACCATGTCAACTCAGTGATGGCACTAAGTGTCATGACCAGTCTTTCCCTAAAGACCTCCAGGGAGAGTGGCTCCACCACTTTCCTGGGCAGTCCATTCCAATGTCTAATCACCCCGTCTGTTAAGAAATTCCTCCAACCTAAACCTCCCTTGGTTTAGGAGGGGCTGTGTCTTCTCATCGTGCTCCTGGTGGCATCAGCACCTCTCTGGGGCAAAGCTCGGTTCTAAGTGCTCAAGGCCAGGCTGGACAGAGCTCTGAGCCACCTGGTCTAGTGAGAGGTGGCTCTTCCCACTGCAGCGCCCTGGGATGAGATGAATTTTAAAGTTCCTTCCCATCCAAACTGTTCTGTGATTCTTAGTTCACAGAGGAACGATGACAGATTTCTCTTGTCTGAGCACACACTGCTGTAGGGGACGGGGTGTCCCTGAGCCTGTCTTGTCCCAAGGGGGTTCATTCGCTCACTCACATCTTTGTTCCTGACCGTATCAAACACAGCAACACCCTCTGGCTGCTTACGTGATCATCAGAACCGTGTAAAACTTACCACCACACGATTTAGAAGAGAGTAAGTTTCACTATTCATCCTGCAACAGGAGAGGAAATTGAGGGGAAGAGCTCAGTGGCTTCTTCAAGCCTGTCACAGGAAGAAATATATGTTTCTGGTGAAAGCCAGTGATTAATTTGGCTGTGAGCCTCTGAGCCAGGCAAATTAAGCAGATAACCAAAAATTTTCTTCATATTAGCAGGAGGACCAGTATCTTCTGAAAACATCCTGTTCCTCATGGTCATAGGCACATGGTGCTGCACAGGAAGCTGACTTTGCTCATTGGATTTGTTTATGTATTATGAGGAAAATATATCTACTGTGTTCTATGACACTTGGTTTATGTCCTCAGAGGATATTCTGACCTGGAATGAAACACATTTCTGTATCTTGGTGTATGTTTTGATAATTAAAATGTGGAAATTACTGGACACTGTTCAGAGATGATGTGACCAAGCGTAACAAAATAGCAACTGCATCTTTTTAGTATTTTCATTATTATGCAATAATAAACTAGAAATAGTTAAGAAAACATTTTCGGATAAGACTTTGTAGACAGATCAGCAACTGTTGAAATACAGAGCAATGACTTTGTGAGCATACCTATCAGTTGGAATGGGCATTAGTACAATCAATTTCAATTTTGCATTTCAGGACAAGAAATCTATGCTGTATCTGTAGTATTGAAGTGACAGAGAGGGACTGAGAAGGCATCCACTGTCCAGCTATCTCCAAAGGCAGCTACAGCAAAAAGGAGAACACTTCTATGGTTGCATCAGCAGGACCAAGCATAAAGAGGCATTTTATTTCTATAAAAGGTTTGGCGAGAGTTAATATTGATATAGCTTTATGGTTATTTAATAGCATATGTAGTTTACAGTAGATTATGGAGTTTTATGGGGTCTGCAGACATCCAAAAAGAGCCACCAACATTATAAGCTATATATGCTATATATAGGAAGACAAGCCAGACCTTGAAACCACTGACCTTTAATTCCTACAGAAAATTCTTATTAATTGCATCCTTAAAACTGGATTTATCTTCACCCAAAAATAGACCTTTTTTCTGTGTTTGACTAGAGAAGCTCTTCTACACGATATTGAGGAAAAACAGTGTAAGGAGGACATCTTCATGCTGTCTGACAGATTACACTTTTTAAAAATTATGTTTTATAGTTCATTAAATGTTTGGTGCTTGGACAGATACATACATAGTATTGCTATAAGTAGCACATTAGTGCTACTTATAGCAATATATATAACTTAGCAACAGAAAGAAAAGGCAACTTAATTGGCGTTTACCAATGACAAACTCAGTTGCCATTAGCATTGGGGCTTTCAGCTGTGATTCCTAGCAGGAAGCTGTCCGACTGACCTGACCGTACTTGCCGAACAATGAGGGATGGCTGGTGTAACTGGAGCCTTTGTGGCCACGCTGGCGCTGCGGGGCAGGCGGGAGCGGCAGCGGCGGTGGCAAGGAATGGCACAGCTTGCTGGGAAGGTGAGGTTTGCCGTGCCCGGGATACCTGGGCATGCCTTGGAAGGGGCTGCTTGCCTTTGAGGCAGGCTGATGCATTGTTGGAAGAGGCGCTGGCGCATCCCGCAGCCACGCTTGGGTTGTCCAGCAGGTGGTAGTGGTGCTGCGCAAGGCGTCTGCATCGCCAACCGTGTCTAAGTGGCAACTGGGGAAACGACTCTGCTACCGGTCCACAATTCTGTCTCTTTTTTAGTCTTCTGCGTGATTTTTATGGCTAGATAATGGGAACATATATAGGAAGTTGTTTTTGAAAGTAACTAGGATTATACAGTCTTTTGAAACGTGGGTGTGCTTTGGTAAATAAGCCTTAAATCCACAACATTCTGCATTCCTTACAGTTAAATCCTGAAGCACTTAAGGATCAGAGATCCGAGTGCTGAGCAACAACCAGTGCTGTGAAGATGTTATTATGTCCAAATGGTTTAACGTCCTGTTTTTCAGCTTTGTGTGGGTGTACTGTTTTGCTCAGCACAGAGACCTAGCCACTAGCAAAAAAAGTGACTCCTGTAAACAAACCAGTCTGTCCTCCTGACAAAAATTGCAAACCAAGTCCAGGCCAGAGTGGAGACACTGGATCTTTTTAGGCTTTTCTGGGAGGCTGCCTGCATGGCAGGCATTGCCCTGTCAGTGGGGCAGTATGTCAGTGTTGAAAGTTATTGGTACATTAATTTGGATTAAGAAAATATTCTATTACTATTTCAATTTTTAGGGTTGTTTTCCTGAAGATGTACAGGCTTTTTGTTCAGTTGTCCTGGGTCTCTAAGCAAAATTTTCTTTATTTTAGGGGGTTTTTACCATTTGTCATTATGAGCAGAACTTTCAACTTTGTCCATAGGTACAGTTATGCGATATTTCCTACTGTGAGGCATTTTGTTGTTGTTGCTTCTGCAAACTTTATTTCTACAGCCTGGTTTTGGTTTTCTTCCTGCACTGTCTGTTTGAGTCTGGCTGAACTTAGCAGTTCAGCAGTTTGGCACATATAAAATCAAGTTATAGAAAGAAATGCTGCTTGCCCAGACACTTGATTAAAATAGACACTTACACTGTTGAGAGGTTCAAGTGCCTCTTTGCTTTAAAGCATGGGCTCAACATTTTTTAGGGAAGTTCTGTGTGGTTTAAATCTCCATTTTTTGCTGTTCTACTCTCCTGAAATTTGGCCTAATTTTCAGGTTTTGCAATACCTGCTTACACAGAAGTTCGTGTGGAAGTGAGGTCAGGTAGGTGAATTGTGTGCACATTCCTGAAGATAATTTGATTCTCTGCAGCCCAGGTAATCAGTGCAAATTGTAGTGCTAAGCAAACACTGAGAGTTTAAACATGTTCTGTCCTCTGAATGACTGTAGAAATTATGTCCCATTGGTGAAAAAGGCACAGTGACTAAAACTGAGGAGGAAAAGTGAATCAGAACTCGATGAAAAATAAGATCCAGGGTGGGGCAGCATGGGGATAAGGAGAAAATGTCAGAATTAGGAAGAATGGACTGGAAACTTGCATCCTTTATGATGCCATCCACTTCAGAAGGATTTGAGACTCTTGGATTTCCATTCCCTTGCAACTGACAGCTTGTGAGAATACCATTCCCATCTTACATGGGAAATGACAACCTACCAGCGTGATCATTTACTTTACTGGCACAAGCAGCAGGTCCATTTGCTGGGTCTTGATCAGGCCTACACAACACTGACTGTCAGATGGGATTTGCAGCTTTGTGTGAGCCTTTGGCTGGAGCAATATATCAGGTCAGGGTGCAACTTCTTTCTCTGAGGCACTCTGCCATCTGTGTCAGGGAGCGTCAGCCCTGGAGGCCCAGGCACTGCAGGAGAAGGCAGCTGGACAGGCTGGTTCTTCTTCTTGGGGTGCCAGAAATTGTGTCCTGAGACTCCTGACATCCAGAAGGTGTTTGAGTGGCAGGAATGCTGACAAGATAATGAAAGTTTGGAAAGTAGGGAGCAAGGGCCATTGCAGTGGGGAGAGGAGCCTGGGGGCATTAGGAGAGGAGATGAAGTAGCAGGCCAGCAGTGTGGGAGATTTGAGAAGCAGGAACTTGAGGTTCATATGGGAACAGCGTGGGGGTATTTTGTGTTTGTGTGTGGGGAGGGACCTGGGAAGTAAGGAACAAGATGGATGGCTGTGATGGACTGTGAGGTTGCTGTGGGGGAGAGGAGACCCAAGTCCTGCATAGTGAGGGTAGATAAACAGGAGGGTATTGTATGCATAGGGAGAGGGCAGCTTGTAATGAGCACATGAAAGGAGAGGGAAGGGGATATGAGGTGCAGCTGACAGCAGTGATGACTGTGTGTGTTTTCCCCAGGACAGGATTGCTGCCAGCTGTGTGCCATGCACTGGCTGGGGTTTGTGGCAGCTGGTCAGCAGCCGCCCACCACGAGCTGTGTGGCCTCTGGGTGCTGAGGAGCTCCTCTGCTGTGTCCCACAGCTGTGGCTCAGTACCAGCAGTCAGTCTTTGGTGGTCCACCCCCATGGGACTGCACAGGCCTGGTGTGAGCACTCTGTTCTGAGCACAGGATTTAGAGTAACCCAGAATGTGCAGTTAAAAATAGGCAGTTGTTTGTGGGTCCTGTATTGCTGTTTGCTGAATTTTAGAGGAAAGTGAGCTGAAAGAAGAGGAAGAGAGCCCTGCAAGAGGGTAACTGTATAGCCCTGGAAAGAACTGGGTTTATTCTCCTGTGTAGGAGTATCTACATATTGTGAATGATGTAAATCTGTGTATGGAATAAAAGCTCAGAGTGTAAACTTTGAGCTAATTGCCCCATGGGACTTGTAGTTGAGAACTGACCATGAAAGCTCTGATTCATCTGGAGGTAACTTTGCTACCACAGGGGCACGGTTAGCTTGGAACTGTCATACATTCCTAGGTTTTGAAAGTTCATAGCATCTTGGCTTGGAAGAGCTACCACTCCTCATCAGTATTACTTAGGCCACATGAGTACTTTTGAGGGGCAGTCAGAAATAGGAAGAGATTCGAAACAGTGTTACTTATTCATAAAGAGGGTTTTGATTATTTTCTGCCTCTTCTGAAGTTAAAAACATCAAAATTTTTTATTAGTCACATGGACACCTTTGGACCTCAGTACCTCTGTTTCTTTGCCCTCCTTTAGAACAAGGGATAACACAGCTACTTTATTTTGTAGAAATAAATACTTAAAAAAATGCTGCCACATAGTACTGATGAATATCAAATGAAGTCCAATGAGAAAATGAAAAAATCTCTTTCTAAAATAGAATTCAAGGAGACCATGGCAAATAGTGAGTTCTACTGATTAACTAGCATCAGAGCAGTATCAAGGACTATTGTAGTCTGACGTTGTCATGCCATATTGTGCTTCCATCCTGTGAACCTAGAAGTTGCCAGCAATTAACATTTTTGTTTCTGAACTATGGTAAGTTTATTTTTGCTAACTACAGTGTACGTGAACCTTTAGAAAGGTTACTTTAGAAAGGTCTGCTACACCATAGGAGCTGCAGAATTCACACGCATCTATGTGTTTCCTTTACCAGTATAAACAACATGTACAATTTGCATAGAGGGCAAAATATGTGCATCACTGTTCCAAACTTTTCCATCCTTCATTGTGCTGACAGACTTTCAGACACATTTTCCTGAAGTGAGAGAATTTCTGTAGTGTGCACATAGCAATGAGAGATGGCATTCACCCATCCTGTTGCATGAACGAACTTGTTAAACATTCCTTCTACATCATGTTAGTCACTACTTGAGCAGCGAGACTGCTTTCATGTGGTTTAGCATCCTGTTGCTGGTAATCAGAGTGTTTGGTAATCAGAGTGTTGTCTTACATCCTACAGCTGATTCAACACTTAGAGTAAGAAACTGGAAATCCTTCTAAAGATGTTTCCTCTGAAAATGAAACTGAAATGTCTCTTAAAGACATTGTCTTGCATGTCATTGCAGCTATCTACAGATGAAGTCAGATTGTATCCTTGGCCAGCAAATGGCACTTTGCAGAAACTCCTAATAAAAGAAGAGTGTATCAGATGGGCATTTAGACCTATTTTTATCATTGTTCCTACTAGTATGTCATTTGAAGGAAAAATAGTGGAGCCACTGGTTGATATTTCCTTAAATGATAAACTTAATGAAAACATATTGTGGTATCCATCTTGATGGAAAACAGGTTGCCCAAGGATATAGTAAAATATAGGAAATTTGGAGATACAACAGGATTTGGATTCTTATTCACACAGAGATGTCAACACCATGTTTGGGCTCTGGGATAATTTTTACTCATTGTGTGTGTATTGGTTAAAAATCTGTGGGAGGAGTTTGGTTGGACTTTAAAAAAAACTTTTTCTTTCCAGTTCTTTTGCAATTTCATCTTGCACTGCCTAAGTGCAGTGCTATTTACGTCCTTTAGTTACAGAGGAGAAAAGGTGTAAATATGTTGTGCTGTTTCATACGCTGGAATGAGGATTTCCACAAGGATTTTGATTGTTTGTGCTATGCTTCCTATGTGAAGGAACTCTTCAATATAGTTAGAGATCTCAAGTCTTTCCAAAGTTTTAGATCCATAGAAGCATTTAGCACGTAGCTTTGTGCTTTCTTTACTCAGGGATAGATGATGGATTCTGATTAGGTCCCCTGCAATTATGGGGATGTCTGTCCTCATTTTGGTCAATCTTATTCACATAATTTGGTGAGGGAGTGAAATATGCTGTACAGTGGCATTTGAGATGGTACAGTTACCAGCAGAGAGAGCTTAAACAAAAAAGCAACCAATGTTCATGGGAACAAGGTGATCTTTTTTGTCAGTGACCATTATAATGGGTATTATTTGATGCTATCACTGTATCTTTTGAATGAGGCAACGCGCCTGTAACATGAATTATTGAGATGCAGTGTGCTTTGCTCTGAGTTTTTAGTTTCATGCCAAGTCAGGAATGTACTGAACTGTTCCAGGAGAGGTGCAGGCAAGACCATGTGTAGACAAACACCTGTTCTTCCTGTGTTTGGAAGGAGAATTGGATCTGTAGTTTTTAATTGAGTATGAGAAGACACAGTGTTATAGAGCATACATAAGGATGGACAGCAAACCAGCTAAAGTGCAACCGAGAGCTCAGCCTTCTGAGTTTGAAGGCTTGGTGGGTTCTCAAGTTTGGGGTTTTTTTTGAGCATCATTTTCAAAATCGCCAAGGGATTTGCTAGTCAAGTGTGTAAACATGAAAACCTAAATATAGGTTTTCAAACTGCTGCAAGGAGTGCTGATCCATTGATTTTATCTAGAGTCAGATGTCTTAAGTATCTAACTTTTTATTTTTGCTTTTCTATCCTTCCTCCCACACCTGATGAAACTATTTAGATTTGAAATGTTGGAAGACCATGTACCTGAAGTGGCAGTGGGCTTGTTTAAACATCATTTTCCGGTATTAGTTTTATAGATCCAGAGATGACTAATAAGGAAGTTTCTTCATTCAGTATTTGTGGATGACCAGTTTTTGCTAGCATGAGAAACAAAGCTGGTATGAGAAGGTCGTGTTGCCCAGGGAGCAATTCAAATCTCCAGAGTGAGTCATGACACTGGTATCTTAAGATAGAGGGAGAAAACATGGTGCAAAACTCAAAGAGGGTTTTCTTCTGCTGTCTTTTTCATTTTTTGATGTATTTCCAAGCAGACTTATTTCACTAACATTCATGGTGTCAGTGTTCCTAGATTTTGGGCATTCATTTGGGGTCTCCACCTCCCTTTTATTTTAATATAATGAGGACGGTAGCTGCCTGGTAAATCAGAATGGTGACCATAAGAAATACTGTTGCCATATCTCTAGATGAGTTTTCATAGGACATTTCTCCTTTTCTAGTCACTTTGGGGATTTGAATATACATTGCAGCAGTGGAGAAGGTAGAGGT
Source organism: Rhipidura dahli (assembly GCA_013399225.1). Lineage (NCBI taxonomy): Eukaryota > Metazoa > Chordata > Aves > Passeriformes > Rhipiduridae > Rhipidura > Rhipidura dahli. Next base: position 980,130 of record VXAC01007226.1, on the reverse strand, counting down.
GTTTCTTTTGGCAGGCACAATACAGCACAATTAGCATATCAACTTATTGCACATCCTGAAATACTGATAATGTTAGTGGTCTAAAGGCACCCCTAGATGTGATGTACCTCAGTAGGTCTGTTCTGTATCAGAGATTCCTCTAGAGTAGAGTTGCTGTGTATATGGAGCATAGTTTGTTCCACGCTCTCCTCCCAGGATCACTGCTGAAGTCAGAAGGACAGGATATTTGCAGTTGGCAAAGCTTTTAGTGGCATCTTCAATTAAGTCAGTGTATCTCTCCTAATTCCATTTCCTGCTGCACTGAAAACTCCCTACCAGCAGAGAACGATGCTTTTCAAACCATGAAACCATATTAAAAGTTTAATCTGGATAATATGTAAAACCAATAACAGAATCAAAGTTCAGTAAAACCTAGACATGGTTTCAGACTAATGTAAAACAAGGCAAAATTAGGCTGTGATATAATTTTAAGGCTAACCTTGAGGGAGATCTTGTCAGGAACTGCGGTGCAAAGTGGTTGAAATATTAGATCAGCTATGTTAATACCTTTTGGTTTTTTTCAGTGAAACCAGTTGGGAAATAATGTTCCTTTTTCTTTGGGGCATCTGTATAGATCTGAGCAGGGAAACATTATTGGTTTTGAAATTTTAAATCACTATAGACTAGTCCTGTCATCAGTTGTGTTAATAATATAAATTATTTTAGTACTGAGTGTTTGGTAGATAATGACTCACTTCTTTTTTGGAACTAGTCAACCTTTCAGACAATATATTTACATTTACATGGTATTAAAAAGCTCTCTGTAAAGAATCAAAGAAGCTTCTAGAAAAAATATGTTGATTGGAGAATTTTTTTAAGAATTGGCAATTTTTTTATTGGAGAACGTTTTATTGGAAATTGAAGGCAAGGAGGAAAATTTTGTCATTAGTAGATGTCAGTATCCTTAGCGCAGAAACAGGAAGAGAGGAAGGAGAATACAGAATAATAGAAGGAAGGAAATTAGGCATGGTTTAACCTACAGGTGAGAATTAACAATTTGTGTTCTGCTGCAGGAAGAAATGCAAAATTGAGCCAATGTTTAGCACATACTCAATGGACAGCCTAAACTAGATGAAATGTATATTCACCTCAAAAGAAAGAGAACAGTCTTGTGGAGCTGTTTATTTTCATTAGACAAATTGACCTCTGTATTTGTCTTCAAAGCTATAAACAATGTAAGCCAGCATGGAGCAGCTTCACTATGGTTTGCTTTTGTGTAAAAATGCATTTAACAGTGATTGTAAGTTTATTTAGGGGCTTTTACTGTACTAACATAGCCTTTTTAATAGTTCAGTTTTAATAATTTTTACTTTACAGTTTTATTTTTTTCAATGTTTTTTCATTAAGATAGACTTTCACTTGAAGAAACTTCAAGTGTGTCTGTAATTCACTTGGCTGGGGACAAGTCTCTGAGACATAGCAAGATGTAGACATCCCTTGGGCAGAATGTGAACGGCCTGTTGGGAAAAGCAGCATCATTCACACAGATAGCATGAGGATGTGGGCACCAGTGCAAGGGCTCTCCATGTCTAAATTCAATATATGGATGTATTCAAAAACTGAATTCAAAAACTTGATGTATGGTGCAGAAACACACCTTTCAGGGTGGTCTGTTTATTTTGCAGTGTTTCAAAAACTGGTTACACACTTTAGCCATTTAGGAGTCCTGTGTTTCTGGTTTCATAAAGTTGCTCAAGTGGGCAGGTTTGATCTTCATTTTTTCTTCATGTGAACCTCTCAAACAGAGGGCATGCAGCCAACTTGTGCATGCACCCATGTTCAGATTCTGCTCAAGCTTGTGAGGAAAGGTAATAGAGATGCCTCATGTTTGTTTGGTAATCCAAGGAAGGCAGTTATTTACAACTCTCATGGAAGAGCCAGGCTTTGCTAGGTCATATATTTCAGGTAGAGGATTTTTTTAGGGATTATATGGAGAGGGTGGCTTGAGACCTGGATGCCTGAGCTATTGGTAGGGGTTTTATTCTGCCAGGGAGTTGCAGTTAAACCCTGGACAAAGTTATTTACCTCTTGTCCTTGCTCCCCATCTGCAGAGTGGGAACACCATGGGTAGAAGCTGACACGCACAGAAGTACTGCCAGTTGCTCAGGCTTCTCTGCTGGAGCATGTAATGAAAGGAGTGTGCTGGGTCGCTCAGCTAAGTCATTTAGTTTACCCATTGTTGCCTAAAATAGCATCAAATGAGCGTGACGCATGCTCTGCTCTGCTGAGGCCCACAGAACGTATGTTGATGTACAGGCTGGGAGCCCTCTGTTCCTCTTCCCTACACGGCCGGCAGACATTGCCTTCCTCTGTGCATGTTGGCGCTCTGACCCTCATCTTCGAGGTTGTGGTGACGTGGAGGCAATGACGGAGCTAAAGCTTCTGAAGCACATATCTTCAGAGAGCTGCTGCTCACAGGAGAAATTCATATACATCAAGTAAATCCGTGGCTGTAAATGAAACCGAGGGACACTTTCTCAGCCATGACTAATCCTGTGTGCATTGTGACTCAGCTGGTGAAGCATTTATCAGGAGAGCTCCCAGAGCACTCAGCTATAAGCTTGTAAATAAAAATATCTTGTTTTCTTGTAGCAAACAGAATCATCAAATGTAAGTTCATCACCTGTTCCTTACCCCTTCAAAAACAAGCCACCCAAATGTTTATAGCTATGCAAGAGTGGAAACATCATTGATAGTAAACACACAGCCTTAAATTCACATGTGTTTGGCTCCTGATTCCCAAGTTCAAACTCGTAAAGCTCTGGAACCTGATTGACTCCAAATTATTTTGTATAAACATGCTTTTGGTCTGCTTTGTGGTTTATGAGCTGCATTGTGATGAAACCAGATGTAATTCATCAAGTCTATAACATTGGAAACCTGTGTATGTTGGCTGAGGTTAGTTAGAAGAGACTATGAAAAATCCAGTCTGGGTTTTCCCCCATTCCATATTTTAGGAGAAATCCAGCCCAGGTTTTCCTCTATTCTGTATTCCGGGAAGAAAATCCAGTCCGGGTTTTCTCCCATTCCGTATTTTGGGAAAAAGCCAGTACGTGTTTTCCCCCATTCTGTAGTCCGAGAATAATCCCGTCCGGGTTTTCCCCCAGCCTGGATCCCGGATGGAACTGACCGAGGGAGAAGGAAAATCCCGGTTTTTTTATGGCTTCCTGTGGCCAGCAGGAGTTGGGGTGTGCTCATCAACACCCTCCATCTGACCCTACAATACTGGGATTTTCTCCAGGAAAATTCAGTGGTGCCATCTTGAGAGAAAACACAACTCAGCCACAAACAGAGCAGTATCTCACTTTTAATGTAGCAAATATATGGTACCTTTGATTTACAAGATCACTTTCCCATGCAATTACTAGCAAAAATATCCACAAAAAGTTCGAATAAATAAGAGCACATGAATACCAATATCAAAAGTTGGGCTGCAAATCCTCAGTTGATCAAGTTCAGTCCTTCCAGTGTGGCCTGTTTATTTTTCAGATGAAAAGCCACTAATGCAATGGGAGCAACAAAGGCTCAATACCTTTAAAATAAGGCAAAAATTAGTACATTCCAGGTAATTTCATACTGTAGAAATTTAAAATACAATATCAGCTCCAAAAAAGATGGCACATACTGGCTGAAAAAACTGTCAAAATTCTCTCAGAATTTAAACAAGATCCTTGCAAATACAAGGTAAAAGTTCTCTCAAATACCAATGAATGAAGCACAGAAAAGACATGAACAGTGACAGGATTAGGGCAGATTTCAGCAGTCTGGAGTCAAACAGGACAGTTTAGCCCAATGAAATCAGCACAACCATCCTTGCATCATGAAACTCACAGGGTTTTTTGATGGACTTGGAAATAGAACTTCAAATAAGTATATTATTCATAGCTTCATTACTCCCTAATAAAAAAACCTGCAAAATTCTAGGCTGAATCCAAACTTGACATCTGATTTATTCTAAAACAGGAACCAGGCACGCAGATTCTATCACAGATTCCTGCAAAGCTGTTAGGCTTTTTTTACTTTCCCATATTCCATTGTGGTTTTGTTGACTTTTTGGCTAAGTCAGCTCCTCAAATCACAAGTGCAAATTTTCTTTCTCATTTTAGCTCAGATTGTGGCACTTACTGCAAATTATTATTTAAGCCTGCATCTTGTACTTTGGGGTTGTTTGTTGTTTATAAACTGCACCTGCCCCAAGATCTTTGTGCACAAAATGTAGGAACCTCTGCTCTGGATAAATGTACTGGAAGTATTGCTGTCAGTGCAGCGAGCCTGATCTTAATGCTTTCTCACAACTCTTAAAACACTAAAGTGTGGCATTGTTACCTCTCATGTCAACTGATACTAGCAAACACATTTTCTGTATTACTTTGTATTCTGCTTGAGTCCAGCATAATTTCACCATACTCATTCTTTCATGACAATATCTTCTCTGAATACAATCAATGTCTTCAGAAATTGAGCATTTTCAATGTTTTAGATACATGTTTTGTTTGCTATCCTATATCTGGCTTTGAAGAGTCTGTTTAAGAGAACCTTTAAATGAAATATGTCCCAAGTAACCCATTTTTGTTTGAAGTCAGGAATAGGCAAACATCAGCTGAGTACAAAGGTTGTGTTGGACCTTTGAGGGCTGCTATAAAAACAGTATTTCACATGTTGTGTATTTTTCCCTGTTTTTTTTAGTTATGGGTAGTGTGAGTGGATAGAAACAACTTCATTTTATATGGTGATAAAATTGGTTGCTGTGAAAATGTAATTACTTGAAAATATCTCAGTCATGCTTCTCAGTTGTGCTTCTCACTTTTGTTGGATGCACTGAATCAAGCTATTGGGCAGGGTGTGATTAGTCGATCCTGAAAAACAAAATACCTCAGTGTGTCTCTTCATTATTTAGACTATTTGTCCTTAAGTCATCTGTATTATTCCATCTGGAATACACAGTGGGTAAAATTTTACAGTGGGAGCCTTTTCTTAAATGGGAAACAGATGGGGAGAATCCCAACCTGCATGTCAGTGGGCAGGAATTTGTGTGTACAAACTGCATCAGTTTTGACAGACCACTTTATGGACAACAAATAGTTCCAGGACCAAAGCACTGGTAGATTGAGTTATACTAAGGTTCTATGGAATCCATAGGTATAATAGACCTCTCTCTTTTTCCTTGTAACATCCTGTCTGAAGTCTGTTCTGTCTAGCAAAACCATTTCATTTCTTAGCTGAGATGATGCAGACTTGTTCTTGCTGTAGATTTGTGTCATCATGTAAGTACCCACATGGTACTTGGCATAAGAATGTCCTTGCAAATTAGAAATACACCTGCAAATACATTTTAGAGATGCTGAAATATCTCACTGCATAAAGCTGACATGTATTCAATCAATTTAGCATGTTTCAAAGCCAACAAAATGCAATTGCAGGTTCTTTCTTCTTTTCATGGTGTTCCTGCCAAGGAACCCAGCTGGGTGAGTTTTGGAAGATGGCACTTTGACACCTCGGGGTCCTATCTGCAGTGTGCCAGGCACGCAGACACCTTGCTTGTCAGTTCTTCTCCCCTCACCCCTCAACAGCAGTTGCAGTATTCACAGCTCCCACTTTTCAGCTATGGTTCATTACAGGACAGGTAAGCTGGCAGATTTAGCTCACAGTAAAATTCCTTTGGATGGTGTAAAGGTCAGCAGATACCTGAAAATTAACAGTTTCATTACCATGAGAGGAATAAAATGCCCTGTTTTTTTCTTTTAGAATGTCATGTCATTCTTGCTGTTTGCCTTTTGAATAGTGTATCATACACCACTGGCACCTGCCAAATACCAAGCAGGCATTTGAGTTAATTTGTGTTGTCATTCTCAATGGAATAAATGGAAGTGGCCTGTGTGAGAGCATACAAGGCAGTCTTCATACAGCAGCCTGTCTCTTTGCAAGGCAGCTGTGAATTTAACGGGAATATCAGTGAGAAGTGGCTGATAATTAGGTTGCTGGATGTTTTAGCGTTATTATTGTTAATTTCCAAAATCAATTAGGTAATCCAGAGAGTGCTGTTGAGAAGCATATATTTTTGCTTTTTAATATCCTCAGCAGGGTTTCATCTCGGTCACATGGAGAGTTACAGCTCCTGGTAGGAATTGGGTATCAGAATGTACTTAAGGGTCCCTCAGAGAGGAAAGGAAGATGACTGTGATGGGCAAAATGAATCTTCCCTTTGTTCCCTCCACCCCTAAATCCAATCATGAAATGTTTGCATGATTTATGACTGATGTGATTTATATACTTTTTATAGTGGCTGTGAGAGTAGGTATGAAAATTGATTTCTGTGGCAATCCAGTCTTACTTGCGCTTGTAGACAGGCTGTTACACAGTGTTAGTTTCTTTCAGCCTTCCCCATTTACCCAGGCAGCCTCTGCTGTCTTTACCCAACTTCTCTCTGGACTGCAGAACAGCATTCCAGATCATGCTTTGCTTCCCATAACCTCCATCCAAATCCCTTGGCCTTTTCTACAGTGTTCACAATTAAATGCTAACAATGAGTTGCCTGGGAAAGCAGTTGTGTGTTACAGCTGAGTGCTGTGCCAGGTCAGCAAGTTTGTGGGTGGCTGCCTGTGCCTCCTTCCTGTGCCAACACAACAGGCATTCTCTTTTCCTAGACTGTGAAATATAGAGGTGGCCAAGTGCACTTGCCACTCTGGGGCTTTGATTAGGGGAGGTGGCATTTTGCTGCAGTACAACTGAGATTGTTTAAGGGTAACGGGGTAGGATTCTCTGCCTCTCACAGCATGCCTGGGAGAAGCAGTACCTCATTGATTTTGGTGCTTGTTTTGCTGTTTGGGATGCAGCAATAGTATCTTGAAATGCTATATCAGGGACACTGCTTCTGCAGCATTGCCTGGGATGAAAATGTTTGAAAATGAAGACTAATTCTTTGATCTTTGTCCTGCTTCAGCTGTGAATATGGTCCATGCTCACAGGCATCTCTGTAGTGATAGATCTGATTTGGCATGTGAATTTGGCACTGACAGTTCTATACCAAGTACTGCCCAGATGGTGAACTCTTGTAAAGATTTGCTCCTTTTCCTCTTAAACCTAGTTATTAGGATCTTTTGTATCCTTACATGATCAGGCGTGAGAGCAATGGCTGACTGATAGCAAGGTGAGGGGCAGAAGTGGGATAGCTCCATAAGTGGAGGAAAAAGAGGCTGATTCTTACTGTCTTTTCAGATATGTGCCAGTACTTGCTGTCAAAAGGAGGATCCTGGTGTAGTTGATCATGGTTTGTTGTGGCTGAAGCAGAGACATGAAGAGAGGCATCATCATGAGTGGGAGAGAGGGAGAGAGTGGTGCAGTGACTGAGTAGATCATGGTGAAAAGTGGGAGGAAAGAGAAGCTGAGAGAGTCATTAATGGAGTAATAGAGAGGTTAAGAGAAGAATGAAGGCACACCAAGGCCAAAGATGTGACAAATCTATCTAAAGCTCATTCTGTCAGCAGCCTGCTATGGTAGGGTAGCAGCAACATCCATTTGGAGCTGAATATTGCCTCAGTCATTGTTTTCATAATCCTCTTTCTACTCTAATACTGCAAATTATGCAAATGTGCCAGGTGCATGCTGGGTGCAGGATGCTGCTCAGAATCCCTCATGAGCATGCAAGGCTAATAGGCAGCTTTTGTCCGAAGCACAGCTCTTTCGTGTGACTCACAGTACTGGCTGCTGTTGGAGAATTCAGCAATCTGTTTTGTTTCTCCAATATGCTGCCTGATAGCTAAGGTCATGTAATAGGTTCTTGACCTCTGGAACTGACATGGAAATGTTCCCAAGTGAATAACAAATCACCTTCCAGATCTCATGCTACCTGCTTTGATGTGGTGGGGAAAAGTGCAGTGCCTAGTGCAAGGATGGTGATCCAGGAGAACACCTTAGTTCTGCCATGGATTCTCTTCAGCAAGTCATGACAACTTGTTCAACTTGTTTTTACAGAGGGATCATCCTTTACTGCAGTGGTTTCCTTTCTATTAATGGTTAATTATTATCCCTAAGAGCACAACAAAACCAGAACACCTCAGATGTTACTTGCTGGTGACATGACAGATGCAGTTACTGTTGTGGTAATTGGTACGATTACCAACCCTGTAAGGGTGTGCTAGCTCACTAAAATTAGAAAGAACTGATGGCTCAGCCCAAACTACAAACATTGCTATTGTGTGACTTGCTTGTTTTTGACTTTTAGGTAACAGTTGTCCCATCAGAGTGAGGATAATGCACCGCAGATGAAAAGCAGTGATTTTAGTGGACTCTCCACGCAGGTGACTCATGTGTTGTTCTGTTTGCTTTTTTCTCAGTTTAATTTATTGTAAAAGACCAGCTGCTCACCCAAAACATATGCCAGGGAAAGAAACATGAAAGTGCAATGGTACAGAAGTCTTCCTTTTGGATTGTTTCAAAATGTTTGCAGGAATTCCTGCTGCTTGGGTTTAAAGACTTGACTTTTCCACTACCTCCAAACTGATTCACTCTCACTTGTGATGAGAGGGATTCAGCATTCAGCTCCTCCATTTTTCTGTTTCTGTGTTCTCAGTGAGTAACTCCAGTGTTTCTTTGGTTAATTAAAGTTTACTGCAGGAGGAGCAGGAGTGGGTTGAGAGCACTGATGAAGAGATGACTAACAAAATAATTGGCGTGTGATTAAAGTGTGGGCTGACGGCACAGATTAGCCCTCCCCGGACTCTGCTTTTATCTTAGCTCCATGTTTGAAATAATTCTGTGTAATAATATATAGAATTCCTATCCCATCTAGCTTATCACATTAGAGCAAACTAGACAAAATGACTCAATTTCAAACTACTCTGATTCAGCTCGGGCTGCAGCCATGCATTGCAAATGTGAGGTTAGGTGACTTTGTTTAAGATTCTTTTCCTGTACAAAGTATAGGGGGGAGAGAGTTGGTCAGAGTGGAGAGTTGAGGTGGTATTTTAAAGCCTATGAGATGCATAGGTGTCAGTCATGTCACAAAACACTTTGTGAAAATCATGTCACAGAACAGTTTGTGAACTGGCAGCAGTTGAAGGCTGGGGTGGATGTGGAGGTTTGAGTGGTGGGTAAATCACAAAGGGAAAAATGAAGCTTTTCCCAGAGGGAGAGCCACCAGATACACTCGCACAGAAAGTTGTTTGCTCTGTGTGGTGACTCCAACAGATTTTTTACCAAAAAAGCATGGTTTCATGTTTTTTCTTTTTAAATTATAAATCTCGTTGGGCTACTGACAGCTGCCTGATGCAAGATGACAGAAAGAGCTGCTTTAAACATATCATATTAACATATCCTCCTGCTACTCATATCCTTTTCCTCCTCTGTAATTCTGGTATCCTGTGAGTCTAATACCAAGGCATTACCTGAGTTGCTGTGCAGGTGATAAAATTGTGATTTGAGAGAGGCACCGACATGCAGAGTGATCAGTGAGATGTCTGTTCCCCCTCCCCAGATTCCTCCATCTGCCACTATGGCCACAGTGAGGACTGTTTGGAAACTAAAAGGGCCAGCATCCAAGCTGAAGGTAACAGAGGACATGGCAGGGGATGGAAAGAGAAATCCTATGAAGTGGTGATGTCCATGGCACACCAGAGGCACAGGGGCTTCCTCAGTGCTGAGGTGCTCATCCCATCGGAGAGCACAAACAGCATTATCTAAACTGCCCAAGCAGCTGCAGCTGGCAGCAGTTTTCATGAAATATAGAAATCATGACCAAGAAAGGGAACTTAAACCACTAAGTTATTCATGAATTACTTGTGGAATCTTAGAATAAGGAAACAGAAAGAGGAAGGAAAGCAGAAAGAAAAAAACAGGAACCCCTAGGTTCCTGGAGAGTTCAGTAAAGTTTTAGTATGTCATTTTCTTCTGAGCATAGCCCACTGCCCATTCTCAGGAACTTTCTTTCAGAAGGTGCAAAATTGCCACTTCCAGCTGCTGGGGATGTTGGGGAACCATCAGGAGACTGTCAGTGCAGTGCCATCATACTCAGTGGTAGTAAAATAACCTGCATAGTTCTTATCTAGGAAGGGATAGTACATCTGAATAATTCATTCCTGATCACTGCTTAAGACAGTTGTGACAATCTACATTCTTTTGTTGATTGAATGTGTGTCAAACTAGTCTAACAAACTGATATTTTTTTTTCCTCTTTCAGGATGGCACTGGTTTACCTCTTTGATTTTAAAATGTTCTTATAAAGAAGCTCATTTGTCATCTACTTAAAGCTATCAAAGGAATGCTTGTTTTAGAAGAACATACAAGTTAGAATAGTGTCTTAATCAGATTTCTTGGCACAGCACTTAATTATGCTCTCTTTAAAGCCAAAACAAAAAAAACCCAGGGATGCATTCTTTACAATATGAAGTGAAAGTGTTTCATGCCATAGTGAAGCATGGGTATTTGCACATGAGCTGAACAATATCTACAATTTGCCAAGCTATTTGTTATCTGTATACGGAAAAAACAAAGTAAGTCCCAAAACCACAAGGTCTGCAAAAGTCATTCTTGAGGTAGAAATGATCCTTCAGGTTCACAAGCCAGCTCAGAAAAATTTCAAGTGTGTTGTGTTCAGTTAGCATGAAGCCCTTGAAAGTGGGGCAACTAAAACCCCAGCCTCTTCCCTTCTTCTGTTTCAATTCTTGTTTATTTAAATATGGGATTTCATGGAAATGGCTAGAAAAAACAGGTCTTAAGCACTGGGTTGCTCTTCTCTTAGAATCGTACAGTTCAGCTTGAAAGGGACCCTTCAATGTCATCTAGTCCAACCCCTGTATTGTCTTTATCCTGATAGAAATTGGGGCCTGAATGTGAATAACAGATTAGGGTGGGAGGTTGTTTGGACCAGCTCCCTCCACCCTTGTTCTTGACCAGGTGTGGGGAGGGAGCAAGTTTTAGTGCTGTGGGCTGTTGTTTTTAAGTCTGAAAGAATCTCTCTGAATGCCTGTGGAATCAGTTAGACTGACTGAATTGGCTTGTTTGTGGATTTTTTTCCCTAATCTGGTTTCAAGACCATTATTGGCAGTCTTATTTAGATCTGGAAGCCAGATGAGTGTTTAAAAAAAAAATGTGAGGGAGGAGATACTGCGTAATGCAGTTTGAATTGCAGCTTTCAATATTTTGAAAATTACCTTTAAAAAAATAAAGTAATCAAACAACTTTCTAGACACAGCAGATCATTTGTCTGTGGTTTTGCTTTTCACAGCAATATTGCTGAAGTCATGTTGACCAGCTTTCATGCCAGGTTCCCCATGATACTAGCACAGAAAAAAATGCCNTTTTTTTTTTTTTTTTTTTTTGCATCTGGAAGCAAAAACCATCCAGTACATCCAGTCTGGTGCTAGTGTGGGTGTCCAAATAGCCATGCCAGCTCTAGTGGGAATTATGTGGGATCGGGACTGCTACAAAGGAAGTTTTGGGGGAATCCCATGCACAGTAACTGTTGAACCAGAAACTTTCTACTGTGACAGTCCTGGCTCTGGCCATCCCAATGAGTGACTTATTGGCCTCCCTGGAACAAGGAAGAGAAGCATTTCCTTGCCTATGGTTATCAACTGTCAGCTCAAGATAGGCAGGTGATATGAGTTCCTTCTTCATCTGGGTTTTTGTATGGCATCTGAGCACCAAACCACCAAGTAAAGCCTTTGTGTCTGACCTGCCAGGAGATTCCTGGTGTCTCTGGGAACTGCGAGATGACTGGGGGCTTAGCAGGTCTAGATTCAGTTTTATCTTTTAGTTTTTTTGTAATATTTTGTATTCCTTCATACCTGGCTCTATAATGAATGTTACTTTGCTTAATGGCAGGAAACACAAAACAATCTATTTGTCTGTGCAGCTGCCATCAAAGGTGTCAGTTTTGGTCGACATTTTGGATGCTGCTGTATGTGCAGCTTGGAAACCGGTTGGTCTCTGCGTGTTACATTGCACTCTAATAAAGTCCATTGAGAGAGAAGCGGAGCTATCACCTGTTATATCACCAAGGGAGACCATGAAGCTGCTCACAAGGACAAATAAAGAGAGCTGAAAGTTGTTTCCAGGCTTCCCCTTTACTTGTCCTGAGTGAGGGGATGGGGGAGGAAGGACCTGCTTTTTGCAGATGGTAGAATGATTCACCAGCTAATGGGATCTTAGTGCCTGGCAAGAAAAGATGTTATTAGCCGTGCTGAATGTCTGTGTGATGTGCACAGTTGGTCCAACGTGTAGCGCGCTTGCGTGTGCTCGCTCCGCCGGCTGCTCGCTCCACCAGTTCCTCTCTTACCCCTCTGCTTACGCACATCAAATGCTGCTTTTGATATGCTCTGATCTATGGGCAAGTGACTCTTTAATGGAAAAGTGCTCTCATCTGCTAGGATGACAAAGAGCTACTCTTCACTTATTAATAGTGGCTTAAGAGACAACGTGCTGGGTAATCAGTGGTGAGATACACAACTGGGTTGCAATTTTCGTTTAAATCCCCTTCATTTTAAATACATCATAATATGAGATCATTGTAGCAACCACTGTGGTCAGAACTTCATGAAGTGAGTTACAAAATACCATTTTCTGTTAGTACATTCAATATTCATTAGCCTTTCACAACTAACTAACTTACTTTCAGGCTGCAAGAGTTCCAGGAATACTTGAGCAACAATTTGTGGGGATTATTTCTAGATCTTTCACATTAAAAACAGTGTTCAGTTGTCAAACATCAAAGTACTTCAGCAGTGGCTTTTCCCATGACCACAGTTCTACTTTACTCATGGGAAATTACACAAAGGGGTAAAATAGGTTTTAAGCTTTAAATGAGCTAGGCTGTCACAGAAGGTAACTTTTGTTTTCACATTACAGGTTGGTTATTTTCCAAAAAGATAATGTAACACTTATGCTATGCCATTTTAAAACTCTCAATATTTCTAGGAAAAGCAAAATGTTAAAAAAAAAGAGACTGTGTCTGTTTTTAATTGGCAAAGGTGTAAGTTCTTAAGTTGGAGAGCTCAGTGTGTCTGCATCAGTCAGCTGAGTGACTCTGTTTTGATACTGATATGGGTCTGACTGTGGATTTGAAGCCTAAATTTATATAAGTGAAAAACTAGGCATAGTTATGTTGAGAGAAGTGAATAACTTTTGTTTTTTTATGCATCACCCAATTTAAAAGCTTTTTTCCTTCTCCACTATATTTCCCTCCTCTTCTGTTCTTGCATATTTGTTTTGACATGCTACCTCAGAAATAACTGATCCTCTCTTTTTTTGTAGTAAAGAGTTGTTGTAAAGATTCAAAAAATCTGAGGATTTATCTGCACAATATTCTATGATAATTTAGTGGTTTAATATATAAGTTATTATTCTAGAGACATGGTACCTCCTCAGTTTAACTTCTTTTACTTGCAAGGCAAGGCTTTAAAGAAGATATATCACAGCAGTCTTGCCTTTATTCTAGTTAATAACACCAAATTGTTCAAAGATTACTGTTGTCTTCAAATCTTATCTATCTTAATCTAAATAAACTTTCAACGGCAGGTAGGTTCCTTCTTCTGAATTGTTTTAAATGATAAGAGCAAGGATATGACTAATTACCTTCATTGTGGAATCATACAGAGCTAAGATTTGCTTTCTTTGGCCAGCTACCTTACCTGCCTGGAGTGTGCATTATATCAGGAAAACCAGTGTGATTCATAATGGAGGAGAAAATAAAGTGGTAGAAATGATAATAGGTGTTGAACAATACTCATTTGTAAGGTGCCACTGTCATATCTCAAAGGGGTTTATAGCTGCTGCTTTACTTCCACCTGTCTACCAGTAGTGATAACGTATTTGAAGACCATAGTAAGTATCCCATGGTGAAAAATTTGCTCACAAGGTTTCCCTGTAGTGGATGCTGAGATTTGGATGTGCCACTCTAACTTATTTGCTCTTTTGCAGTTGGTGTACAGCAGGCAGCATTGTGCTGGCAGGGGGGTGCATTTTTGCAAGAGAGGTATTCTGTGCTAAAAACCCCAGTCCTGTTACACTGCAGGCTCTCCTGCAGCAGCGTGCTGCCAGTACAAGCCCTGAAAAGAGCTCTCCTTGATGCCACGGACAACCACAGCTGCCAGCTGTCAAGCACAGATACAGCTAGAAAGAGATTTTGCTAGTTCTGTCATTCAACAGTCTGGGGTAAATACTTCTCTAGTTCTGCTCTGGAGAATGTGTACTCAAAAGTGGAGGCAAGAGAAACCTTTGGGTTAAACAAAAATAGATCTAGTAAATTGTCTTGTAGGAAGGCACCACTGTGCTGTGAAGTTGACAGTGATAACATGGCATAACTGATCATGGCATAATTGGTCTACTGTGCTTAATAGGGGAGTGCCTTATTAGGGAATGACATTAACATTTCCCTTGTGTTTCTTTTCCTGAAATGTACTGACAAGATTACAATAAGAATGTTATCAATAAATAAGTGGCTTTGTAAAAAGTTATAAACTACTAAAGAGTAGTGTACAAACACCATCAAATTCTTGCAAGGCTGTAAAGATACAACATTTTACACACAGTTTAATGGACTCAGGAATAATGAGTTTCAGGTAACTGGAAGTGGAAAGGAGGGGCCTAGGTCTTGCCTGTCAGTTGGAATTAGCTGCCTGTACCAGCAGTATGCCTGGAATGTGCTTGGGACTGTCCTGGCTTGCCTGTGCAGGCTTTTTCTTGTCTCAGGTTATCCTCTGACAACAAGTGAAAGGGACCAGAAATATAAATGTTGGTTTAGCAAAATGGGGAGCATTTTGTACATGCCCAGACCAGTCATAAGCCCAGGATATTGGCTCGAAGGCCCTGGCCAGAGAGGTGAGAAATGTCAGGTTGGAGTCAGTCATCAGCTCTTTTCACATCCTGGTTTTGGCTGAGATAACTGCTCACCAGTCTGGTACCTTCTGAGACCAGCTGTGCCCAGCTAGGCACAAGCTGTGGCCAGATCCATCTGCAGCATGTCATCCTGTGATTTCTTTGTTCCTGACATTCTTAGTTTTCTAAATCTTGTGCTTTGAGGGCAGGTGGGGTAAAAAATGTGAGTTTGCTGCTGTGCAGTGTAGTATACATTGTATAGGTTGTAGAGAGGAGAGGAGCGGAGAGGAGAGGAGAGGAGAGGGGAAGGGAGGGGAAAGAAAAGAAAAGAAAAGAAAAGAAAAGAAAAGAAAAGAAAAGAAAAGAAAAGAAAAGAAAAGAAAAGAAAAGAAAAGAAAAGAAAAAGAAAAGAAGGAAATCAGCTCTCCCAGCACTGGAATGTGAACAATTCCCTCCTATTACCCAGGAGCAGTCACCTCAGGAGTTGGTTATGTGTAATGCACCAGTCATAAAGCAGTGGGAGTATGTTAAAAATCAAGAAATGAAGTGGAAGGGGGGCTGGGAGGTAGTCTTGGAAATGAGTAGTTCTCTCCCACTCACCAAGCCAGTTCCATTATCTGAATCAGTATAAAAATACCCACCCACCCCTAGGAATGCACTAAGTCACTCCCTCCATGTCAGAGAGCTCTGATTGAGAGTAACTGCTTGCTTTTGAGAGCCTGGAGTGGATCTCTGTGGAGTGCTTGAGTAGGAGGTGAAAAATCAGTAGCTAATGTGATGGCTTCTGGTTTTGTTTTATTTATTCTGAAACTGTTTTTCAAGCCCAAACAGCAGCCTGCCAGGGAAGGTGTCTCTGCTTGTGATTCATTATAGTTATTAACAGTAGCAACATGCCTCTGGCTAATTACACTTGGTTTGTGAGTGACAGCCTTTGATTGGACAGTGTTGTTCTCCCCTCCTGGGCAGGGGGTTTCTTCTCAGGTCACAGATTAAGTCATTGTTGGATGATAATTTCATGGTATGTTATGGCAGTACGTGCTTGAACTAAAGACTGCCACTGTTTAACTCTCTCAAGCCAGCTTTTCCTCTCATCTGCTGGAAATAGGAGACAGGGCTGAGATCCTGCATCTCATTTGCTGCCAGTTTGTAGCAGAATGAAGATCTCCTTGAAGAAATTCGCCACTTCAGACTTTCTCTAATAAGAGCTGGATATAGAGTTCAATGACTTCGTGCAATGCTGTCCAAGTGGTCCACATGGATGCAGGGACAGTGGAGGCGGGTTTATGGCTGCGAGTTTCAAGATGAAGCATTTCAAAGAGTGACTTCTCTGGGCAATCTATAGGCTTTTGGGTATAATTTCAAGGAACTTAGGAACTCTTAAAAAAAACCGGGTTGCTGTCAATAATAATTAAACATCCCCCTTTGTCATTCAGTCTGCTGGACAGTATTTCTGACAAGTATTGCTGCGGACCCTATGCCGCCTTTGACACTGAGTGTGGGGCATCATTCAAAGACCCATCTGCTCATTCATTAGCAGTTTTTGGTCCCCTGGTCTTTGCTGAGGCCAGTGCTTTGGAAACGACGTGAGGAATGTGCAATTCCTGTAGTGTATTGTGTTTGTTATTTGAACTGAGGTGCTTAAAGAATGTTTGCAGCATTTTGCTGATGTTTTAAATACCATCTGTGACCCTTAATGAACACAATGTCTCTCTGCTTGCCCTGACTGTAGCTCTCAGTTTGCACTACTGCTGATGTGGAACAATGATGCAGATATCAGTATTATTCTCTCTATTAACTATGAAACTCTTTCTTGGCTGTGCAGAATGGTGGGACTCACCCCACTCATTGCAGCGTTTGACATGAAAGCCTTTTTAATGAATCTGGTTTGAAATGCGACATCTCTTTTTCTCATCTGAAATTATTGCTTCTCTTTGCCTAGGGGAAACTTAGCACTGCTTAAATCACTAACAAATGACACATTTCTAAAGAAGTCGGAAGACACTGCTTGTTTAGAAACAACTGTAAAATTTCTACCTAAAATCATAGCTCCCTGTGGGTGAGGCTCACAGCAGTTGTCAATGGTGTAATGGTCAAAACAGCAGTGGCTGGATTGTCCCTGCATTCCTGAAACGAAAGAGAGAGTGGGATTTGAGCAATGATAAGTGTTAGCAATATACATCTCACAGACAGAGATTTCCCTGAATTGCTGTGAGGAAATGTCTCAACTTTGGCATTTAGGAAGGGTTGGGTTCCTCCAGTAGAAGGGAGGCGATGCCCTGAGGTCAGCTGTGTCTGTTCAGCAGCTCCATCACTCCAAAACTTCCTCTTCTGGGTACCTAATTTGTTAGAGATAGACCAGCTGTTCTGAAAACTCAAAGAAGAGTCAAATCTTTCTTCCTGGAGGGTACATGAGTTATGGTGAGGCAAGAGAGGAAGGAAGAATGGGAAAACAACTGATCTCTTCATTGCTTTTCTTTATTTCTGTTTTCAATCAGGTTATAAATGTCACTTTTCTCTTAATGTATCTGGAAGCTGAAGCACTCCTAGAAATGGAAATGCTCATATGGTTCTAGCACCACTGTAAGTTTTCTTTGTGTTGTTTTCATCCCTCTTCTTGAAGGAATTATCTAAAGGCAGGGTAGGTAGGTGTTTATTCTTTCCCTGTTAGAAAGCTTGGTTTTGAATGCCTCCTGGTTTTGGTTTTTTTGCACTGGTTCTTATAAAGATAATATAAAATAATTCAGTCGCCTTTATCACTCCAGTCACAAGTAGAGGGCTGTCTCATATAGAGTTTTTATTTTTCTTTTCCCTTCCCAGCTATATCTCATTAGCTGGTAGTTTTAGGGCAGAATTGAATGAATGGACGCATTCTTTCCTGGAAAGTTCCTCAGGTTGATATGTATTGAGTAGGAGTAAAATTTGCCTTGTGTTTGCCCTTGGACTGCTTTGTATGTAAACTGAAGAATTGAGCTCATAGAGGTGCCAGTCAGTTTTGGTTCCTTTACTTGCGCAGAGCTCACTTGACCTTCTTTACAGAGATATTTATGAAGCTTTAATTAATATTTTCTTTTGTAGCTTGAAGTATTCTGGTGAGCAGAGCCCTGAGTGCAAAGGTTTAAACAGCTGAGGCAAACTATACCACATGTGCTTAGAAAAGCATTTGCAAAATACTATGTGAAATGATGAACTTCCCACACACCTACATGTGATGCATCATGCACTGTCTGCTTAATGAATTCTGTGGTGGACTGGAGCAGAGCTGTCTCTTTAGAGATGTGCTACGGAAACAGAGACAGTGAAAGGGGAGTTTTCTGTCTGTCAGCTGCTGGCTCATCTTAAGGCTTTGTCTACCTCAATTTATTTGTTATAGGAGAATCTCTGATTTTGTTCCAGCTTCAGCTTGGTAGATAGCAGAGCTTGCCACCAGCTCAAATACTCTTGTAGACACAATATAAATAGGTAAATAGGTGAGAGATGGGAAGCTGAAATGCCTGTAGGCAATACAGGTAAAAATACAGCTGAGGCAATATATGCTTCACAGCCTCTGGCCTCCTGTGTTTCTAATGGACATTTTTGGCTACAGGCAGTAATGTCTTGTCTTCCATGTTGGTTCCTCCATTTGCTGCTCTTTTCACATGAGTACCATTTTTTTTTAAAAAAAGTAAAATCCTGTATGACTGCCACACAAAACCTTTGGGACTGACTGTGGCAAAATAATCCATGTTGTATTCCCCTGCACACACTGACTGCCTTTGTAACAACACACCTGAATATGGGTAGTGGCTGACATTGGGTATAAATGGTATGGCTTGAGCCCAAATGCAGTGGTAATTACACCTCCAAAACATGCAGACAGTTTGCACATGGAGACTTTGTCATATGCTAATGCTCTCATTTCCAGCATGTTTGCATGCGCTGATGAATGAAATTCCTCTCCAGCGTCTCTTTTATCAGAGGCATGATTTATGGCTTTTAGCCACCCACGATCACAGAGAAAGCTGGAAACAGAATCTGACTCTGAGTTGACTTAACCACAGAACCACCCTTCCATGTGCTGAGTGGGTTTGGGAAAATGCAGGAGGGTTGACCTGGCTGTTTCTCCTGAAGATCAGTATTTCATTTCTCACCAGAAGGTCAGAGATGGGGAAAAGAATTCAAAAATATAACTGAAATCCACCAACCAAAAAATTATGAAGTCAGTTTTGCAAGGCTGCTTTACTGTCTTGATACCCATCTGCCTTATAAATGGGACAACTCCAGGCTGTTGGTAGACTTTTTCTATTTGTTTGATTTGCATATCTTCCCTTTTTCCTTGAAAAGGAAATACACTAAGTTGTGTCTTTCTGATATGGATCAGACTTTTCTGTCCTGTCATATGGCTGTTATTTTTAGACTGAAACTCTTTGTGGTTCGCCCTTTCCCAAAAATACTACTTTATATGTACATTTAGTATCTTAAGTTAATTGACAATTATGCACGTGTGCTCAGTTCTCCAGCTGTCTTTGTTTGAGCAAGAGCTTTGTAAAAACAACTGGGCTACTTCAATGGGGTCAGAGTTAGCTGAGTAATACTTGCTATATCCTATTAATCTACATTATTTCATCAGTGCTTTATAATCTCCCTCATGTGATGAGATGAAAGAATTTTGCTAACGGCAATAATCTGTTAATAGGACTTGGACTGCGGCCCATTTTTAAGAACTTTAACCAATCATTTTGTGAAATTCAAAGAGAAAGTGAGTTACAAAATGACTTTTAATATGCTCAGCTGTGATTTCTGATAGAAAAAAAAATTGTATTTGTTCAAATAATTGTTTCTTTTAATTTCTTTTAAAACTGGAAGTTAACTGATG
This sequence comes from Rhipidura dahli, assembly GCA_013399225.1. Lineage (NCBI taxonomy): Eukaryota > Metazoa > Chordata > Aves > Passeriformes > Rhipiduridae > Rhipidura > Rhipidura dahli. Next base: position 960,428 of record VXAC01007226.1, on the reverse strand, counting down.
ACTATTCTGAGAGCATATGAAAAAAGAGAAACACAGAGTTCAACTGAACCAATTGGAAGGTGGCATAGCTCTGTGCTTTGGTTTGCCAGACCTAAGTTGTTTTGGATCTTTGGGAAAATTATCTGATCCCTTGGAGGTTCACTCTGCCCTGTGGTGGGGATGATATGACAGCTTCCTTGTGAGGTGACACAGCTGGGTTAGTGTTGCACCAATGATCTTACAAGTAGAAATGAGGGCACAGTGGTAGTGCTGAGTTTTCAGCAGCAGGGGTTTTTTCTCTTTTCCCACTGTTGCAACTTCACCTCAGCACAAGCAGAGGTGGAAAAATATCTTGAAAGCACTAGCAGAGTGTCAAGGATTGAGCAGCAAGTGGGTAGGCTAGTGGGATATCAGTCCCACCAACCTATTTAGGTAAATGATAACAGTGATATTATCAACGGCAGGTTTTTCTCTTGTTCCCCTCACCAAGGTGTAGTTTCAGTTTTCAATTGTGACCTTCGGTGAAAATTAAAAATAAATCTATGCCTTTTCCCTTCGTTTTTTCCCATTTGTACAGGAAAATAGCTAATACGATGGAGCTTTTTTAGACAGTGGCTATTTACAGGGAGATCAGAGACCTGGTTCTACACCAGCCAGTGGTTTGTTGAGTTTCTCTGCCAGTGCCTGGTGTAATGAGCAAACTGTTTCTGCAGGGAGCCTTTGGTTTTAACCCTAATGGAAAAACTCCCTTTGCTATCTGTGATTCTTTCTAAATCTTTTAGAACACAATGTTTTCTGCAAGTTATAGTGACAGGAGACCAGTGAAGAAGATTCTCGTGTCTCTGCTTCTGCAGCAGAGTGCTGGGCAACGCATGTCACCAGATTTTAATAAATGCAAACCAGAGGCCATAACCAGTAGTAGAAACTCCCAGGAGGTGAATCAAGCAGCAATTTGAATTTGTGTTGCCTGGCTCTTGCAGCTTCCTGGAAGAGTTAAAGGTCAGACAGAGATGCCAAGGGAAGGGAGTAGAGAGGTCTCTCTCAGAGAGATGCTCAAGGGAGATTTTGGAGCAGGATCATGTCTAGCAAAGTTCTTGCCCAGCACACCCACACTGGCTGCAGATTGGTATCACACAGTACTGCAGTCATGTAGCTGTAACTTCCTCATCTGGAGTTCCAGGAAGGGAAAAGAGAGATTCTCTATGGTATAGTTTTTCTTATATTTATATATCTTTTGTCTAGCAAAGAACACTACAGTGTTTCTTTTTTACTCAGTGCAGGTTTTCTGGCCATCTCAGCATCATCTTTCTTCTGTTTTAACTTCATATCAAAAATAGCCATGTTAGCAGTGAAATTGTCCCTGAAAGCCTCACTGAAATTACTGTGATGTGTTACTGTAAACAGATGATCTGTATGTCTTCAACTACATTTCAGGCAAGCAGTCTCTGAAAATGCAAATATGTGGTTTGGTGCAGCATGCGCTGTAAGGAGGAGGAATGGGTGTGTAGGAAAGCTTTTTACTACTGCTTCCTTTCATGGTGGTGATGCTAATTAGCAAAGGAAGATTTAGTTTTATTAACATGTGTGTATTGTAGCAAAAAGTATTAGCCAAGACCTGTGATTCACTGAAGAGAGACTTGCAAAATGCAAAATCTTGCACTGCACAGGTCTTGGGTTCAAATGTAGCCCAGGGTGTTTGCTGAATACTGTTGGATATTGGATTGCGTATTACAGTAGCAATAAACAACCCTATCCAGGACATGGATGCAAGGTGTTAAGCACAACAGCAATGCAGTCAACAGTGCTCATGTTCTAAACAGTTTACAGTCTTAATACTTTGTGAAAAACAAAACAAAAAACCAATAAACCAAAATCAAACAAAGCATCAAACAGGTTTCAGGCACCCACATGCTGGATTTGGCCTCAGGAAGATGGGCTCCCTTAGACTTCCCTTGTATTCCTGCAGCAGTTCTGTACAGCTCAGAGGATACTTCTTGTGATTCTCCTATTCTACATGCCCATGGCCCATGTAATTAATTGATATCCTTACAGCATGCTGGGGCTGCAGAGTAAGCCATCCTCTCCTCTCAACAGTGATTCTCATGGCTGGAGACTTGTACCCACTTTTCCTGTCCTGCTCTTTCTCAGCAGCTCTATTCAGGCTTTAGCTGGGCTGCCCTTAAAGGCCACGGTGGTTCTCACCTTAGGGGGTCCCCAGGCTTCAGTGCCAAGTGTTGTGACGAGGGCAGCTGCATAGCTTTTAATTAACTGACCATCTTGCCTTTGGCAGCTGTGATCAGTAGTCAGAAGTGAAAAAAGTCCTGAATTTTTCAAAGTACAGAAAGCACAATTTCAGCAATGGATTATCTTTACAGGGAGGGAAACTAGGAAGAGCATGCAGCTCCCATGTTTCTGGAATCTGATTCTTCAGCACCCTTCATGTTACCCACATGTTACAGTCCCTTCAGCCTCTATGCTTTCATCCATTGCAAGGTTTTGTTCCAGATTATTTTCTGCTAGGGATCTTCTTGGAGCATAGAAAGTGAGAGCTTGCCTTCATTTGCCCATTTGCCCTTCATTTCTTATTACACTAGTAAATATAAGGAGTATCTTTAGACTGTTCCTTTACACCACTAGTTTAGCAAATTGGTAAAACGAGGAAGCAGTCCAATGTAAAGGGACAAACAGATGGAGAAACAGCATCCATGGTATCTACAGTAGTATAGTGTTTCTTGCCTCTTCCTCTTGTCTAGAATCTACCATGTCTGGTAGATGCTGTTAAAGACAGGATACTAAAGTCAAGGAATTTCACGTGTAATTCAAAATACAGAGATTTCCCTCTGTATTTCTTTTGTTGTTTTTAGTTTTTGCTTCTTTGTTTTATGTGTTTGTTTCATCTGTAGCACAGAAAAAAAAAAGAACATACAATTCAAGGCAGGTTCACTAATGAAAAGACGTCAATAGCAAATCCAAACAATATTGTAAAGCTCACACTGAGGCTTCTCCATATGGTATGTTGATATTGCCAGCCAAAAACACAACATGCAGCTTCCAGAGCTGGGTTCGGTGAACTTTTAAATCTGTACAAAAATAACTGGCGACAGCTTTCCTCAGTGCAAAATCCTTTCTACTCTCTCCCAGAAAGCTGTTCCCCTGCCAGTTTTCAGCACCTCCTCCTCCCCGTCTGCTTGTTCCTTCCTCCCTCTGTTCTGCTTTTTCTCACGTTTGTGTGAATATTCTCCATCCCCAGTTCTTGTGACGGAGAGAGGATGCATCGGAGCTCTCTGCCCATCTTGCTTTCCAGAGACATTACATCACCTGCTGCTGAGCAAAGCTGATTCCTTGCAGCTCTCCCTTTCTCAAACATGGTCTGTCTTGGATGAGTCCAGTTGTCTGGGCATATGAATCAGTATTGCTGACCAGTCTGCGGAGTCTGCTGGTTTCCTTGTCCCCAAATTTCCAAAACAGCAAGCAGTTCTCCAGTCCTGGAACAAAACACAAATGTGTGTCTGAAACCTCAGCTCGAGCTGAGGAGAGCGCAGCTGTGGGGTGATGCTCACTGACCACAAGCTGTGTGAGACAGGATATCAGAAATTTCCCCCATCACAGACCTGTTCTCACAGGGCTCTGCAGCCTACATGAGAGTGGATTCAATGGTGCTGGTTTTTCCCTCCGTTGTTGTCCCTAGATTTGGGAGTCTGCTGCTGCTGTAGTTCACAGGAAGAGCCACATATGTTAGTGTGCAATAATTTACCTCCCCAGTGTTATAGGCCAGTAAGAAGTGAGGGTGATGGCCTCCAGCCTTCTTTGTAGGTCACCATGATTCACTTGGGTTTTTTTAGGAATTATTCTAATATTACACCTGTGGGTATAATACTCAGGATATCTTTCATAGATGTGATTTCCAGCGGTACTGTGAAAGACCTCTCCGTCAGAACTGTTGGTGGGAACAACACAGGAGTTGTTATCAGAGCATGAAGTACTTGTGGCACTGAAGTGGGAAATCAGGGAGCAGAGTGCTGAGCCGGGAGCAGTGCTAATAGCTGCACTGGCCACTGCTGATGGCAGTGAGATGAGGCCATAAGGTGATTGCAGGACAACAGTAGGTGACAATATAAAATGTGGTTTTCCTGTTGCTATTTCCTGAGCAGGCTATTTGTCCTCAGATTGCTGTTGCCAATGATTTGATTTGTCTCTTTTCTGTCTCCCTAAATAATGCCTTTTTATCACATCCTACTCTCTCACTACTCATTTGGGCTGTTAAGTGCCACCTGTTATCTACTCATCTTTCTCATGTGAAGAAACTTTCCGTGTTAGAGCATTACTGTTCCTTAAAGCAGAGTTTATTGGGTTAGTCTGGCTTGAGGTAACGCTACACAAGTATGGGCGTTAATGTGATTTCTGCCAAAACCCATGAAAATGCCTAGGACGATGAGGGCATAATAGGTTCAGTTAAACGTGTCAGTGTAGGTATTTGTAGTGTTCTTTGATAAGGTCAATTACCCTTAAATCCTCGAGCCCTGAGGGGGTTAAGCCACTCTTGGTGACTGTCACAGGAGGCTCTGGGGCCAGAGGTGGTGTGTGTCACACCTTTGTGCCTGGTCTGTGCCGATGTGGTTCTTTAGCCTTTTCAACAGGAGATCTTCAGGTTTCCTTTCCCTTTTCCAATCCTTCAGTGATGTTATGGGCCTCTGTGTGACTGTAAACGTGGCCATGTCTGTGTGGCATGAGCCGTCTGCTAGCAGGAGCAGTTAAATGAGAACAGGCGTCCCTACGTCAGTAGGACTTCTTCCCGACATATATGCACCTCTTTAGAGCTTATGTTTTATAGACATTTCCTAGAGAAATGGCTCATCTTTAACCTCTAGTTACACAAATGCAAAAATGTGCATAGAACAGCACTGAGTGGGAATGTAGTGAATTAACAAATGGTGTTTAATGAAATCCAGCTGAAGAAAGGCTGTTATTTTGAGGGAATAGAGGTTTCCTCCTGTGCTGATGGGGATTCTAACGAAAAATGTGTCATTGTGGAATAACCAGCTGACATGAAATCAGTAGGAAAGTCCTTTTGTTTTCTGTCAGTTCTCTCTTTCAAGCAGTATCTGTCCATCAGTATAGAAGGGAAAATGCGTCATAATACTGTAAGACATGAATTAGAAATGACAAGAGAGATAATAGTGGACATCACAGAGATGAGTCAATGCTGAAAGAGGTGGATGAACAATATGAACACCAGAAGATGCTCTGAATGACCAAAAAAAAAGATGTATTTTTACACCGTGGATAGAGTTGGAAGTATCAGGGGTGCAAAAGTAGGCTGAAATTAAACCTAAGACATGTCCAGTCAAGAATTAAAAATTTTAATCAACTAAAAAGTAAGAAGTAGGAAGATGTTAGCTTCAGTTAGAAAATCCCTTCATAAAGAGACAAAAATGAAGTTTGCTTCTTGCAAAATCTGATATTTTCTGTATTTCAACAGTGTAGGTCCCATTTCTATGAAAACAAAAGAGTAGCAATATCACCTTGGGTTAATTATTTAAAATTTTATGGACAGTCCATAAGAGTATTTCTGTGGAAAAAATGATTTTAAATAGATGCCTAAAGTTTCTTTAATGAGGTACCTGTGTAATGGAGCTGCAGTACTACGGATTCAGTGGAAACTTGATTGTAATTTTACCTGTTATTGCCATTAATAATGCTACATGAGCTTTGTTTTGGCTAACCATAGCTAGATTTTGGTGCAGGGGTCTAGGAACAATGGTGTAGTTTTGAAGTACATCTTGGTAGTACTGCTAAGCAAGTTATTTTTACTGAATTTCTTCTTTCTGTCCTTTCTGTCTTTCATTGGTTTCTCTCTTTCAGGAAGACTGTTTCATTATGATATTAAGGTTGAAGGAATTGAGAGTTTCCCAGCAAGAGGTCTGGTAAGAAAACTGAAGTAACTTAAACCAGAATATATCATAAACAGAGAGCGGATTCAGATTTGGCATAAAGGGCAGAAAATTAAGCTTGTTGCTAATATGTGTTGCTTGTGTCCTTGCGTCATCTGGGGATTTCTTCACTGAACCGTGGCAGTGTCACACTGTCAGCACAGGGAATATCCTGGTTAGCATTGAGGTCCTCTCTGTTCTCCTCCCTGCTTCACTGGCATTGCTGGGAACTTCCCTTAGGAAAGCTTTCAAGTTACTGGACTGAAGGATTCCTATGAGTTGCTTTTAAGGCCCTTTCTGGTTTTAAGTACCTCATTTCTCCCCACCTATGCTCTTCTCAAGAAAAGGAAAGAAAAGCAGTTAGAATGATGCAAATTTCATTGCAACATGTTTGGTTTAATATCTCTCGAGCTCTTCAATCATGTTACCTTGCTTCATGCTATGTTAGTCTCTGTCAGGGTACAAAAAAGAAACTGTGAAAGGATGCTCAGTGATGCTGACGTGCTGGAAATGTGAATCTGTTGCTGCATAACCACTACTCACTTGTGTTGTGGCAGAGCCTGAAAATATATCCATCCTTTATGTGGCTTTTTTTTTAAGAGTTGAGCTTCAAATTATCTTCCTAGGTCACAAAAGGAGCTGAACAAGAGTGAGCTCAGGCGTGATTATACTCCAAGACTGGCATCCTCAGAGTGTACAAGCCTCCAACCTTAGCTCCATGGAGGCTATTCCTGCCCAGAAGATTTTCATAGCTGGTATAGGCCAAAGACAGTTAATAGAAGATCACAGGCTGAGTTAATGGAATCCACTTGTCACCTCCATGATTTTAATAAATATGTGCTTTCAAATTCAGGTCATCATTAAGAAGGCTTCCCCTGACTGACTGCTGTCCAACCAGAAAGCCTTATAGTTTACCTAAAGTGTCTGTATTTAAACCAATTTTGTGTGTATTGGCTATTCAGAGAACAGGGCTATCTCTGCAAACATAAATAAGACAAAGTACCCAAGGAATTTTTTCACCTACAGCCTACACTGTTGGGTTTTGAACCACTGTGTCGGGAGCACCAAGTCTTTCCTCATTTATTTAATTTCTTTTATAGGATGCTCTGGGTCTTGTTCCCATGGACATCTACAGAAAATACCCTCTTTGTTGGCATTTGCTGTGATTCACTAATAAAAGAATAAGTGTTAAGTAGTGGTGACATGAGCCTTGAAAGCTGAAACTCTGCTCTTAACCTGAAAGCAGTGTCTCTGTTCAGAAATACAAGCATAGCAGCAGAAGAAACTATCACTTGAAGCTTTTTCTGATAAGTGCATCTGTGAAGTCTTTCTCAGCAGTGTGGTTTGTTAAGGATTTAGACATGTAATTATTGTTATCTTGGGTGTCTGTTGTGCATGCAAATCTTGTATGAATCACTAAGAAAACAGTTTTGTCTGTCACATGCAACTTCCACTCTGTCATCTAGGAATGTCTATAGGGAACATATTTCCTGTGCGATGCCTTGGCCCCTGAGCAGTGTGCCAGGGTCTTTTAGTGCCAAGCTGGAAATTTAAAATATTCCTCTTCTGCCAGGAGCAAAAAAGAATAACAAAATACTTAAAAGGTGGTCATGGCAAGATATGAGAGATTTTGACACCATTGACAAATACAGTACAAATTTATTTTAGAGGATTAAAAATATGGGCAGAATTAATATTGAGTTTTGGCTTGATCAGGCTTTTAACTCTGAGAAGAAAATAATTCAAATTTCATTTTGTGCAAAAGAGAAATCTAGAGAATTTTAAGTGCTAAAGAAAGCCAGAAGGTACAGGGAGATTAAGCAAAAGCAGAAAGAATGTCAAATTGGAAAATGTTTGGAAGAGTGGTAGGTCTGGGTCTTGATCAGGAGAAACAATTGAGTCTGAATCTGACTAACACATGGTGAATACCTTCCTTAGCTAGCACCTGAGGCAACCCAGAAGGATTTATATGGGCCAAACTTAATGACAGGTCAATACATTGCTTAAAGTACCAGCAGCAAACTGAGTTAGCAGAATAAGCCAGCCTGTAGACAGTTTCCTGGTGTGCGGGGAGATTACATGTGCCCAGACTAGCTCCTTTATAGTTAGCTAAAAAAAAAAAAAAAAAAAGAAAAAGCATNNAAAAAAAAAAAAAAGAAATAAGCATGAAGAGTTTATTCTTATTTCTTTGAAACTCTTATTTAAGCAAGGAAGATGACAACATATCTTAATATCATCTGTAGTTATTTTGAATACATGGGTAGTCATTGTGGTTTTGTCAAAGGCTAGGTAGTTAGTTCTCTTGTCTTTCCTTCAGCTTCTTTAGCCTTGGGGTTTTTTAAGAGGAGATCTTCATTTTTCCTTCCCCTTTCCAATCCTTTAGTGATGTTATGGGCCTCTGCGTGGGAAGCAGTTTCCAATTTTGTTCCTGCAATCAGTTGTGGTTGCAGTGAAAGCCCTCAGGAGATCTGGTTACCTGATGCTTTCTGCACGTTAGGCAGATAATTAACAATTATCATTTGTGACTTTGGTTATTTATATATGCAAAACAATATAGCTGTGAGAGTTTCTGGGGCTCTCGGAAAAATGTGATCCCAAAATTCTTTGCATTTATATTTCTTGTTCTTAAAGTGTATTTGAAGTGAATCTGAAGTCGGGAATGAAGATCTAAAATTAGCTCATTGGGCCAATTAAACTTGTTGGTCCCTTGCAGGATGATTAAATGTACTCTCCAGGAGGAGAAAGGCAATTGCATCTTGCTGAGGACAAGGAAGAAGTAGCCCTGAAGTTTTTATAAGATGTTCACTCAAGAGTACAGCTTCAGTGAAGGTTAATGAATAAAAAGCACTTTGCACAATTACAGCTACCCCTGCCTCATGCTGAGGATATTGTGATCACTATAGTGGCATCCTTTTGTTCAGGAGAGGCTCCTTCCACCACCATGCACAGCCCCAGGCACCTTCTGAGGCCTTGATTTCAGCTGGATGGGTTTCCTGCGCTGCGAGACACCCCTGTGGATGAGCAGCATGTGGAGTCACTCTACCTCAAGCTGTGTGGTGGAAAAAGCCTCCTCCTGCACGTGTCCTTGTCCCTCCTGTGGTCGGTGCTGCCTTGTGGATTTATCCTGGAAACTCACCCTAGCTCCAGATGCTGTAAAGCTTAGGCCAGGAGTCTTTATGCCAGTGCACACACACTGTTGGCCTGTGTGTTCTTGTCCATCTGGTGAGGCAGATTACAGCCAGGCTGTATTTGCAGGTGAGCTCTGACCTGCCCACACTGCAGGAGGCTGTAGATTAAGTCAGCGGAAAGGAGTTGTGTTGTTGTAATGTTCCAGCATGCTCCTACCAGTTACTAGGCATGGGTTTTCCTCAGGTAGTTCTCTTCTTTCTAAGTGAGCATTTTGTTCAGGAGAATTTTGATGATTTTTCATCCTGGTTTGGGATTTTAAGATACCTCAGAGTCCAGCTGCAAATGTGGAGTGAACTGAGCTCTGGGTGAACTCTGACTACAGTGAATGCAAAATGGAGTTGACACCATCATGGACATACAAGACTACACCTTCCTCATGTTATCCATTACATATTCATCAGCTTCCCTCTGAGGGGCCCTGTGAAAAGGTGCATATTCTTGGGCCTATAAGGAACTCTTTCTGTGTGCCTGTGAGAGCCAAACCCTTTGTGGTTCCTGGCTTAGTTTCTTTAGGAAGAGTGCGGTGCCTCAAGTCTGTGTTCGTATGGTTGTGAAGCTGGAGATGGTCCCAAGCAAAAGGTTCCATGGGAAAGCCTCTTGTATTTCTGTAGCTACCTTACAGGACACCAGGAGAAGCTTTCACAGGAACACCTTCCTCACATAACTGATGGCACATCCAGAACTACATGTCATGTCCAGGTCTCCTGCCTTGATGTAAAGCTACTGTCCAAGCTCCTCCTCACTCCTAGAAAAGTTTTGCAACAGCTCTGTACCCAGTCTCACAGGACAGATGTTCTGGGAACAACAAAGAATGAGTCTCTTGGAATCTTCTCCAGAGAATGGGAAGAAAATTTTTATCTTCATCAGTTCACATGCCTGCTTTTTCCTCATTCTTTGACAAATTGTTTTCTATTTACAGCCAGCACATTTTAATGCCTTCTCCCTCCCCCCAGCCTACTGGGTTCCTATTTTCTCCTTCTGACAATGTTACCATATGGTTCTATTATTCAGAGATTCCTCAACATGTCTTGCAACAGTCCTGAAAAATAATTAGGTGCTGCTGTGATGTAAAAGCACATCTGTGATCAATGGCTTCCTCTGGAAATTATGGGATGAAATGTCCCAAGACATTTTTCTGTCTTTCTACTTTCTCCCTGCCCTTTTCTGTCCCTCCTGGCCCCCAAAAGTATTATAATAAAGGGAAGAAATTCTATGTGAATTGATATTTTCATTTTCTTTCTTAAAAGCACTGCACAGTGTGATTGGTGGATTTTTTTTGAGCTGTGACTAGGGAAAGAAATCTCTGGGGAGAAAAAGGTATATATTTAGCCTCTGTACATTTAGAATAGAACTTAATTCTATGGTGATAACCAATGATTTACACCCTTTAATCCAAAAGTCCTCCCGTGCCCTGTGGGGAATACAACATATGTCCAGCAAATTGGTAACCATATGCTTCAGTGAACACATGCTCTCTCAGCCCTTCCTCTGCTTCATTCCATTGATGGTTCCCTGCTGAAGTGCTCTGGTCTCACAATTTATTCTGCCTTCATTGAAGTCTTTGTGAAAAGAAGAGTTATTTTCAGATTCCTTCTAGAATTGCACATTCTGTGTTTTTAAAAGGTTTCAGGCAGTTGTTTCTGCTGGGGAGTTTCACAAGTGAATTGATGAGTAAAAGTTTTCTCAGTTCCCGATGAGAGAGTCAGGCATATGTCCTACACAACTTTTTCTCCCAAGTGTGTATTGGGAAAATAAATTAAAATCAGGATTATCAACAACAAGTTTCACAGAGGCTTCTGAAAACTGATTTGTTCCTAAATCCTTTCACCTCCTCATACTATCAGCCCTCTAATGCTGCCACTGAAACTGCAAAGATTGTAATGAATAAACCTTTGTCTACTTGGCATGTGGCAAAATAGAGAGGAAAAGGACACCTATGTGTATTTTTCTCTCACTGTGGTCACTTTTAAACAGAAATTCTATAAGAGAGCAGGAACACTGGCTGAAAGATAGAACTAGTTCATGCAAAGGGGGACCAAATACATTAGCCTGCAGCTATCCTCCTCCAGCAGGAAAGATTATCCCAGATAAGCAACAGCAGGGTAATGTTGAACAAATTAGCTGGACTGATGAACCCTGAACTCTTGTCAGTATTAATGCCTGCTAAGTTAAGCAGGCCCAGGCTTTATGATGAGGACTTGTCCTCAGAGCTAATGCAATATAACCTATTTTTTCTTACATATGTCATGTAGGAGGGGCTCTGGGTCTTTTCCAATGATCCCAACAGGCTTTTACAGATTTTTTTTTTTTTTCCTAACCTGAACAAGTCATTGTACTGACAGTGGCTGGAGATGAGTGGCTTTGTTGGAGCTCTGGGCTGGTGTATCCTGTGCTAAGCTCCTTGCATAAGGATGGACTTTTTTCCATGTTTGCACCATGTGGAGGAGCACGGGGCAGCTCAGCCCAGGACCAGTCCCTAAGCATTGCTGCAACAGCGGTAATCCAGGCAAGCAAGTCCTGATTACCTTCCTGACAGCACAGTGTCTAACAGTTCATTTGCCTTTTCCACGTTTAGACATTTGTTTCCTCCCACTGCATACCCTTAGCCCCTTCCAAATTCAGGCTTAGAAAACCAGTGCTCATCAGTCCTCTGTCAAAGGATGCTTCTGAGTGAGCACAGCATTATCAAGGTTTATCACCTGCTCTTCCTCTCAGCAGTCAGGTGCTACTTGGTCATTTTGTGGAGGTTTTGTCAGAGGAAGGTAGAAAAAGGTATATATTGCAGCCTGTCATGGCAGTGGAGTCAGCCTGAAGCCACACAAGGGCCCTGCTGCATAGTGGGATTCATGGACTGGTGGATGGCTGGGTTGTGACAGATGTGCAGAGGTGGGTGTGCTGTGGGGGCAGCAGCGTTCCTTCCAGGGTGTGGAAGCTGAGAAGCCCTTCTTGTGTTTGTCTGGCCTTTCTCATGAAGGCAGCCTGCCCTTTAGCACCTGCCAGGGGACAGCAGTGAAAGGAAGATGGCACAGGAAGCCAGTGCAATGCCACCAGCCAGAGATGGTGGGAGAACCTGGGGCAATGGGTGCCAGCTGCCAGGGTTGGTGGGCTGAGACATCCAGAGGGGCACCACTAAGCATCTAAAGTATGGAACTGAGCTTTGATTTAATGTCTAATAATGTGCTGAAGAATGGTTTCACAGTTCAAGTCTTTAAGTGATTTGGGAAGTGAGGTGCAGGAGAAAAATCACACTTCCCTAACTTTTAATTTCCTCTTTTTTCCTTTCATTCATGGGCATTTCTTTAAGCCATACAGAAAAACATTTGCTAAAAAGGCAAAACACACCTTAAATATTTACTTATATATATTTGAAAACCATCTGGGGTGAGGGGTGTAATTGGTGTCGGATGTGAACTCTCCTGGAATGTCAGAAAGGGGATGGGAAAAGTTGATGCTCTGGTTTTACTGCTTGTCTATGGACTCCCAGTGCTTCTGAGGTACAGGAACAAAGATCAGCCTTTTCTTTGAGCTCCAGCATCTGCTGGAAGGGGCCTTAGAGATACATGTTCCCATGAGGAAGAGAATATTTGTCCTGTCACAATGTCAAATTCCTTTCCCCTCCTCTTCCCAATTTGGCATTGCTTGCATATCTCCTTCCCAAGGGTACTTGTTTGGTTTTAGTTGCCTAAGGGGCAGATTCAGAGACAAGAAATCAAGATTTTTATTCTTGTCTCTGGCAGAATATTCTTGTTACCTTGGGCAAGCAGATTTCTGTGCAAGACTGAAATAATCTTTCATATAATTCAGGCAGTCATTCCCTATTTCAGAGCAATATGAGGAAGTTGGTTCACATTTACGGGATTCAGACCTGAGCTGAATTTGCTTAGACTGTTTAGGGGAATCTGAGGTTGAGACTTGAGTTCAATCTGTTCTGCTCATTTTTGAGATTCTCTTGGGGAGGCTGCTCAAACTGAAAAATCTTCCCAGCAGATAGGCTAAAATATCTATGTTTATTCTGGAGGAGTAACACCAATAGTGTATATATATCTATATATATAGATAGACATAAAAATTCTACAGATATGTGTAGACTTCAGTGGAGGAACTATTTTTGTTACAGGAAAAGCTCAAAAAGAAAATATCCCTGGAAAGCTGTGCTGTGTTCATTGACTATTGCTGTGTGTCTTTGCTTCTCATCTACTCACTGGAAAGGAGTGGCAAACAAAAGCCCTTTTGTCATGAAAATCACCCACCAACCTCTGCCAACTGTCAGTCATAGAAACAATAAGTTTGAGAGCCAGATGTGCCACCCACCAAAAAAAGGATATGCAAGATTGGGTTAAAGGACAGAGAAAGAAATTTGCTCTCATAATAGTCCACCACAACAGTGCAAAAGCAGCTTTGCCAGCACTGCTCCTCTCCCCCATTAAGGGAGTTGATGTGACCATCTGGCTTTCTCTGGGTTCAAGTTTTCATGGGCACAGTTCCCATCAACACCACAAAACGGAAATAATTTGTTCCCAGACCTGATTGCAACAGAAGTTGTAATTGAGTCCTTGACTGTTACTGTCTAGATTGGGCCATGGGCTAATTTAGGATGAACCAAGAATATAGCTGGGAACAAATATGACAAAGGAATGTCATAGGTTGAAACTAAATCTGGCCACAGCTCATAATTAAAAATTGAAATCAAAAATCCCCAGGCAGGCACAGAGGGGTTTTTGAGGCTATTCTTGTTCACATGATGCAGTCTTGTGGTTTAATGCCACCAGGAGGAATGATGTTTCACCACTTCCTTTCACCTTCCCGATGTCAGCCGGTGGTACTTCTGGGGACTCGGGAGTCTCTGATCATGCTGCACCCTGAACATGTGTGTCCCACAGTGGCTTCAAAATGGGAGCTGGAACAATGGCAAGTGCACTGGAGTGAGCTGAAGGTGCAGTTGAAGGAGACTATCCAATAAAGCAGCTGGTTGCTTTAGGTATATCCTGGAATCGTTGGAATAATATAATTTGATATTGATGCTGTAGTTCTGAGATTGACTTCAGGCTATTCAAACTAGTCATCTGCTCAGCAAGCCCAAAATTACAGTGCCATGTGCTTAGTTTGCCTGAATGGACAAGCAAAGGGAGTAATCACAGTGACAGTCAATTACTGCACCAGAGCAGGTTTAATAGAGTAGGGCATCAACAGGGACATCTCCAGTGGCTTTTCAACATTTCCTGGAACAGTGGTAATTTTGAAGCAGGAAAAATATTTCACAATAGAACTGATTCCCTTTTACCCTCAGGTAAATATATACACCATAATAATGTTATAGGTATTATGTAATGCAGGGATACTTTTATCCCTGGTGGCTGGCTTGGGATTCCTGCTATCCAGTAATTTCCAAATACTTTATTTGGCATGCCAAATCACAGGTGCTCATCTGACCCAGCCTGGTGTCCTGCTGTAGGTATCAGGGGGACGTGGTACTGGCGTAACTGTGCTGATCAGGTGTGTGTTTGCTTGTTTTGTTTTTCACAGGAGAGCTTAAAAGCTGCTAGTGACTGTGCTGCTGTTCTGAGAGAAATTTCTTCATACAACACAGCTTATTCCCTTCCTGCTCTGCAAACTGCAGCTCTCTGCTAGGTACAGATGGGAGTCCACCAGCAGCACATAGGAGTGCCCTGGGTGCTTTTGGGATTCTTAGTCTTCACAGCACTCAGTTGTATTTTTGCCACACATAATCAGGGCAGAGTTGCTGATAAAATCCCTTTCTCAAGGACTGTGTTTAGAAGCCAGGTATGTGGCCTGCAGCTTTAACTGCATCATCTTTGGGGTTTGTTTCATTACCCACAGGTATCAGATGTATTCAAATCCTTTCCGGCTTTCCAAAAATATTAGTCAAAACAGTTCTGTGGGACTGAGCTGGTCATTGCCCAAAAATATTATATAAGGGCTGTACAGCTACTGATGAAAACATCAGAGTATGTCCACCAAGCCCATAACAAGCTACAGACATATTTCTTCCCTCTCTCCCTCCATACCTCCTCTCTGCCTCCAAAGAAATTTCTTGATATTTCCCATTGATGAAGCAATAATATTCTCCTCTTTACAAAGCCAAAAATCCTGCTTGACTGTAGCACAAAAAGCTGCAAACCAGGCTTTCAAAAGATAATAATCCTTTAGTGCAGCTACATACAGGACAAAAATTGTTTGAGGGAAGCAAGATGCCAGAATTAGAAATTCAATGCCGGAAAACAGCATGCATTTCCTGTCACTGTGATGTTATTATACAGAAAAGGCTGCTGTCAGGCCAGCTCTTCTGTGTGTCTCTTCGATAAATAGAGAGAATCTACCCAAATATCTGCCCTCCTCTGCATCAGCTCAGTGATCTTCTTAGTACCTTGAGAATAACAGGCCCTGACAGACTTGCTCTGATGTAGACAACATGTAAATAAGTGCTTCCTATATAAATTTCTACCTGGTTCATGGTGTGACATCAAATCACTCCGTTTGCTGTTCTGTCACCTGGAGTGCTGATTTGGGCAGCCTGATGTGGGTGATGAGGAGAGATTTCCAGGCTCCCATGGTGCTGGAGACCAGATCAACTCACTATTCATGGCAAAATTAGGGATACGGCACATCTCCTTCTGCTCTAATGGCATGAACTTGGATCACTCTCAGAATCAACCCCATTTGTGTTCCCATTCCCCTGGTTTACAACACAGAAATTAACTGCTGCTGTTCAGACTTGAAACATGTTTTTATAGAGAAGTTCATCTTGTTTATCCTGGTGCTGAGCTCAGTAACTTCTGGGTTTGTTTCTTTTTGTGGGTTTGTTTGGGTTTTTCTTAAAGTGCATTCCTCAGCTATATATCTTTGTTTTCTGTTTGAAAATCCACACCAGAGCCCAACTCTGCCACAGTTACTGCAGGCACAAGTGATGCAAGAGTGAAACAAAGATCTGCAAATTAGCTGTCACCTTCCTTGTGCCCACTGAAGCAGTTGTATCAAAGTTCATGCACCATTGCGGAAGTTTGTTATCAGCCTTTAGATCTGAAAAATATGGAAATACTGGGCCCTGCCAGTGGTTTCTTCACCAAGTTCTGACCTGGAGATGGGCCTGAACTGAAGATTTTAGCCTTTTGCTTTTCCAGTGTTTGTGAAACCACAGATTCCAGTTTGGACTAAAATCCTTACAAATGAAAATAAAATACATTTACAAATCAAAAGGCCAAATTCTTAAATGTGTGGTGAGTTATAACCCATTTAAGTAATATGCCTTTGCTTTTTGCCAGTCCAATGAATCTTCTAGATGGGGTGACTCGGACAACGGGTAAAAGTTGAACTGTTACCTTGTCTCTCTGGAGGAAGGTTTGGAAAAAGTGGTCTTGTCCACATGCTGGAGTGAGGAAATTGTGGCCCCAGGGACAAGCAAAGCTGGCCATTTCAAGTCACTCTCCCATGACTTGGCAGTTGAGAGCTGTGTTTCCACACTGCCCAAAACCGCCTGCACCCTTTGCACTGTCTGGCATCTGTGTTAGGGCACTGGGGGGAAATGTCTGAATGTCTCCTAAGTCTCTGCTGGGAGAGACCATCCCCTCGGGGTTGAGATATTTGCTAAAAGAACATCCCACATTCAACTGGTGCTCATGCTGCTGCACAGGGAACCCCACAGGGAGAGGGCATCAGGCTAAAGTCTCTCAATTGATGTTTACAGTATTTCTTTATGGTTTATGTTTTGCTTCCCTTGCAGCTTTCCCTGCTAAAGAAGGGAAGTGTTCATTTGGGAAGGATGTCTCATTTCAATGTGCAGATTTAGGCTACAATCTTCCATGGCCAGTGAATCAAGGTGGACCAACTTGAGGCTGATACTCTTTTCAGAAGTGCAGAACGCTTAGTAGATTATCTGATGTTGCTCAGGTGAGTGGAATAGGGCTGTCACTCCCACATTCTCTAAAATTAAACGTTCACAAACCATAATCTCAGAAACTCATTATTGGGATGTTCAGTGCTTCACATCAGCCCATCTTTACAGAACTGCATGCACCGATATCCAGCATAGTGTTTGCTAAAAAAGGAAAAATCTGCTGTCATAGAGCTTCCTCTACTAAAATTTAATGGCTTGTATCCACATGAATTCCCAGAAGGAATTGTGGAGTGTGCTGATTCTCATATTTTAATGTATAATTACATGTATAATTAATCCTGAAATATTATTGGCTCAGTTAATATAAGTAAACCACTCTACCTTGGAATTTATTTTAATTTGTTTCTTATCAATGCTAAGGACCCTCAGTACACGCAAAGCAGGTTGGTTTGCAACTGATTAAGCAAATATCTATTTTTTATTATTATGTCTGACGGATGCAGAATGAACTTTCAGTAAAAAAGGTCAGCACTCAGACAAGTCACCTTGCAGATGGTGCTATTATGTTGCTACTGCAGTTCAGTTTCTGGTTTCCTCTACGTCATCTTCAGTTTCACATGATAGTTCAGCACAGAGGTGAGCATGCTTAGTGGGGATCCTGAGCATGTACTCTAGCAAGCTGTTCCAAATTAAAATGGATTCTCTAGAGTGCTTGGAGTGTGGATTTATGCTTTAGGTTTGCACTGTAACCAAAGTCAGCAGTCCTGTCCTCCCCTGAACATCTGGCTACATCTTCCTGCCACGTCCATTCTTGGTGCTGGCACTTCAGATGGGGAGAAAGATTCATATCTCTGTGTCCCAAGACACTTCCTTTTCAGGATTTTGGTTTTCAACTGGATCAGCAGGCCATTTTGGCACTGCACCTAACCCTGTGATGATCAGTACACACCCAAGAGAGCTGATGGCAGTGTGTGGCAGGGAGGAAGCAGACTCAGAGTGGCTTAAACTGATGATGGAAACAAATTGGTAATGAAAGCTGCTATTCTGTGTTAGCGCTGGTTCTCCTTCCACCTGTGTCACAGCCATCCTACCTTCAGTTCTGGCTGGATTTCCTGCTTGGAGATGATTGAAAATTCTTCCCTCTCAGAAAGGTGCAGCTTTGATGTAGGTTAGGCTACATTATGGAGCCAGAGACTCCAGTTTTCATCTGATTAGGTCTGCCTGGGGATTTACACTGAATCCTCAGCCTAAGGTTTCACTTCTTGCTTTTCATTCAAAGGAAGTACAAAACCTGAAACAAAAATTAGTCAAAGCCACAATAGTTACCTTTTTATCTTTTTGCTTTTGGTAGCAAAGACATGGAAACTCAGTCTCTGAGTGGTGCTGAACATCATGATCAACTTAATTCAAGAGGCCTTTAGCAAACCTAGCGAGCCAAGGTATAGGTTAGGCCCAGAGCTGGCAATGCAGCCATGGGTGTTTGGTTCAGTGGTGATAGGTTTGTGATTTTAGGGATAACTTCTGCGCTGGGGTTTGCTCTCCAGGTGCTGCTGTGTGTTTCTAAGGCACGTTGGCTAGATGGCGCTGGGACACACTTGTGTCCTGGCAGGAATGGGGCTGGCTTAGGATCAAGTAAAAGGATTGTGTGAGGGTAAAAAAAGCCACAATCAGCATTGTTTTTCAGTGCAGACATGACTTCATGACTATCCCATGCGGGGCTGAAAGGCAATCTCTGCTATTTGTTAGATCCTACAAGCCCTCAGATTTGGGGCGAGGCACTTGTGAAGTGCAGGATCATTCAAGGAGGTGGAGTGGGAGTCCGTCAGCAAGTCTGGACAGAACGTCCCTTAGAGGGTCACCTGGCGTGGAATGGCTCTGCTTCTCTTCTGCATGGGAAAGATAGTGTGAGCAATATGTCTTTAGTGAGACTGCTGTTTTCTTTGAACAGCTGGGATGCATGATTTAGGGGAATTAGTAGACTTACCTCATTCCTGATATCCAGGATGTCTCATAAGCAAAGTCTGAGCTCTGTGTTGTTTGCAAACTGAGAACTGAAATGGGAAATACCTCTTCTGTGGTTGCTTTTATGAGAAGAGCACTTTTAAGGTTTTCTCGTCAACTGAAGCTATACAAACTGTGCACTAACTGTGAAAACACTTTGCCTCTGTTCTGAGAGTGTTAGAAGATTGTATGTGTTTTGTGTGACCTTTCACTGTCTGATGAAAGTCCCAATTCATCTGGGTTGAGCTCCAGCACAGGTTATCTACGCTGGTTTCAGCCACTCAGTGAGGCCCAGCGCAGGTTCTGAGTGCTCAAGCTGGTCTCCTTCATCAGACAGCACCATATAAAGCAACCTGATCCATTCATGGCCGTATAAAACCATGCAGAATGGGAGAGGACCTCTAAAGAAGGTCTCTATTTTATTGCTTGTCACCAATCCTCCCTTCTGGACATCCTTTCCTGAAACGATGCTTGTCCCCGGATACAGATGTGTTGGTTGCTTGGCACTGCACAATGAAGGGCATTTGTTTCCTCCCTGACAGCTGGGGGATGTCTGTAGCCTGCTTTGAGGGTCTCTCTCTGTGACTTACTTCTCTCCTGAAGGGTCTCCACTGGTAACTCACGACATTTTATCCAAGGCCTATGACCAGCATTATTTTGAAAGTTTCTTCCACTTGCTGCATACTGTCCTGCTTTCTTCCAGCAGCCATGAGCAGATAGCAGGGTTGCTCCAAACTTCCTCCACCAGGAGCTCTTCTTTATATCTATCCAACATCTCCAAGGTCCTGTGGGAAGACACACCTCTAAGCACAGATTAAATCAACATGTGAAGAGCTCTTAGTCTTGGGCAGCTGCTTCTCTCTGTTAGAAAGTTGGCTGGGGGAGGAACTGAAGGCAGTCAATGAGCAGAACTGATTCTGGTCTGTATCCAGGCCATGACAGCTCTGCCTTTTTTCAAAAGCCCTCTCCTATAAACAAGTAGTGGATAGTCTCTAAGGCAAAAGATAGCATTTCTTTCATGGCTATTAATAGTTGCTTGGGATTTGAAATCCTGCAGCAATTAAATGTCTTAATGCTGGATGCATAAGAGTGCTTACTGGCACCTGCCTCTCTCAGGAGCTGTGTGTCTTCAAAGGCTGTGTAAGTCAGACAGAATGGCTAATTGGGCATGACTAGAAATAGCATGAAAAGCTTAGTAAAGGAAATGGCATTCCTTGTGGGGATATCCATGAGGCAGCATTGTAAAGGAAGTCATGGAATGGTCATGGGCTGCTCACAGATGACCCCAAGGTCCGTTGGCTGGATGGAAAATCCTGGAGCCCCATGAAACCCTCACTTTTCAGTGGCCTAGCAAGACTGGCAAGCAGGAGGGACACTCTTCAGAATTTGGGTACAGCTAAAGTCTGTCACTAGGTGATCCTTCTGGAGTCATCAGCAGGGATTTCTGCTGCCTCTGCCTCACTTCAACCCACTCCCAGGCAGGAGGGTTAGGGTCAGTTGTTAACCTCTGCTGGCCTGCACTCCTCCAGAAGGCTGAGAGGCACAGGCTGCTGTGTATATGAAATTCTTAGTCTCTGAGGAAAAGGCACTGCCCAGACCAACCATTGCAGCTCTCCCACCCCCAGTTATCCCACAGCTTTGTTCCCACGTTGTAGCAGTGAAGAGGAAACAGTGAGCTAGACCAAAGGCATTGCTGCTACTTAGTCACTTTGGCCACCAAACTCCTCCTTCCAGACTTTTGTGGAAAGGTGGATTTTTCTGTAAGTCTCAGCTTTTTGATTCTCATCTGAGGGAAGCTCACTGGATGTGGGACCTGTCTTTTTGGGTGGATGTGCTCTTTCTTTAATCTGCAGGTCAGAGATTGCTTCTAAAACTAGTATATATAATGAACCAGACAAGTTGTGGGGTTTTTATTAAAGAGGGAAGGGAATTTTACCAGAATAATTATACTTCATGTTACACATGTATTTCCACCCTACATGAATTTTCTTATTTTGAAAAAAGAATGTCCAAACAGAGCTGTACTGGTATTTTTAGCAGTATAATTATGAAGTTCTGAGTGAAGACCAGCTTTTAGACACCAGGGTTATTTTGTAGGGTGAAAAGCATTATTACAGGCAACCATTATCTTCTGATTGCTAGCAATCTTGTATAGACTTATTCTATTACTTATTTTCACAGTATCACTTTTTCAGACTCTTCCAGAGTTATCTTGAATTATTTGAGGACCCAAGAACCTTTTTCCTTGCCTCTCCCTCACATCTGAAATACACAGGCTGAATTTTTTTACAATCGCAAGTGCAGAATTTCATTACACACTAGGCCCTTCAGACAGGATATACAACATGTAGCTGTCCCCACAAGCCCAGCAGCACTACACTTAATAATTTAGACTCCACATTATTGTCAATATATTTTGCAGATGGCAACAGCTTATGCCATGTGAGAGGGAAGGGACATATCCTAGCAGAGTGCCCTTATGTACAAGCTTAATAGAGACACCTTTAGAAGAACTCTGTCACTAATTAGAATCACAATTCCCCCCAGGATATTGATGCAGGCTGTGCTTGCAATGTGTGCAAAACCACGACTCTTGGAAATAGGTTTGGTGAAGCAAACAAGAGACACGTGGCATCCTGAAATTCTCCACCTGAGGAAAAATCAATGTAGCTTTCCTTAAAGTGCTTATGAACAGCAGCACCCAGCAGTCAGGAAACCTTATGAAAGGAAAGAGCAATAATTTAACAGATCATTATCTATATTCCAGTATGGACAGAAGGTCAGTTTAGCTGGGCCCTGCATGAATTAGTGCCGAGCAGCGCCTGGCCAGGGTACATCTGCACAGTCATATTCCCATGCCCAGGCTTAAGTGATCCTGAGATGGTCCCTGATAATGCATCTAAATGGCTTCAGGAGCCCAGCAGCCCCCAGCCCTCTGGCAAGGCAGAGGTACCACATGACAGTCTGCATCTGACCACATAGACGCTTCCTGTGGTATGGGGCAGGCTGTGCTGGCATCTGTGTGCAGCACAGCCTGTGATGAATGCAGCCAGAAAAGACAAGCAAAAGATCCTTCTATTTTAGAGGCAAAGGCTTGTGCATTGTCTCACAGCTGTCTCATTTCCCATCCATTCCCCTTGGTCACTGTGGAGCCCTAAGCTGTACGTCCAATTGGTTCCCAGTAAGCAACCATATCGTCCTTGACATATTTTTGTTGAGATTGGAGGCTGTTCATAACAAAGCCACAGGGTCTGTAGTCTGATGCTAAAATTCCTGTGAAACAGAGATCTAAAAAATGTTTCAGTTACCCAAAATTCCCAAAATTGCTTTTTTTCCCAGCTTTATTCAATGGCCTCAGGCAAAGTTTGTTACTTCTCTCCAAAATCTGCCTTATCAAAGGCCAAAGGAAGATCTCCACTCCTCTAAAGAGCATCCACCAAAAGCCCACATTGAATAAAGGAGTTTTTAAGGGAGTCATAGGAAACTGAGAAGAACAATTTAAATTTTACCCCATCCTGTGGCCCAAGTCAGGGCTGCTGAGCTTTGCAACACTTGAAGATCAGTACTGGTGCCACTTCTTTCAAGAGTCAAGCAAAAAACTTTTTTTTTCCAGCAGAATCCAGGAGACAGAACCCCAGTAACAAGCTGTTGCACACTGGGCTCTTCTCTCAAGAGGAGAAATGTCTTTCTAGAACCCTGACTCATCTGCCCAAGAGCTGTCCTGACCATCAGACTAGAGTCTGCTTTGTGGAAGAAGGGGATGTGCAACACATGCTCTTGATCCATCTTGCTGGAGTTGTCCACACTGCATAAATTAATTCACCACTAAGCCAGAGCTGTGTTTCTGCAGTCCAGTGACCCAGAGACTTTATGAGGGACAGAGGTGCCAGTTTCAGTGACTGCTTCAGACCCTTAGGGCTGGGAGAAATGATGGTGCTGGAAAAAGAAATCAGATTTTAGCCCAAGTCTGTGTTGTGAATTCTGGGGTTCCTGAATACTGGGATTCCTGTATTTGGCCCAGTTGTGTATCTGCTGAAGTAGAGATGGGCTCAAAACAAAAGGCAAGAAGAGCTGTGGGGGGAGCCCACCACCTCAGCAATAGAAATGACAATAAACAATGGTTATTTCTTCCCTGTTACAGGTTTTGCAGGATGTCCTAATTACCTTGACATTATTAGTGCGGAAGTTGTGCTCTATCCACCCACTAAGTACAGGAAACATGCCCAGTGTGTAATTCTGTCCTTCACCTCACATGCCTCCGATGGGCTGGAGTCTGAGAGGAAACTGAATAGCTTGGAAAGGTTAGCCAGAGACAGAGAGAAATTAACCCTTTCATTCTCACTCACTGCCCATTATTTTCTGAAAGTAGAGTTGGTGGGTGGAGCACAGGTGGTGCTATAGAGAGGTTGTTTCCTTGCAGGTTTAGAGAAATCTTGGAGTATTAGATCCACCAGCTTCACATAATCACAAGGGATGCTTGTTGTGCAACCTGTTTGTTTCAGATATGTTCAGTAAATGAGGGAAATTTTTCATGGTTTATTTGTTACTGGTTATTTCCTATCATGTCACTAAGGCTGAAATCAAGGTTGGAAGTTCACCAGGTCAAACTGGGAGCAGAGACACTGCACAGAGCAAAGAGTTTGCAGTCTAATGCGTAACAAATAACACATGAAAGAGGAAGAGCCACGGAAGAGAGGCTGTTCTCATTGTCTTTAATTCCTAAATATGCAAATTTAAAAGAAATATTAATAGTCAAAGGAGGCCTTGCCATTGTGGACTAATTATTTCCTCTCCATGCCCTGGTTGGAATGGGTGTCCAGCAGAGAAGCAGCTCATGGAACCTCTGGTTATTCTGAGTGGATGGGTACAAACCCACCTGTGGTTCTGTGTGTGAGATTCTCAGAGGTATTTGCACAGTAAAAGGGTGGTGCAGTCTGGGTAGCTGGTAAAAAAGCTGACACAAATGCAGAAGGGAATATGGGGAGGCACAGGACAAGAACAGGTGAATTCTATTGGCGTGGATCTGATGTTTGAGTTTTGGAATTGGAAATAGTAGGACTATATTCATTGAGGCCAGAGAGGCCACAGAAAAACAAGCAAGAAAACTGTAAGTTAAACACAAAGGCTGAGTTGCCTTGTGTGCATTTCAAATGTTGCTCTAATTTGTATCTATAGGACAACAAGGATTAAAAGGAGATAATCTCTTTACAATGGTTTAATTGGTACAGGTGAGTCAGTTAGTATCAGGATTGTGTAAGTGTAGAAATAATTGTTTAAGTAAGTCATGGCAAAGGGATTGAAGGAAATACTGAAGAGTAGAGCAAGATGTACTCATAGAAATGTTTATTTCCTATTATAGCCACTTGGAATGAGGCAAAGAGCAAGTCAGAATAACATCGTACTGTCTTATTTGCACACTGAGTACAGGAACACAGAGTCTCTGCACAAGAAAAAAAGAATTGGCCACATCTATATTAATAGAGTGAAAAAGAGCTTTGCCTTTCACTTGTTCATCCATCCTTGATTGTCCATGAAGGAAGAGACAGGTTTATAAATTTTGTGCATATAGCTATGAAGTGTCATTGAAGTGCTCTGAAGACTCCCATCTGTGAGGGGTCTGCAAGGGCAGGGATGCTTTTCATGGTCCCTTTTAAGGACTGCCAGAGGAGGGACTTGCTATGCAGGAGACTTGGCTTTTGGTCTCATTTGTTCTGTGTGTTTCTCCATCAGACATAAAAATCATCCTGCTTGAAATTACCCATCTGCTCACTGTGATTCAGGACAAAGCTACAAAAAAAAATCAAGATAGATCCTTCTCCTCTCCCTACTCATTGCTGTGTACTTGAAAACTACAGTCAGCTCTGAAAGCAGATTTTTACATTTAAACACTTCCCTGAAATATTTGCTGTAGTAAAGTAGGAAATGAGGGAGGGGGGAAATGCAAAATTTCCAAAACAGTATGAATCCTGAGAACTTCATGTCTGAAAGTGTTATGATTGAGTTGTTTGTGGCTTAGAGCTTTTCTCAGGAGCAATTTCACAAAACTGGACATTAGGTTTAAATGAAATGCTCACTGTGAAACCATGATTTGTATGACATGTTATGTTATGTTATGCTTTGTCAGTGGCTTCTTTGTTTATTTGTTTCTTAAGGGGAAAAAAAAGAATTTTTTCTTTTTCCTGCTTGAAAAGATTCATGTTGGAAAATTAAGAACTTGATAGAAAAAGTGTAACATTTCTGAGTTTACCAAATTCCTCTGTTATATTTTCCATACATCTGCTGATAATGCAAGTAAGGATGCTTAGAAAAGGGGTAGAAGGGGACAGCTTGGTTGTATTTCTCTTCTCCAACTTTTAAAAATATCCCAGTATTGTTTTGAGAAATCTGCAGACCAAGCACCTTCAGATGATTCAGCTGACAAAATTATTTCCATTTTCAAACTTGTTACTATGAAAGGAAAAAATTCAATTTTCTGGTTGCAAACTTCTTTTAAGGACAACTGACTCTTGCTTATTTTGTAACATTTGTATTTGCATTTGGGATTGATTGCTCCTGTCATCAGGTGGCTTGCACAACTGGAAAAACAGGCTGCTTTCTGCCAGTTTCTTTTACTGATTTGACAGAAAGAGCTGCTGCAAATAGTTGCAGCAGGTCCTGGACAAGCACAGGTCACATTTGTTTTCCTGCTCTTCCCTTCCAACAAAATGGGGACCACAGGAATGAGTGCTGAGGAAGTGGTGTGAGGAGGTGACACGGCAGCTTCTTGACGGCACCGTGTGAGTGCCCTGGGATTATCCTCTAATTGGTGCCTCTGGGCTGGCGGAAGGTAATGTGGTGCAGGAATAGGAGTATGAAGGAGGAATGCAGGAGGTTTTGAAGGCTGATAATGCCTTCTGTTAAGCCTGGAGGAGAAATGTAATAGGTTTCAACCAGAGACCAGGGAAATAATATTTTAAAGCCAAGCAAACAACTGACTGACCCAGGAAAGATAATTAACAAAGCTGAGCAAGAGCAAGGTGCACTAAGGCCCAGCTTGCACTGTGCTTTTATAGAGGCTGGCTTAAATTTCTCTACTTCACTGTGGTTTTGTTCTTTGGTCTTGGCCCTATGCATAGTGGGGCCTGTTTGAGCTGCCAGATCTGAACACAATCTAGTTAGGACACTTCAGCACAGATCAAATTAAATTCCCTACTTCCCCCTCCCCTGACCCTTGCTGTGACATTTACAGCATTGAAGTAAATTTTTATTTTGAGCTGCTTCTTTATTTCTCTGGAACCCAGCAAGGGGAAGGAGCTGGCAACAGGGGAGTTAACTTTCCAGTAAAGCCACAGAAAGTCAAATAAGTCCAAATCGTTATTAGTCACCTCAGGATCAGATCAGTCAGTGGCCATTTCGGGAATCCACAAGGGATTTTTTTCCAACTCTCTCTCCCCCTTCAGTGGTTGTCACAACCTGCTTGAAGTCCACTGATAGCTGTGCATAGTCTGAGCTCAGCACTGGCTCCTCAGAGCCTGATACGTAAACAAGAATTACAAGATTTCACTAATTCCTTACAAAAACTAGATCAGCCCATCCCTCTTCATAGCTACCAAGTGCTTGAAAAGATTGGAAAAAAACAAATCAAGCCTTGACATATGTGCTGATTTATTTACTAGCAATTTACATCCCAGGAAGAGCACTTAAACAGACATGCAGAGAGACTGTGGCACTTCTCCTGGCTGGGGGTGACATTCCCTTTTGCTGGATTTTATCTCTTCTTTTGTCATGGCCTCATCTTGAGGAACCTCTGAAGGCCCAGATTCTGCAAAAGGTGGAGAATCCTGTTAAATCTGCACTTGTGAAAAAGCCTGGCCCTGGGCATCATGCAGGGTTGGGGGTACATGGCAGTGATAAAGCTGTTTTCCCTCTCCTTCTTGGGACAGCAGAGCACCCGGTCCAGCAGTGGCCTGATGGGTGTGGGGGCTGTGTTGTTTCAAGCTGCTTTGGGTTAAATTGAGCTCTGGAGAAACAGAAGCCATTTCCTTCCATCAAACCATAGTCCCTCACCTGACACTTGTCCTCTGTGGTGATGAGCTCCCCAGATCTCCTGCAGCCAGGCTGTCACCTTGGCCAGCCTGCCCACTTATGGCCTTCACCTGCAAGTGGACAGATGATAGTGGCATTAACTACATGCTCCTAATTTTCTCATATTAATCAATTCCTGCCTCCTCCCACAGCCGCTTTTCCTTTGTCGTCATCACATTCCCCGCTCACTGTCCAGCCTAGTCCCAGCCCTCTGTTTATCAATATTCTGCTATTATTAGCTGGCCCAGAAATGCATGTTATAGCACTGGTACCACAAGAGCTGCAGGGTGCATTTTTCTGTATTATTGATGTCCTTCTCCTCTCTGCTGTGAAAATATCACCTTCCTATTCTCTGGCACTTTCCATCTGTAATGTTAGTAAGGCAGAAACATCTTTCATCCTGCTTTTGACCAGTCCCCTTTCCCTGCCATTAGGAGAGATGGTGATGGCTTAACAAGGAGTGTGATGGAAACAGAAGTGGGTTCTTACACCTGATTTGTGGTGTATGGGGTAGATGGACATGAAACAGGCTGAGCTGGCCACAGGATGCACTGGCCCCAAAGCTGACAACTAGAAACAATTGTGCTTCTTCTTGCAGAGCATCTTATGCTGACTGCCCTAAAGATGGGCTAATCCCACTGGGCTCAGGAAAGTGGAGAAGAACTGAGAAACCTTTATTACTTTGTTGCAGAAGTAGGTATTTTCAGTAGTAGCTGTATTTCTTTTCTCATAAAAGACACACATAATAACTTAACCAGCTTTCTTACTAGTGGTATTGAGGACAGCTAAGATCAGAATAATTATTTTTAAGTAGAACATATGGTTGCTTTTATTTCTGAGTGTGGCTCCATTGCCACTACTGAATTTTATTCTTGACTTCTCACACAGTTTGGGCTAGCAGTGCCGGGGCTGTTGTTTAGACAGGTTAATCGTTAAAATCTGCCCTTCCAGACTTATCTAGCTGGAAAGGTTACTCTCATGTACGAGCTTGGCTACTGGAAGTAGGGTTGGAGTCTGAGACTTCACTGCCTGCACAGGCATTACCAACCTGGTTGTTTTGATTTTTTTTTCTTATGCTTTTCTAATCCTATTCTGTTCTAAACTACACCTATGAGAAAAATATTTACACTCGGGCTTTCCTCAGTTAAGGGTGTTTTTCAGAGCTGGTCATATCTCTGGTAATACTTCTTCTTCTACTGAAAAGGAGAAAATTGCTTTTCAACTGAAAAGTCTACAGGATGAAGTTCCAGAAAGAGGCTTGACAAGCTTCGCACACTTCATAAAATATTTCTCAGCAAGATATAAATCTTTCTTCCTTGTTGCTGTTAGACTGCTGCCATAGCCAGATGGCACACAGACACTTGGATCCGGTGTTAATCTGTTCTCTCCTGTGCCAGCATTTGTCCTGTGGCTGTGGGGACACAGGGTACCACTGCAGGGAAGGCTGAAGGAGGGAGCCAGGGAGAGGGCAGGGACTGCCTGTCTTGCTCAGATATCTGCAATTTCAAGTGTCTGTTCCCTCCACACAGCCTAGAGGTGTGTGCCTCTTGTCACAGTGCAAGGCTTTTTTGCAGGTACCCATCACCAGACAGAAAATCTTCTTCCCCCCCCCCCCCCACAATCCTGGTGTTTGCCACCTTCTCCCACTATTTACAACAGCTCTGCAAGTGATGATCCTGGAATGCTTTGAATGAGCTGATTAAATTATTACGCTTGAAAATATCTGCTCGTCCCTTTTTATAAATTTTATTTTATTTCACATTTTTCTGAGCTTAGAGGGCTAGCATGCTAGCTAGAGCATATGGCTGGGCACTGAGAGAGGAGCAGAATCTATTTCATTTGGGCTCACCCCACACTGTGGGGCCCCACATGACACTTGTACCCATGCCTTGGGTGGCAGGTGATGCTACTGCAAGGCTGTGGGTCCCTGCATGAATCAAGAAACAACTGACTCAGGTGAGTGTCCCACCAGGGTTTAGTTCTGCTTTGCAGATCCTCTCTGACAGCAAGGAGCAAGTATAGTGTGTGTCGGTGTCTGCTTCTCCAAGTCTGGGGTCTGTGGTCCCCCGAGAGCTCATGGACACACACTGGCCAGTGCTCTGCTCCTTGGAGAGCTCATGCTGGCCAGTACCCAGCTCTCTAGGAGCTTCTTGACACCACCTTTGGTCATGGTGAATAAGCACTGGCTGTGACATTGGCACCTTTCCTGTAGACCTCTAAGACTCACAATGACACCAAATTAATGCCACTCACAATGACACCAAATTAATGCCACTGTTCTCAGATACATGTGTTCCACTTGTGTCACATCCCTCTGACATCCATCCCAGCAGCTCTCTGGGCGCATGTGGCTTCTGCAGTCCTCTGGCCTCTTTCTTTTGTCCTAATGTAGCCTCAGGAGAAGGAGGTGAGCACCCTGTGCAGCTCTGTGAGACTCTGCTTGGAGCAGGATCCTCCAAATCATGCATGACAGGAATGGAAAGCTGTCACTTGGTAACTGCCTAGAGGAACAGGTCTTACCAAGCCAGCTGACTGTGCAGCTGGAAGAGGTTAAAAATTAGCCCTGCAATAATATGTGGAGTAATTGACTTTCTGCTGGTTTTGTAAGTAGTGTTGGAGTCATTTCAAGTGACCTGAAGTGCGAAAGGGCAGGGGGAGAAGGAGGAATGGGGTGGGGATGGGCAGAAACTGGAAATATTTGTGGCTTACTGTATCAAACAAAGAAAGCCTTTGATTTTTGTAAAGGGAGAGATGCTTTGGTCATGCTCCTCTGCATATCTCTCTTGAGAGGGTTTTATGTATTTTTTCCTCCATTACACCAAAGATACATTTACCCACTTAATTTACAGTGCCAAGAATGTTGAGTCTTCTCTTTACCATTCATGGACTGAATTTCCTCAAAGGACACAGACATGAAGAGGGGACTCTTTTGAACATCCCTGCCAGGCAGGGACCAGGTGACTTCTCCTTATTTCAAAAATACTTAACATAGTGAGGCATTTTAGCAAAACCCTCAGAGATGTAACACAAAAATCAGCTCCCCCACCAAGCTTTGATTTTACTGCACAGTTAACCTGGCCCCATCTCAAGCAGACACCTGCCTGTATTTCTGTGACCTTGATGATGCTGTGCTGATCTCTGTGTGTCTGGCTACAGAGCCAGACTTCTCTGGTGCTCAGAGGCTGTGTGATTATTTTACAGCCACTTGGCTGCTGCAGAGGAGCTACAGGAGGGCACTGGAGAATCACCAGAATTTAAATTATTTTTATTTCATTTTCCCATCTGCAGTCACAGGGTAAAACAAGTAAGGTCCAGTCCAAGGTTCTGCACCCTACAGCCAACCACATGATCTGGTCTGGACTGGTACCACACTTTGGCCTGTCAGAAGTTTCTCTTCTGTGTATGCCAAGAGCCACTGATTTTAATTTGAGTCAGAACATGAGTTAACTGTGCAGTGGAGAACTATCCCCTGATATTTCTCAGGATGTCATCATAAGTCTACAGCTGTGGGAAACAGAATGGTAAGACTTGAATTTCTGGTGTTAAAATTGGAGACGAATAATATTGCAGGTTTGGTTTTGTTTGGGTTTTTTAATTCATCAAGAAGAAGTCATGTTGAAGGTCACCTTTTAAGAATTCCTTGGCTGTTCCTGACCAGATGGTATGTGAGAAGCAATACTGTTTTCTGTGAAAACAGCTCAGTAGAAAAGGAAGAGAAGAGAAGAGAAGAGAAGAGAAGAGAAGAGAAGAGAAGAGAAGAGAAGAGAAGAGAAGAGAAGAGAAGAGAAGAGAAGAGAAGAGAAGAGAAGAGAAGAGAAGAGAAGAGAAGAGAAGAGAAGAGAAGAGAAGAGAAGAGAAGAGAAGAGAAGAGAGAAAAAATTAATACAAGTATCTGTGCTGAAAGACCTGATTATGCTGGACCAAGCACAAAATCTATTACAGATGTATTAATTGCCTGTGCTGTTTATGTAGTCACACATTACACCTGCTGTTTCCTGTAGGAGTCAAATACCAGTAGTGTTTTCCATCCCAAACTGGATGTGATGCTAAAATACCAGGAATTTGCAAGGAACAGGCCTGAGCTGTGTTAAACCAATGACTTAACATGACTTAAAAAGAAAAAAGCCACCCAGGAAAACCAGATTATGAGATTTGCTACCATTCAATTAAAAAATCATCCTTTCCTGTTGTTCCATGAGCACTGGGCTTTCCAAGTTCACGAGTCTTTCCTGGGACAAGTGACTCATGAACCTTATAGGAAAATGCACCTGTATTTAGCCAGAGGTTAAAGCAGCTCTCCAGTTACCAGAGTAAACAAAGGATTTATTTCTGTCCGTAGCAGTTACCCTGCAAAGTCCAGGAACACAGGAAGGCTGGCAGAAGCAAATAGGTTTGAGCCAAGTTTGCTGAAGTCAGTAGAAGGTTTATGACGTCCATGGTAAGATGCTCATAGATACCAGTGGGATTTGGCCCATGTCTTTTGCTAGAGGGGAGTTGGGAAAAAAAGTTGGTGCAGTGATTGTGCCGGCAGCCAAGGACTCCAAAGAGCTGGAAGGTGTCTGCCACAGTGCAGGATATGTATTCCCTTCTCTGGCTCAGAGTTGTCTGTCTGTACTCTTGGCAAAAGAGCAGCTGTCATCACAGAGATGTGATGGATATAGACACATTTGAGACTGAGACTGATCAGACACTGCAGTAATGGCAACCATGAAAGTGGCTAAAATATTTGGAAATCAGAGTGTTGGATGTATTGGCATCATGGAAACTGAAAGATTATATGAGCCAGGAGATACTTACTAATCCCAGCATGAGAAATGGGATGTGTTTGATCTCCACTGTGGAGATCACTGAAAAATGCAAACACAACATTAGCTTATTTCAGGTCAGCACTCAAGATGGTATAAAGGCAAAATAGATTTTAGCCTTCATTTAACTGGATTTAATTGCATATGTGAGCTTCAAAGTGCCTAAGGCCTAATGGATGATGACCTAAGGTCCGACTGAAAAGGCAACAACACCTTAAACCTTAAGCTTGTTTGTTACACCATATGGCATGACTGGATCATGTGATGTTTCAGGAAGACATGCAAGCAATAAAGCACCAGTGCATCCAAAGCATGTGCCAAGATTTCTACCTTTATTCAGAAGAACCTGAACACTGATCTTGCCTGTCCTCCATGCCAGCGTGGCTCAGGAGCTTGGCTAGGATGGAAAGGAGACAGTGTTCCCAACCACACCTCCCTGAAAAGTCTGCAGTGCCCTGAGACAGAGCATGTTGACACTTGGAAAATAAATCAACAACTTGACTTTTCTGTTTTGGGAGATCCACGTGGCTAGGAAATTCCGAATAACCAAATTTCAGGAAAAGAGGAAATTATCAAAGGCCATTATCTTAATTTAATTTATTTTTTATTTAGTGTTAGTATGTCAAATATTGTGACAGTCATCTATTTGTATTTCTGGCTGTGATTGATTTCAGAAGTCTGGATATTCTTGGGTCTGGATAAAGTACAAAATCTCTTTTTCCTGTGGATAGCACAACATGGCTTTGTGTCAGCTTTGTAAAGGATACCAGCCCTTAGTAGCGTCCAGGAATCACCTGACTGACATCCACCTGCTTTGTGAACCACACAGCTCAGAAATGTCACATCTACATCCTCCTTGCCTGGTGAGTGCCACCCAGATGCAGCGTGGTGAGGACACCTGATGGGTTGTGCTGGCTCTGTGCTCAGCACGCTGAGATCTGCTGCCTGTCGTGTGCCGCAGTGCACCCACCCATAGCTGGGACACAGTCCTGGTGCCTCCAATGCCTGACCATTTTCTTCCAAGGAGACCCAGTCCAAGGTCCATTGATGTTGTGTGCTGCGCTAAGATTCCAGCTGGTGGTTTTGCTCTCCACACCCCTTGATCTTGGAAGACCCTCATCAGACTTCTCCCAGGGAAAGCTGGTAGTTCATAACACTGAGATGGGCAGTCTCTGGAATCCCAGGCTGTGTGCAGTATGGCCCTTACCCTCAGTGACTTGCTTGGATCTGCCTTCAGTGCCTGAGCCATGGGATCAGGGAAGGACCAGCACTAACACAAGGAATGGGGCAGGAGATCCTGACCAAGTCACAGTGACCAGACCGCAGTCTGGTCCTGCTGAAGATGTCGTGAAACTGCCCTATAAGACTGATCCTCCTTAAAGAGTAATTCAGCATGGGAGTTCCACTGGGAGCAGCTACACGACAAATTTAATTTGATTTTCTACTATGTCCTCTCTCTCATGTGCTCCTATTCATCCATGGACCCCATGAACTCTCTGTCAGTCTCCTACTTCTGCTGTGCTTGAAAATGTCCTATCACTCCATTTTATGCCTTTAGCAAGTTGCTTTTCATTTCCTTGTACTTGATGGTTCTTTCACATCAACTTTGTCAGACTGTGCTCTTTTGCATCTTCCTTAACTCCCTTAATCTTTTAAAGAAATTATTTTGATATCTCAGAAGTGTTACATGGTTTAATCATGTTGGCTTACTTTTTGCTTTGAATATTTTTTATTTGATGAGGAATCTGCTGTATACTGTCTTAAACAATCTGATGTCATCTAAAAGCACTTGACTGGTTTTAGCTACTGATTTCAATGAATTTCATTACTTCTATGTGATTTCCCTTTTAAAAGCCAAACATTTAGCTTGATATTCAACCTGTGTACATCTTCTGAGAACTTGAGTCACTTTTATCTTTCTCTCTCTGGCATGAACTGTTCTGACATTTATACTGTTTAAACCTGATATAGTAGTATTTTACTAATTAGTTTTTTCTAGAAAGTTTACCAGATGCATAGGTTGCCCATATCCTGATTTGAATTCTGGCATTCATCTTCCCTTCTGGCGTTCATCTTCCCTTATTTTCAAATCACTGCTATTTATGCCAAAATTATTTTAAAGGTAGCTGTGGACTAGCTACTATTTTTGTGTGCTTTGTGTGTGCACATGCATCTTACTTAATTAGGGCTTCATTTACAGAGACCTGTTTTTTCTGTTTCCACTTATCTCCATTACCTTCTGTCCTATTCTTTTTCTTAACAGAGAGGTTTGAGAGCTTCAACCAATCTGTGCATTCTTCCACACCTCTCCCTTACTCTGTCTTTAATTTAAAACTCCTTTTTAACTCTGACTCCTTTAAGTCCAGTCTCCTTTCTGTCTTGCTTACATAGGTCTCTTTTTTTCTGCATAGGCTTCACTTTTCTATATAACTTTCCCCTTTTCTAATAAACCCAGCAATGTCTATAACAATAGTCTTGCAAGCTTCAAACATTTATTTTGCATACATAGAACTATTTAATATCACTTATCATTCATCTCCAGGGTTTGAAGTGCTCTCCCATGCTGCTCACTTGTGCTCTTCCCCTTGCCACAGTTATGCTTGCAGAGTCATGCTGTAAAGTTACACCCAACCAATATTAGGAAATGCTCCCTGCTGCCTCGTAAATCCCTGGTGCCACCAGCAAGAGTGGAGGAGGAGGCAGAGGAGGAGGTAGAGGAGGAGTCATTTTAAGCATATGGATTCTCAGGCAAGGGAAATGAAGCTGGGTACGTCACACACACTGCTTATCGTGGTCACATTCACTCGTGGTGAAATCTTTCCCACTCAGCAATGGCTGGGAATATCACCATTTGCTGTTCCAGTGGGAATTTTGTGCTCCTTGGAGATTTCACCCTCATGCTGCATTTTCACAGTACCTCTCAGGCAATGGAGCAGCCCCTTCCCTCTGCCCCAGCTGTTCTGCTCTTCCTGTCCCTCCTTGGTGCAGGCACAGGTACTCCCTGGCCCATGAACAGCAAGGAACAAGGTATCACACCAGCATCTCTGTGTTGTTAAACTGCAGCTCTTCCACACTGTGTGAGGTGGGCTCTGCAGCACAGACAGGCTTTGTGCTTACAGCATCCTCCGGTCCTTTAGATGGTTTCCTGTTGTAAAGCAGGGGACTGATCAAAACTGGGATGCACTGTCTCAGTGAGCAGGACGAGCACAGGATGAGGGACAGGGATGTGATATACACTCAAGGAGAACAAGTGTGATGCCTCTCCTGTTTCCCTCTCCAGGTGCTTCCCAAGGCTCCCACCATGCCGACTTCCCTCTGATCCATGACCACAAGGCTGTGCGTCACATGTCACCCCAGAGCAGCACAGCTCTTTCCCAGGAGATAAGTGAGGGGTTTTTTTGCCTACACAACAGCTCTCCTGAGCTTTCCCATGCTGGGAGGGAAGGTGGGAGGGAGGAGATCCGGCTTCCTCCCTGTCCAAGCGCCAGCCCCGTGGGCCTGCTATAGCACTGCTGGGAATATCCAGGGGCATTATGCAATTTGCAGAGGCGGTTTTTCATGCAGCCTGGCAAGGCAGCGTCTGATAATGGCTCTCCCTTTGTGTGTAGCACACAATCGAGCTCATGATCTTCTCTCAGTGCAGGCAGCCCACAGTGTTATGTCCTGTACTGCTGTGATGACGAGAACAGGGCTGTGCACAGGACAGGGAGCCCTGCAGCGCTTTCATCAGTGAATCACCACTCCAAATGCTCATTAGGCACAAATCATTAATGGTCTAAAAGGACTGGAATAACCTAGCTCGGCTTCAGTGAAAGTGCAGATTGTCTCTTTTTCAGAAGGCATGGGAAACCCTTCTTAAATCTGTTTTTAAACTTTGAATTTGGCTTCTGAGTAATGCCACTGAATTCATTTTTTCAAAGGTCATGGGAGAATTCTCTTCTGCTATCTCCAAAGGGTATGACAAATGTTTCTGTAACAAAGTAACGAATTGTTCAACACAACACTCTTAGCAATTACCTTGCCATAAAGGTATTTGCAGCAGGTACAGTAAGATAAACCAGTTTGTTTTCTATTGTTTTCCAAAGGGGAAAAATTGGGGTAAGGCTGTAGCCATTTGGTGGTGAGTTTGAGGGATAAATATAATTTAATGTGTTTGCTGAATATCTTAGTGGGTTGTAAAAGATCCTTTAATAGATTTAAAAGTCTATTTATAGACTATCCCTTTTAGAGGTTGGAAAATGTATTTGCTTCTGTATTCTATGTACCTATTTAAATTACATCCAAATATAAAGTAGTCCATAACATTAATTTAGCACCTTTTCTGAATGCTTCCTCTCATAGTCTTTATTTACAGGATCCTGTATTGTTTTCCCCAGTATCATTCTGCCTCCTGCATAAGAGCTCTTTCACATTTTGGACTCAAATTCCCTTGTAACACAGTGGGCAAAGGAGCCAGCCATGCAAGAAATTAGAAGCAAAGACTACAGTATGTTACTGAATGCAAATCTGGGTTTGTTGGGCAGGAGGGAAACAAACCCTGCACCAGCAGCAGCAATGTGCTGGCCTGTGGGTTAGAAGTGTCACTGCAAATCTGGTTAGACAAGTGTGAGCCTGCCTCCCTGACCTCTTCCACTTGGCAGTCTTTTCTCTGGATTTTTGTCTGGGAGGCTAATGTGGGAGTGAACAATGGGAACCAAACTGCCCCTCCAGCCTCAAGCTGGGCCCAGTACCTCCCAGTGCACATGCACTGGCTGATTGACTGGGTGGGAGCAGAAATTTCATAGCTCTGGCATGTGGGTAAGTGGAGTCCTGTGCAATCAGCCAAGTGTTTTTTCACCAGCTTGAAATAAGAATGAGACTAGGGAGATGCAGCCACATTTGATGTAAAGGCTATCTGTGACTATATAATGGGCAGATGCTCATATCTACTTTTGCTGCAGAAGAGGAAGCAGAGTAACAGCTCTCTGGAGTGAGTATCCCAGGAGAACATCTATTTTCTTGGGGCTGGAAGCTGAGGTGTAGCCCCTGGCTGGAGACAGGACATCCATGCTGGATTTCCAGTTTGTGTTTGAAAATCTGGGTGACCTTTGCTGCTCCAGCTATGCCTGTGCAAACAGAGCTCCCCACCGTGAGCTTTGGTTCACACACCACTAGTAAAAGGGAAGATGTAGTCAAAGCATTGAGAAGTAGGTACAAAGGAAAAAAGTGTCTGTAGCTCTGCCACCAGGTTCTGCATACTCTCAAGTTAATATACAGAGTCTAGCCCCATAGGGCACTTTTTCTTCTACCTGTTTCATCATGTTGTGTCTGGGCTTTGCAATGACTGTCATGTAGGGTAAACCATGACATCTTTGCATTACGTGCATTTGTGTCCAGCCTCGAAACATTATTTCATTCCCTGAGGTGAGTGCGTTATCAGGAGAATTAAGTGTCCCAGTCCCCTGGTAATTATTCATTAGGTAATATTTAATGTGTGTGTGCATGGCTGGCAGCTACTAGTGGATCCCACAGGAGAGGTCTGTGAGCCAAGTTTATGTCAGCTTTAGGGTAGGGAGGGGTGAGTAACAGGAGTAAAAATAACAAAAGTAGAAGATCAGAAGCAATCTTCCCAAAACTTTACCCAAAACCTTTTCTTTTCATCTCAAGGCCAAATTTACTAATCAGATCAGAAGGCTGGGAAGACTCGGGGGGTATTTGCACCCACATGTAAAACAAGTCACAGATCTGCACTGAGACAAAGCAATGTTTGGGATCACAAACTTGTGGCTGTTCTATCCATACCTCCTGAGGTCTGAAAACTGCTTTGACTTCTTGCCTTTTTTTATACCCTTGTTCCCTGTCTGACAGCAAAATTCCTTTTTTTCCTGTTTAGAAGACTGCCTCTGCGATATTTACTGCTTGAATAAGAATTGTTTGCAGCCTTAGTTGCATGAGTTTGGGATGGAGAGTGTCTGTTGGTGGATATAGGCACAATCTAAGGAACAGCACACAAAAACACAGTGGATATTATGCCAAAGAAATCAAGTGGAAAGATACTAATTGGCTGGCAGTTAAGAGTTGGGGATTGAGGAGACACACAAATCTCAGACAAAACCCTGCTCCTCCAGAAGAGAGGCCTATGACTGGACTGGTTGATGTAGGAACTTGACAATGGTGGGATAGACTGGACTTCAAGGCTTATTTAAAATTAGTCCAGTCCAGTCCAGGTGCTTGGAAGTTGTGGTGAGCGAACCTTGCATGCTCCAGCAGTGAGGACGTACCAAAGGTAAGAGCACTGGTGACATTACGTCTCTTGGCGCTCTGGAAATTGTGCCTGTTTAGCTTTTCTTTTCCTCCATCTTTCATTCTATCTGTCTGTTATTCACCCACAAAATTACATAATATATCACCAGAACATCACTAGAACTGCATCTGCCTGCTTAATGGAAGGCTCGTTATCTAGGGAGGGAAACAGAGAGGGCAAAAGCTTTTATGTGCCAATAACATTGCTGAGATGTTCATGTGCATTACAGGAGAAGGAAAGGGTGTAACACGTCTGTCCTAATTCATAGTCAGATGGGCTGAAAGAGTCAAGGTGTAATGAAGGTCATCACAGCTGGGAATGGGGTGGAGGCAGTGGAAGTTACTCTCTAGACATAAAAGCAATTAATTCTCCAACAAAGTCCCTCTCTCATGCAGCAGAACAGAGTGAGGCAGTCCTCTCTATATTTAAAAGTACTCCCACAGCTTTGATCTTTTCCATTTTCTGGAAATGTAAGCTTGCTAAGAGGGTCTGGCCTCATCTGGGATGATGTATTGGGCCATGTGGTGCTGGCCTTGCAGAGCAGCGTGGGCATTGCCTGCTGTTCCCTGTACCGCGTCATTCTGGAAAGATCTCCAAACACTCTGGTACTGCAGCAAAGGCAACGAGCTGCTGCAACGCCCAGGTACCCTGCCTGCCTGGAAATGCCATCACATCACTTCTTCTCACAACAGTGGGTTTTGTCCACTTTCAATCACACAGATGATATTTAGCTATGAATGAAAATAAAAAAGTAAATGAGAGGGAACTGAGAGGGAACAAAGTCTCCTACCAAGACCCCATCTCCAAGGACCTTAAGATGTGGAAGTATATAACCATACGGGCTTGAAAGCAACCCTTTAGCCCAGCATACTCTTCAGTGTCAGATATATCCCATTCTAATCAGTATATTATGGCAACCAAATGTAGATTTTTCTTTTACTGGTTGTTAAAATAAACACTTGTTTTGATCTCAGGACAGAGCTATGTTGGCACCAGGTATCAGGCCCAGTTTCAGTAGAGCTTGTGGCAGATATGTACTGATTGAACCATATGGTGGGGGGGTTTTGTGCTGCCTGTCCTGGCAGGAGACCAAAATGTTCTTTGGGTTCTCCCAGACATAAAAATCCATGAAGTTTTGCAGCTGTAGTTTCATTTCATTTCACTGTCTGACTAGCCTTCTTCTTATTTGATTTTCTTTTATTTCCTCTATATGCTTCCCGCACAGAAAGTCAAAATTTAGAAGCTGCATTTTGAACAAGGTTAAGATTAACTTCTCCATTTATGTGAGGTGACCCTGGGTTTTGGTAATAAAATGTGCTGGGATTGTGGGTAGAGGGAAAAAGAAGATTCCTCAGTGGGGGTGAGTGCTGATGACTTTAACAAAGTCATGGTGTAATATGCTGTTCTGCTGACTTTTGCCTTGTTTAATTACCTCTGAATCCCAGGAAGCTGAACCGTGCCTCACCAGCTCATTATGTCCCCCGGGTTTGCTCTCCCCAGCAAATAGGTGCTTTCCCTGCAGTCTCTGGAGGCTCTTTGTTGCTGTTCTGATACATCAAATGTGTTTGTTTTGCACATTGATGTTTGTGTTTTCCGCTCTGCTTGTGTTTTCCAATTCCTTGGAGCACTGAGGATGCTGCTGAATTGTCAGAATCATGGTAGGATGCT
This sequence comes from Rhipidura dahli, assembly GCA_013399225.1. Classification (NCBI taxonomy): domain Eukaryota; kingdom Metazoa; phylum Chordata; class Aves; order Passeriformes; family Rhipiduridae; genus Rhipidura; species Rhipidura dahli. The sequence goes on along the minus strand of VXAC01007226.1, from coordinate 920,657 downwards.
GACTTGAGATTACTGTCAATGGCCTCATTATGTTAACAAAGGATATTTTAAGAAATACAAAACATGTGGCATTTACTTTCTTGGGAGAGGGAGGGGAGAGAGAATGTGTGTGTTTGAGTGGACTTACACTGCAAGTCCCCCACTCTTCAGCTGGAAATGACTGCTAGCCTCTCTCCACATTGTAATCAGAGCAGCGATGGCTCCTGATTTGTATTTTGGGGCTGCTCGCAGTGTGCTTGGCTCACCTGTGTGTGCAAGACAATTACTATTCCTTCTGAAGAGCTCCTCACCTCTATCGCGGGACGTCTGAAATAGGCACAGCCTTCACAGACACAGCAGTGGCACATGCAGCATCACTGCATCTTTGTGCAGTTGTAAGCCAGAGCTGCTGCGGTCTCGTTCCCTCCTTCGAGCCAGCACTAGCATTGTGGCTGGAAAATCAGTCACTTCGGGAAACTGAGCTGGGAGAGAAGTAATGCTATGAGGAAAAAAGTAAGTAATTCCCTGTCCACTTCCCTTCTGGAGGAAGGGCTAAGGAGGGGCTGACACCTTAGTCTGCTCTGCTCCCTCCAGAAATTCTTGAGGAAGAATATCAAAGAGGAGGATATTGACCACAAATCTTCTGCCTTTAATGAAATGGAGACTTGTGCACAGCCCGTATCTCTGAATCAAAGGGAGAAAGCTCTTTCCCTTCCTCCCTGTTGTCAGGCCATCAGAAGGTAGTTGGCATATCCCTTATCAAAGGAAATGTGGTCCTTCCCTTAAGCTTGTCTGCTCCATGGTGTTCTGTAAACACAGATCAATAAGGTGTAGAAAATCCTATCCTATTATCAGTATTCAACAGCAAATGAAACACCCTTAAGCTTAGCATATTATCATTTCATGAATTTACAATTAAAGACCTAGATAAGATTAATTACTTCCAAGGTTACTCTTTACAATTGTCTCTTTATAATGGAGTTTGTAACCAGCCCACTGTGGCTTTGTCACCAGGAGAATTCACAGACAATTTAACAGTTGGATAAAAAAGGTTTCTTTAACAGGCCTTTTGCTCCTTCCCTTACAGTTCCCTTAAGAGAAAAAAAAGCTCCCTAGGAAAAAGCACATCCAACACCAATAGTGAACTTGATAAAGAACTGTCTACAGCTGGGGTTTTTACTTTATTTCTGTTGCTCAAAGTATAAACATTTTAGGCATCATGTTCTTCCAAAGCCTCTGAGTAGAAGAAATGTAGCAATATTGGAACAGAAAAGATCTGTACATGCTGGATAGAGTGACCAGATCTCTGACAGCTTTTTTTTTCCATACAAAATGCTGAGGCAAGAGGAATAAAGGGGACTCTGAATTCTACCACAAAACATCAACTGCATATTTATTTATTTATTTGTTAATCTGCCTTATGACCAGCTGAAAGAGACCAGCTGGGTTCCACAAAAGTGCTGGCCTGTCAGCTGATGGAGAGACTGTAAAGCAAAACCCAACATGCCACAAGGAACAGGACACAGATGAGTGGGATTTCCCCAGAGGAGATGGCACTGCCTGAGAAAGGGCCCTGTAACTCCTGCTCAGGCAAAATGCTGATATTAGTGTGAGAAGGAGGAGACAGGCTCTCTGGTCTGCTATGGGCTGTATACCTCAACCACAGCTTGACCAGAAAGGCTACATTAATTCTATGGGCATTCTTGGCCTTCCAATATACAAACCAGGAAGCATTTTCTTTAGATGTACATGCTAAATTTATCCCACATGAGACAATAATATATATTTTTTATTTCCCCAAGGCAGCATGCAGGACAGTTGATTAGTACTCACTGTGCTTGGGGGTTAAAGTTTAGGCAATAAAAAGTCCTTAGCTACGCCCTCCAAAACCAACAACAAAAACTGAGACTTCAGAGTGGGTTTTTTTAATAGGTGGCCTGTTTCTGAATTTTGAGGTTTACTGCTGCCCACATTTTTCAGTCTGTGAAGTAGAAACCTGTGCTTGTGCTTTTGCTTTTGATATTAGCTCCTGAGGGTCTCAGCTCTTGCTCCAACTCCCAAGAAGATGGGTTTCCTGGAAGGCACCTTGTATCACAAGATCTGTGGTAGTAGCCTCATTTAAGCTTTTGAATTGAAATGCAAAAGACCACAGGAGTTAGGTGGGAATTGTGCAACTCCCTTGTAATCCTTTCCCATTTTCTAATGAGCTCTTGTCTGCTCCCTAGTTAGAAGATCATGAAGCAGTTCCCATTTCTGAAATATCAGCAAACCCTCCTCCACAAAACTGAAAATGTTTTGAATATTAAAATGAGGGTGAGATTTTTCAAGTTTGTCTGGAGGAGCAGAATTACTTGTCCCTCCTATGATGAGAAGAGACTGTATTGCTCCAGTGCCTGGGCAGCTTTGCTTGGGACATCATAACTGGGACTTCTCAGTCTGTCACAAGCTGAGAAGGGGCAGCAGCAGCAGACTTGTGCTGTGAATGTTGGCCATGAACATACAGAAATCAGAGAGCTCCTGAGCTCCTCTTCTCTGAGTGCCTGGCTACAGCTGATTCAACTGTAAGGCAATCACTGTAGTTTGCAGCTCTACCTGAGAGGCATCTGTAGGATTGATCCATAATTTGGCTCCATAATGCATTGGCAGCATTTTTTTACTGCATTTTGACAGAACACTTGCAGCACATCATTCCCGTGGTGTGAGTTGTTTATCTCTGGGTGAGGATTAGCACAGCACTGTACCATGATCTAGCATAGCTGAGTAAGTGGGTTACTGTAATCCTCCTGAGGGTTGCTGTCCTGAAGGGATTCCTGGATGCTTGTACCAGGCTTTTAGATGATTTTAAATGAGATTTTTGAGGGGGCCTCATGGAATTTTATGTGATGCAGCCTCTCTCCGAGACATCTGGGCAGTAGTTGGGTCAGCAAAGGCCATTGCAGAGCTTAAAGACCATTGGTATTGGTGTATGAAGAAGACACTACTGAGATAACAGATGATCAAAATATGACTAACAAATGGGCACCCCAACACAGAGCTCAGATAGGGTCCTGCCTGGACAGTTGTGTTTGCTGTTGATGTCTGGCACTTAGAGACGCTGCTCCTCAACATATTCTTGTTTTGCCTCAAAGCACTTTCAGAACAGAAAATCATGTGCAGCACTGCACTTCAGTAGGAGGGTAAGTGTGCTGCCACTGCATTGTCCAGACACTTGGAAATTTGTTTCCTAGTGTTTAGAAGAAAGAGCAAAGCAGAGTTCCTCAAAGCCACAGTAATTTGTATCCTGTATCTTCTCTTCTTTTTTGCTATTAGCCACATGATGAAATTCTCTGTTCTGAGTTATGTAGGAAATTTGGTCCCAGTTCATGCATCTCAAGTGCAGAGGGGACCTTTGAATTAAAGTTACTAAACAGTGTTTTCCAGCAAGAAAAGAAAGCAAGCAGTACCACTTTATCTTGGAGTGACATTTCTAGATTAAGAAGGTTCTACACAAAAAGAACACAGAAATTACAGTAGCTGCAACAGGAGCCTTGATGCTGAGGGAGATTTTAAGCAGCCCAGATAAAGCATATCCTTGTGCCCCTGGCAAGGATGCAGACTTCTCTCCCACACACCTCAGTCATTCATGAAAAGCCAAGTTCTGGAATTTTAAAAGGCAAAAATATTACAGCAACAGTAACAACAAACACGATAATCAGATGTTAAATGGTTCCTAATGATCTTATCAGTGAGTTGTATAATTAGGAAGAAGGAGAAAGAAGCACTCAACATTCTTCAGGACCTGGTCAGTTATTTTACTGTCAGTCACGAGCCTTGACCTTTCTGAAAAACTTTCTGTTGCACTGGGAATCGCGAAAAATGTAGGTCCCCTTTTCTCACAGCATTGCAAGTCTGTGGATCATCTTATCAAATTATTTAAGCCTGCTCCCAGCCATTAGGATTTTCAGGCTGGTTTGAAAGGTTTCCCCTCCCCATCCCTGCTCTAGCCATGCCTACCCACTGCTTTGTGCTGTTCCCCCCATGCAGGGCAGACGTGGGCGGCCTGTGCTGTGATCCCAACCGCTGAAATCACCAGAGGGTTTTTTTACAAAGTTACAAAAAGTGGTTTAACCTGGGTTCACATGGCACCCCAGTGAGAGAAATAACCCAGCAAGCTAAAATTGACTGTTTTCTGCTGGATTAATGAGCTGAAGCAGGTCATAGGAGCCCCAAAGCCAACACAAAGGAGGCAACGGGAACTTCTCCCAGGAGCGAGAATAGGAACCGGGACAAGCAGGGATGGGAGGAGGAAGAGCATTTCCCCCTTTTGGCTGCAACAACTCCACCATGACGTGTCATTTCACCCTCTGTTGTGCCGTTGGGGTTGAAAATAGCCCTGCTAAAATAAAACAGGCTGTGGTCTGGGCTTGGGTGGATTTCAGTGTGCACGAACCTGGATCAGCTCCAGAGCACGGTTCCAACATTGCTTGCACTGATCGCAGCAGAGGAAGTGAATTTGGGATGGGGGAAGCTAAGACTGGGGAGTGAGAGGGCAAGGGCGATACTGAGCTAAAGGGAAAGGGAGTGGGATTTCTCAGCCCCATTCAGTCAACGTGACTTCAGCCGTGTTGTGCAGCCCCCTTTCCTGCCGCAGCAGCGGGCACTTTTACTGTCAAGCAAAAAACCGGCGCCGTACGCGGCTCCTGTCGGCAGCCGCAGGGTCTGGCCCGTGGGTGCCCCTCCCGCAGGGGTCGCGCTCCCCGGTCCCGCTGGGCGCTGCCCCGGAGCCGCTGCACGTCCCGGGGTGTCGGCTCTCCCCTGACGCTGCCCTGACAGGGCCCACGGAGGCGTGGATGTGACACGGGCTGCGAGCCCAGCGTGCGACTTCCTCTGCAAATAGGGGTAGTCGCCTCCTCCTCCATCTCCAGTGACAACTGCCGTGACTTGAGCCAGGCCTCCTCGCTCGCACAGAAGGGGCCGGACCTTTGGGACCAATGGTAGCATCTCCTGCAGCCAGTTAAGCTGAGACTTTCCGGAGGTTGTGCTTTAGTCAATTCTAAGCTGCAAGGCTTGGGAGGAAACAGTGACTGAGGTAGTAAGAAGGTCAGACTTAGTCCGCTGGCCTTCAGCTGTGACATGGGAGCAAGTTCAGTTTCCATTTCACTACTAGTTCTCATAATGAAATATCCCCAAAATGTTTCTGTCACAACCCTTATTAAAATTCAGGCTTTGATGCAACTGACCTTTGAAGAAATTTGGCCCTGCTTGTACTGTGGCTTATTTCACTAGTAAAAGTAATTTTAATTTCTTATTGATGATTCCTGTATTGATGATTACTGCTGTCAGTCCAGTGTCCTTTATACATCACTGCAATATCTAAACACAGTTAGCTTTGCCTTGTGCCTGTAAGAGAGGGGAGTCCCTTTCACCCCATGGCCTGGGAAGTGAAGGCACAGACCAGCTACTTTCAAAGTCAGTTGGGCATGTCCCATCCATAGCGTGAATGTCCCATCCCTGGAATTGCTCAAGGCCAAGTTGGATGAGCAGCCTGGTCTAGTGAAAGGTGCCCCTCACCATGGCAGGAGACTTGGAACAGGAAAATGAATCTTTGAAGTCCCTTTCAATCCAAACCATTCTAAGATTCTGTGTTTTACTAGAGCCCTGGGTTTAGATCCTTTCTTGGCCATGGGCAGTCTTTGTCACCTCATGTATGTGCCTTTGGTTTTTAATCTGGTTTTAAGTGACTACCTATGGTTTAAGGTACCAGACTCTCACCTAATTAATCTAAGTACCTAGGATCCCAGACAGTTTTGAGTGGTTTATGGGCACTTTGGACCAAGCATCAGGTACCTTTTTGTGTTTTAGGGGGAAAAATTTAGGTTAGAAAGCAAAGCTTCTCAGGGAATTTGTGGCCCAAGCAAGAGAGAGGACCTGAGTTCCAGCCATCTAATCTTTCCTTCCCACCCCAAGCCTGTCTGAGAGCATATGCTTGAAAGAATGGCTGATTAGGTACAGTGCAGACTTTATTATTTTCTTCCCGCAAGTATAAACTTCTTGGAGTTCATACTTGTTTGTCAGGAAAGACATCTCATTTAATATACCAACTCTGTGTATGTAGAAAAAATGTCAGGACCAGGACTGAATGTGTGAATCTGGGGAGAGAAATCCCATTTGTGCAGCAGAGCAGGAGCTTGATTTTGGTTATGAGTACATGACATCAAATCAAGTAATCCCGCTTTGTGTAATATGTAAATTCATTTACAACCATCTCTGATGGCAAAGAAGATCAACAGAAGATCAAGTGTCCTCTGTTGACTGCACTTCTTTTAAGAGTACAATCAAGCTCTGGTTCTTTGTCCTTTTGTGTCTCAAATCTGGTACCAGCAAGCTTTTAATTAGCTGGTTACTTTAACAGCCTCAGAGAAGGCTGTGCCTGCTTTCCTTCTCCCAAACCACGCACCCCACTCCTGGGAAGTGCTGAACTCTTGTTTCAGCATGAAACAAGAAGGTGAAAGAGAGCAAGGTCAGCCTAGCTCTACTTCCTCACCAACAGGCATCTTAAGTTATGAAGACTAAACCCCAGGGAAGAGAGGGTGCCAAGAGAGAGGGGCAACAGGTGGAGCAGACGTGGAACACATCCTGGCAAATCCATTATGGACAAGTATTAGCACTTCATCTGCAGCACATGGCAATGTATCACTGTTCCAGCTGCTGAGGCTTTGAACCATCTTGTGAAACTTGTTTGAAACCCTGGAGGAGGATTTAGCTCCTCAAGTTCCCCATCCTGTTTCAGCAGGGGTTTTTGGGCAGTCAGCAATTATTGGCAGGACGGGGTGATGACCTAATGCCTGTGCTGGTGTGAAGAAGAGAAGCTGAGGTTTGATTTAGGCCTCTTTTTAGGAACTATTAGCACTCTTTGCCTTTCCCCCTATAAAATACAAAGTAAAGATGCAAACCAGCACACACACATACACATGTGGGTGATTGACTTTTTTGGCTCTTAGTGCCTTATCCTGGGTACCTGCTTGCATAGCTGTGACACCTGAGGTACCTTTGGGATTTCACAAACTGCAAAGACATGTCTTGTATTGTGTGGCCTCCTCAAAAATCCCTGTGCTAAGCAGAGGAAATGCAAAGCTATAGAGTAGGTGGTGTTGGAAATGAACAGGCCAATGGGAAGGGAAGGTACAGGGGAAGACGAAGAGGAAAGGGAAGGGGAAGAGGAAAGGGAAGGGGAAGGGAAGAGCTTTTGGATGCCATTCAAGATAAGATGGCTGGATAGGGGCCTCATGGGAGTATGCCAGGAGAGGGAGAGCAGAGCTGGTGACAGACAAGTAATGCTGTGACAGGAAGCCAGTGCTGTCTGTGAGCTTGGAGGAGGAAGCGCAAGGGGTTTAAGGTCTTGAGCCCAATGCTTTTTCCTTGTGAAAGAGAATTTCCCTTCCTTTGTGGTACAACACTTCGCTCTTATCCACCCAGCCCACAGACTTCAGACAGTGCCTGTGCAACTGAGTGATCCTTGCAGGGAGAGTTATAGATGGCTTCATCTTTTATAAGCAAAGCAAGAGTGAGACATGTCCTAAAGGCCAGGAGCTGGCTGGCCATGTTGGAGTTTCACATCTCCTACGAACCCAAAAGCTTCATGGTGAAATTAAATGGTGGGTTGCTGCCAGAGAGGGGAGAGAGGGAGCACCAGTGTCCTACTCTGGGAGCCTGTGCTGTGAGATGGACATCACCACTTGCTGGAGATTCAGTGTGGGAATACCTGGGGCTGGAGAGCAGCACAGGCAGTGGATCCAGGATCATTCTCTGCATTCTGTCTTCTGTGCCCCTTGCACCTTCTCTCAGCCTTTTCCTCCCCAGCCATAAAACTCAACCATGTACCTGTGTGCCCCAACTTCATTTACTGCCACAATAGTACAAGCATGGGCAGCAGGTGAGATCCTCAGTGCCAGTGCCAGCACTAGCCCTACTCCTCTGGGTCTCACTGATTCAGCTGGTGACGTGTGTCCCAGTTGTGCAGAGCAGGAGAGAGAGCAGATAAATCGCTCTCTGGTGAGCTGAGATTGACTTTGAATGCTCCACCTCCTCTTAGAAATACTGAAAAGGAAACATTTAATTTGAGAAAATGTCCACAATCTAAATAACAGCTGCTCTGGGCTAGGTTAGTTTGTGTTGTAGCTGTGTGTTTATTTAACATGTGACTTTAGGCTACAGCATTCACTGTTAATGGGTTTTGCCACAGCAACAGCAGTAGCACATGCCACATTTTCTACCTTCTGAAATGTAAAGCCCTGTCCCACTGAAGCTCAGAAATGCCCTGGCTGATGGGAACCTCATTCTTCTGCACGATGGTTTAAAAATAGCACTTACACACAGAGCAGGCTCAGCTGCAAGACAACAATTTTCCCTGTTTCTCCAGTTTCCTGAGAGCACAGCCAGATGTTTTTAGACCATGTTAGGGATGTTTCAGGAGTTGTGGAAGGGGTAGCAGTGTTGGGACTGAACACAGGAGGTGGAGAGAGAAATGACTAAGTAATTATCATTTGTAGGAGGTGGTTCCAGTATCAATTTATTATTGCACATTTGATCCTCTGCTGCATATTTCTGTGTCATAGTTCTGGTGCTGAGAGATTGTATCTTCACACACTAAAAAAAGATGGTAAGAGGTTATGCTGACTCAATGTTTTTAAGGCCTGAGCAAAGTCAGAAGAAACTAAAGACAGTTACCTGCATCTGAATCATGTAGTGCTGTGGTTACAGCAGGCAGGGCTCTTCTCTTGTGGGGGATGCTTCATCATTTCAGACAGATAATTTGTGACTTGATCCAACTTTCAGTCATAATGGTAGAAAATTGGTAGGTCTTTTTGGAGCCTGACCTTCATGAGTGTCACTATCAGAGACCTCATTTGCAGTCATCATAGAAAAACATTCTCAGGTGCTAACACAGAATTTACTGTGCACAGACATAGCAAAAAAAGGTTTGAGAAACACTGATCTATGCTGTATGCTCTCCTACTTTGTGACCTGGTCCAAGACATTATCAGCCATGGTCCTCCCTTGACTTCCTTGGGGAAGAGATGAACTTTAGGGTCCCTTCCAACCCAAACCATTCTATCATTCTGTGATTTACATGCTCTTTGAACTGCACTGTGCCAGCCCTCCTGTACATCAAGCACGTCAGCATGTCCAGGTCATGTGAGTCACCCCGTCCCAGCTGCAAGCTCAGGGTGTCCATGGATCCTGATGGGGAAACCAGGCTACTGGCTGCAGAGGTGACATTGCTAGAAGGGTGCTAGCCTGGTTTCAGTGTCCTGGTTTTATTTGCCAACCCAGTGGTTCCACCCTGCACTCCACCCATGGGTAGCATGGTGTTAATTACTGGCCATCCCGGTGGGGATTGCGTTAGGCTGAACGATTTACAGATTAGAGCAGTGTGGGTCACTCTGCCAGGGCAGGTGAGCCGTGGTTAGTAGGACGCTGTGACACACTGCCCCAAGCAGTATCCAGCAGGATTTGGCACGGCTGTGGATAGTGAGCTGTGCCAGGGGCACAGACAGAGAGCCTGGCCAAGCGCTGGGTGCGTGTGCCCCTCGCACGGGCTGCAGCAAACAGCTCCCTGGCATGTGCTTGCCAAAACAAGCCTCAAGGGCATGGCTTTCGTAGTAGCTTTTAAACAAAACTGATCTCCCCTTGCCAAGACAGCCTAAGTACATAACAGTGGTGTTTTTGTGGCTAAAGTCTGGGACAGGGGTTCACGTCATCTAGGTGCAGCCCTGCCACTGCTTTCTGTGAGACCTTGGGTGAACCCCATGTCCTCTCCATGCGTCAGTCTCCACATGGGTCTGGCTATGAGGGGGTCTGGAGGCTAGGGAGGCTTTGGGGTTGCCCAAGGACAAGGTGCCCCGGGAATACTCAGAGGGGTAGCTAGTGAGTGGTCTTTGTATGTTTGTTGTTTTTTCTTCTTCAAAATACTGGATCTGGCTGTGGTGTTTGCAGCTGGGTGCAGCACTGCCCATCAGTGTGAGCTGGGCATCCCTTTCTCAGGACTTGCTAGCCCACAGTGCTCCCTTACCCTGACAGGGGGATTGCTGAGAGAGTGACTCTGGCTGTAAAGCCCAGCCCAGGGCAGCTGCAAAGTTCTTTCTGCTCTTTTGAAAGCTAACGGAAAAAATGATGATAAGCTAAATCTAGATCTATGCAGCAATTAAATGGGGTTCCAGACCTTGCACCTGTAGCATAATACATAACAGAGCCAGATAACTACCTCGCCTAATGATTGGTCTGGACAGAATACAAATCACATTATACATAGTGAGCTGAAAGCCATTTTTCAGCCAAAGCTGATGAGCTAGCAAAAACTTTCCTTGCCCAGCTCTCTCTGACTGCAGGTTTGTCCTCTTCTCCTTGGAATCCTTCCTGTTATTTTTCTATCTTCCTGTTGCAGGATGCAACATTCTTTACAATAATAGATCAAACTTTGAGTGGAAAAACTCTGCTTTATAGTTGTCTTCAAGATTTCCCAGTTTTGTTCCTGTTTACTGATCTGCAGCCCTGACCTCCCAGTTCACCCTGTCAGGTACAACGTTGTAATAACATGGCAAAAACAAATGCAGTGGGCCTGTGTGCATACCCGTGATTAGCAGGTGGGTGTTCTCACAGGATGCTTTGTTGGGCAAAAGATGGAACAAGAAGACTGCATCCCATCCCTCACTGCAGTCATAGTTAATAGAAATTTAGAGGACCGTTTCCAAAAACATCTCAAAACCAAAGTCCTGTTATTTAAAAGCAGACCTGAAGTCCTCAGTACTTAAGTCACATCTAAAACACAACTGTGGGCACCTAGTAATGAATTCTTCTTAGCTACTGTTAATCACCCAAACAGAAGGTGTAAACTAGTTGTGTAAATCCTCCTGTAGTCAAAGAAGAGAAGCACCTGTAAAACGTCTGTTCCATTATCCTCTTAGCTGCTGTCTTAAAATGGAATAAGTAATTCTCTGGAGATACCTTTGGTTAGGCAACTGGGAAGGATGAAACCCCTAAGTGGCAGCCATGGACAGAAGAATCCCACCCTAATGGCACAGCTCCTCTGGGAACTCAACCCACACTTAAAATTACTCTATCAATCTCTTAATCTTAAAAAGTCCAGTGCTTTAGAAGCCCTGACTAGATACCCTGCTCTGGCTCTCCACACCTAAATGTTTTCAAAATCTGGTCAGAGATGGTCCCAGCAAGTGCTTCAGATGCTCTAGTAAGATATACAGGAGGAAGTTGGGAGGCAGAACAGCAGCACTGGTACAAATGTGTTTGGAGAGGTTTTTATTGATTGGATTTCTGTGGGGGTTTTGCTTATTTGTTTCCTGTTACTCTTATGTTATCAGCATGGAAATACTGAATTATGTGACCAATGTAGCCAGTAAGACTAGCCACAACTATTATATAATATCTGGCTGTAGCAAACATCTCAATAGTTATTTCTTTGATTGCAGTGCAAACATATCCGGTGTACAATATGTGGGTTACTGGGTAGAGTTATGTCATGACTCAGGATGAGCCAATATTATAAGCAACTGCTAATGAAGGGTGGAATTTTCAGTAGTTTCTCTGTATTGACCTCTTTCTGTTCCTACTGAAGGTAATGGCTGAGGAGTGAGGCCCTTGGGAAGGGAAATCTCAGATGATTTATTGAGATTTGGCTCATGTCAGAAGGTGGAGGATGGGTATGAGAGGGGCTATATGACAGCAGAGAATGAGCAGCATCCCAAGGACAGGAGCATTCCTGCACTGGCACAAAGGGTTTGCTCTTGCGCTCCCGCCCTTCTGCATCTCACATTTCACCAGCCCAGGGTCTTGCAGGAGTATAGGTCAGAGCAAAACAAGTCCCTCACAGGTGGTTAGACACCAGCACAGTGTCTGGCTCAGGAAACCTTGGGCACGGAAGGGGAGAGCATGCTGGAGAAGCTTTGCTGCCTGCTCAACCTCACACTTTTCCCTTAGGCAGCTGCTATGGGCTACTGCTGGGGACAGGATACTGGGATAGAAGGGTCTTTGGTCTCTCTCAGGGTGGTTGTTTTCATGCTGTATTCTGTTAAATAGTCAGAGGTTCTTCCCATATTAAAAATAAAAGTCTCCAATTCTCATATTTCCTTATGGAAAAATTAGTTATTTTGGTATCCTGCTTATATAACTGTAATAACTTTTGTTCTGCCCACCACCAAAAGAAAAGCAAAAGGCTTTTGTGTTGTATAATATATTAATGAAAGGGGTTTCCTCTGAACAGAGGATGTTTGGAGCATTGCTAAAATCTCCACCCAGGAGAGGTTCGGTCCCTTGATCTGGAGAAAAATGATCTTATACAGCCTTTCTGAGCCATTACAAACCCACATCCCTCTGATTTTAGTAACAACTTTTAAAGACTTATCCTCTCACTATACCTATTTTATGACGTGAAAATATCACCCAGCTCTCAAAGGACAAGAATTAAGAGGCTTTATGACATTTTAAAGGGAGGAACATTAAATTGTGTTCCACCTTCCATTTGAAAAGGGAAAGCAGTACAGCAGCTTCCGGGAACCACAGCTCAGCCCCATTATGGAGATGATGGCATGAGACAATTTAACCCATCTAAAAAGGAAAACTAGGGAAAGGTGACAGAAATGGAGAGGTAAAAAGTGAGTTACTGACAGGTAGATAAAAATTATACAAAGACACAAACAGAATCAGGAACAAAGCACTGGTCATCTGACAGCCTGTCCACCTTCTTTGCAAATATTATTAATCAGGTGAAAGAATTATTCTCATGAATCACTGCCTTGTAAGAGATTTTAGAAAGCTCACAGCAGTGATGGAGTGACTGACTGGATTTTGAGCTTGCCTACTTAGTCCTGGGAAAGCCACATTCAGGAGAGGAAATCAGTACCTGAGCACCTGAAATGCCATGCAAACAGAGTGTGAAAGGTGGACAGTACACTGGTTCTGGGTTGGGGTTTTTTTGAAGTCTATGAGATTTTTTTCAAGAGTTCCTCTGCAACTAAGAAGCAGAAGTGGTGTGGATTTTCTTATTTTGAAGCCTTCCTCTCTGTAGTCTAATTTAGGATGTTATTAAGGGATTTTTTTTAAGAGAGAACATCAAAAAGAACCCAACAACAAGTGATCTCTGTCTAATGTTGGAACAACCCCAGACAGTGCCACAGATAAAACAGGAACTTTCCATCTGTACAGTTTCACTGCTGCACATATTTATTTCTGGTAGGTTGCTGCCTGGTTTGCCAGTGTGGCTCACGTGCTGCTGGTGTGAACAGGAGTTGTCAAGGGCATGTGAAGCACATCTTTGTCCATCTGCTTCAGTGTGTGAGCTGAGAGGAGCTTGTTCACTCTGCTCTGCTGCACAGGGGTCGGCTCCAAGTTCCTGCTGTGCTGGGGCTGCGGGGAAGCCACTGGCTGCTAAATCAGTGCAGCTGCAAAACGTCCCCCTGAGGTGTCCATGTCCTCCATCTGCAGCCTCTTGGGTGGGAAGGATGGCTCTGTGCTCAGATCAGGGCTGGAGGAGGTGGTGAGAGGGCAGATTGCCTGGCTGAGCATGTTCTGCCAGAGGCAGGTGTTAGCCAGGGTTTACGGAAGGGCTAACTAGTGCTTTGTATGCTGAACCCCTGGGAATGCTGGAGTGCATAGCCCCAGCCTGGGAAGGAGCTTGGATCCATTTTACTTCGGCATTACAAATTACCATTAGCCTTATCACCCCAAAATTCTTCACCACAGTATGCAAAGCTGACTTGGCAGTGGCCCAGAGTATTTTCCACATTCAGTATGTAATTACTACACCTTCCATTTGGATTCTCCACTGCTGCATATATGATTCCTCTTGAGCATCTTAGGTTATAAATGCCTTGAGACAAAAATGGCCTATTGGGTCTGTGTTTATCCAGGATCTGGCTTCCTGCCAGTCTGATCAAATGCTGAAGTCCCTTAGTACCTCCACATCACAGAGAAAGATTAATCATAACAATCCTCAGCCTCTTGCATGGCTGGGTGATGAGTCCTTCCCAGACCTCTGCAGTACCAGCACATACAGGAGATCCTGTGTGACTTCACAGTGTCCCAGTTCAGAAAGTCCAGACATTTTTCATGCATATTAAACATCAGGTATCATGTGCTGTTTTTGAGGGGCAGTAAATATCTCTTGTGCCATGCTCACGCTTTCCACAAGAAGCAGTTTGCCAGCTCAGAGTGGCTTGTGCTCTGAGCACCATTGACCCCTTAATACAGCTGAGGAAACTGAGATGCAAGGTGGGGAGAAGACTATAACCAGAAAGCAAGAGAGGGGAAAAAACCCACTCTTCAGACCTTTATGCTCCATTCAAATCGCGGTGTTTTAAGTCGTGGGACCCTCCCACATAATTTTGAGCAAGCTGCCTTGAGCTGTGTGCTCTGGCCTGCTGCTGCGAGCAGGCTGGAGAGCAGAATATGTCCCCCTGGATGTGTCAGAATCCCTGACTCTCCGTAGCTGCTCTGCCCCAGCTGATGATACCCCACTGGCCACACTGGCAGCAGAGCTGTCAATGGTGAGTGTGAGGAGTCAAGGAATGGGGGAGGAGGCTTGTTGGAAAGGTGCCTAACACAGGGACCAACTTTCTTGTTGGATGTGGGTGTTGCAGAGGAGCCAGGTCTGCTTTGTGTCGCTTGAGTCACAAGGGATCAGTGCTTGCAGAAATAAATGTGCCAGTAGCAGCATGAATGTGTGGGAGGGAAAAAGTATTTGGGGTGGTGCCATCCACTCCCGCTCTGGCCCAGCCCCATCATCTCCCCCAGTTCCTCACAGCTGCAGCAAAGGCTGCTTGGCTGCTGCTGAGGGGCAGCAGCTGGACACTTTTCCTCAGTACATTGCATATGTGCAAATTAAGCAGCAGCATAAACAGGAAGCTGGCAGTAAATATGATTTATCTGCCATGACAGAGTCCCACTGAAAAGAAAGGGAGCCAAGTGGTGGGGCTCAGTCCTTGAGTTGGCTTCTGGCAACTCTTGCCAAAGGACTCAGTCTGGAACATGCAGATTGGATTCATGGAGTTATACCAGGCTTGGTGCGTGGTTATGATCCTCCCCTTTACCATTTCCTACACTTCCTGCTGGGATGTGCCTGGATGAAGACAAACAGCACTGACATCTCTAAGGACTCAGTTGGCTAAAGAGGGATGTTGATGCATGAAGTCTTTGGTCATCCTGTAGATCCTTAGAATGGCTTAATACATTCCTGGGTCTTTTTTTTTTTTCTTTTCACCATATTTCTTTGGTTCATCTACATTCACTTGTCTGTTCCAGGATCCAGGGATTTCTGTAGCACAAGGAGCAGAGCCCACTGGTGGGAAATCACCAGTCACTTTGTTACAGGATGTGTTGCAGTAACTCCCTGACCACCCCAGTGAAGAGCAGCTCCTACCTTTGAATAAGGATATGGGTGTTGCTGGGAAATCAAAGGTCGTCTCCTGTGTTAGGAGGTGGAGGCTTAAATGAAGGAAGGAGAAGCTTACAGCCAACACCTGACCCTGCCTGCATTTAATTATCTAATGTGTCAGTGCACAAACACCAGCTCTGCTGACCTCAAACATGTAAAAACCCCAAGTCAACCCACTTCCCCTTGTCCCCCAGCGTGGGTTTTTCATGCAAAGAAAGTACACTGGGGTCCTTGCTTCCTTTTTATGTTGAAGCCTTCAGGGGACATGGTTTGCATTTCTCTTTAATCAAAGCAGCTGCCTTGAGGTAACCCGTAGGACCACAGGAGCTGGGCTTGCAGAGCATCTGACAAGCCAGTCAAAAACTTGTTAGGTTTTGCCACGTGAGTCACTGGGATGTGTTGTGGGTCATTGGGATGGTTGAATACACAGAACCCTGCAGCAATAAGAAGACTGGGGATAAAAGCACTGTATATAAGTAGAGGTGTGATGAGAGGGTTGGGTAGGGGGTCCAGCACAGCTGAGTAACTCACTGGTAAAGCTGCAGCCCTTTCCACTTCATGGTCTGGACACCACTTCCCTGAGGAGGATGGATGAGATAATACCTATGGCAGGAAGGCATCGGGATTGGGGTTGTTGGGGTTTTTTCTTAGCCAGGATTCCTAGGACTTGGGAATGGCTGGTTCTTGTCAGAAACTTATCTCAATTGATCCAAAGACTCCTTTGTAAATGACCAGCAGAAGTTAACTGTAATATGAAGCAATTCTCTATAGTGTAATCACATTCACAGGAAGCACCTTAAATATTTAAATATTTAAATTGACTGTCTCGTGCTTTACAGGCACTCTGAACAGTCTTAGGTGGCAGGTTATATGTGCAAGGCTCCACAGCCCAGAAGGCAGGGAGACTTGGGTTTGCTCAGGGGTGTTGTCATGGACACTGAGGGTTTCCATCCATACTCTACTGGGGGATTTCTTTTATGTGTTTCTTGTAAGCATTATTTCTATTTTTACATCTCCTTTTGTAGGAACAGTGAAATGCCCTTTTTGCTCACACTAGTATTATGTGATGGGGCTCTGCTGCAGTTAACATTTGCTCTTTGGGACTTCAAATACATATTGCATTTCTTTACACCTAGACCCTCAAAATATCCATTTACATTAGCATTTCCAGGCTGATTTAACCATGTTTTATCTGCAAATTCCAGTCTAGTTTGAATCCTGCAGCTGATTCTAAGGCATGTTGCTGGTGAATTCACAGTGAGCCTTGAGCAGTTTGAATGGGCAGGAACACATCAAGACATAGTGCTTTGTGCTCAGTGCTTTTACAGCTCTGGTTTGTGTTAGCCTGCCTGCACTTGGGCCATGAGACTCTACTTCCCAAGCCCTTTTTCTGCTCATAATGCTGATGGATTAATAGGGCCATTGTACCCTTCCACCTTCTGCAGGTGCTTTATTTAATGCCCAGTTAAAATGTTTCAGACAAAGCACAGAGACTCAGCCCACTTGTACTGGTTGGGTGGGTGCTATGAATTAGTTGGCAGGTTTTAATCCAGTAAAGCCTAGTTAACACTGTCCTTGTGCCCTAAGCTGATTATGATAAATAGGCCTGCTGTGTCTTAGCAGACGCCTGAAATCAGATCAACCAAATGCAGTTAGACTGGCCAGGCAAGTTGTTTTTTTCTTCTGTTTCCTTTTTCTTTTTTCCCCCCCTTTTAACTCCCCCAGTGGTAACACTGCCTTGGCTTGGCAGCCAAGGTCTGCTAAGGATGCAGTGATGGCAATTAGCTGCCATCCACCCACTGAGGTCACGGAGATTAGAGAAGCTTCTGGAGGAATGCTGCGAGCTCACGTGAACCCTTGGCAGCTGCTGGCTCCCTCACCCTTCACCCTTCTCAGCAGGGACTGTGCATCCCTGGCCAGGAGGAGGCTGAGAACAGGGATGTGAGGTGTGTGAAACTCAGAGGAGGCGGCTGCAGCGAACTCAGATTCATTTCTCCCTGCCATCAGCAATAAGCCCTCTGTGTGACACAGGGGACAGTGGGGTGCTTTGTCCTCCTTCTTCCCTGTTTGCAGGTGTAGAGAAGCCTCTGGCTTCCTAGAAAGCACTAAAGGTCACGCTCTTGAATTTCACCACCAGCTCTGGACATGTCCATGTGCCTCTGCCCCCTGTGCAGGGGGCAGGTCAGAACACAAAATTTGCCCCATCAACAGGGAGAATCAGCAAAGCTTGAAAGTGCAGAGCTCAAGGGGGACCTCTGAACCCAACAAGGAGCTTTCTGGTTTGGGGCATCCTATTCCCCCTGGCCTCTACATCTCATCAGTGGGAGAGTTTTCTGCAACTCCCCAGAGATGATCCAGGACACCCACGCCTACCGGGAAGGTTTCCTGTCCTGAGGGGGCTCCTGAGTGCATGTTCCAGTATTTCATGCCTGAATACAGGCTCTGTTGAGCAGTGCATGAGAATAAAGCTCCCATTTAGAATATTGCTACTGCCTAAGAGGCTTTAGGGATTGTTGAAACTCTTGTCTCTCAGGAAACAGTCCGGATTCATCTGTTTAATTTCATGGGGCTGTGTGGAGGCCTGAGGAGAGTGTTTGCAGCTCCCAACCTTGCTGCCCACCTTCAGGGCTGTGTGGGGGTGATGCAGGGGCACAGGAAGGAGGGAACCCCTGCCACAAGGAGAAGCTGCCAAAGCCCACCAGCAGCCATGGAACAATCGGGACAGGCATCAGTAAACAATGGCATGAATTAGGCGTCAGTAAGCAATAGCATCCCTTGCATGCATGGATGAAGGCTGAAACATCATCCCACTTTTTAGACATTTGCCTCAGAGTTATTAAAACAGCCTTGAAGTGGGAAACAGGAATTCAGCTGGGCAGCAGGAGGAAGTAGACTATGTCCCTCCTGTAGTGCCCTGTCTAGGAGGGTCTGCCCCCATGTGCTCTCTCCGTCAGCACTCCAAAGGATGGGACCCTTGAGATGCTCTGGGCTTGAATGAGACCAGCTCCTGTCTGGGCTGTGGGCTGCTGGCACTGCTGTGGTGAGAGGGCAGGATAACCTCTCTGTGTGAAAGAGCAACAAGGCCTCATGGGGAGACATGGAACAAATTCAGCCTGCTGTGAGTCCCCAGGGAAAACCTCCTCCAAAGGGGTTTTAGGCCTGCTCTGGGTTATTGCTCAGCACATTGCTGGCTGTGCCCCCACTGAGGGTGAGGAGGGAGCCAGGTGGCTGCACCCTGCACATGTGGGCAGGGACTGCAGGACGTCTCTCAGAGCCAGAGCTCTGTGGAAAGCTGGTTATCTTCAAGTGGTGGGCAGGGTTTGGTGGAGAATCACTGCTCCCTGTCCCCCCCACACCCTGTCCAGGCATTCTGCTATCACATATGCATGGGGGGAGCAGCATGGTGTGCCCCTACAAGCCCCACACATGGCAGACCAGGGCTGCAGCTGTGGATTCGCATTGTTCCAGTGCAAAGCAAAGGTGGAGGTTGGTTTCTGAAGCTTTTCACTACCTGAGCCCTGCAGTGTTTGCACAGCACTGACCTCAGTCTGGGTTCAGCTCTCCCACAGTTCCTCTGAGTGGGTTATGAGTTTGTAGATACAACTGCCTGGAAATCAGGTACTCTCAGGAGCTTGTTGACTTTGCTATGTTGTTAATTTTGAATACCAGGTTTAAGAGGCAACCTGTGGCTTTGTGCTTATTTCCAGCTTCTGTTTACCTACCACATTCTTTCAGCTCTGAGAGCCTGTATTTCATTCACCTTGATCTGCAAGTCTCCAGGTGACAGACTTGTCCCCTTCCAGACTGCTCCTCTCTCTGCCAAGGTAGCCCTTTCTCTGCAGTCTCTCACTTGCCCTGTCACATATGCTTTCAGAGTCCAGTCTCCAGTTCACCTCCCCTGCATCTTTTTTGCCTAGTAACTGTTGTCTCATCTGTGGCTTCACTGCCCTGATTTAACTCTTTACACAGGTGGGGCACGCAGAAGGTTAAGCCACTCAGGAGATGCAGGTGTTGCCCTTACTGGTCCAAGTGCTGCCCTGGAGAGCTGTCAGTGCAGTGCAAAGGGGCCCAAAAGATCTCATTTCTTCAGGCAGTTTTGTGAAGGAGAGCTCCTTGGAGGGAGGTACATGGCTTTTATGGTGTGTTACTCTGCTCTCTCCACTGTGTTTCACTGAGAAGGGGGGACCAGGGAGAGATCCTACAGATCTGGGAAGGTACTGAGTACCAAAGAGACATCAGATGTGCACTGAAGTGTGCAGTGCCTGAGTGCTGGTCAGGTGACAGTTTAGTGTTCCTGAGTTAGGAAAAGGCATTTGTCTGAGCTCAAACACTCTGTGCAGTCTGGTCAGGGGCCAGCAGAAGGTGGGGTTCCATGGTAGATATGTCATGCCAGACACCAGGGCTCTGCCTCAGCCAGGGCCCCAGTGCCTGAGGAACAGCCTCTCACCATGTGGGGCTTCACAGGGCCTCGACTGGAAGAGCATTCAGAAAGCCCTGATGTACAGTTTGGCCTAAAGCACTGTCACTTCTCACCCTTGTGTTTAAGTACATCCATGGAGGATCAGTGGGCAGGGGATGAAACCAGCAGGAGAGAGTTGCACACACAACAGAAAAACACAAATCTCAGCAAAGCCTGATACAGGAAATACTGAAAGAGAATTTAAAGCTTATTTGAGTTTTGGGTTCTTCAGTGGTGTGTTTCTCCATCTAATTAATTGCCCTAATGAGAGTGAGGCTCTTAACAGACCCACGAGGGAGGGAGTTCACCTGGGAAGAGTGGGGGAGAAAATGGAGGGTTGATTATCATATAAAGAGTGGTAGTGAGAGGTAAAGATTGCTGTTGACCACGAGCAAATTCAATCAGGCTGTGTCCTTTCCTCTTTGCTTTTATGTTGAGAGCTGTTTTCCAACCCAAGAGTCGTTGGGACGACGTCGTCGTCAGACGTTGCTGAAAGGTGGGGAGGGAAGCAGCGTGCACAGCTCCCTCCCCTGCTGGTGGTATTCACTGGAAATGCCACATCTGTATCAGTGATGTGACTGCATTTCTTCTCACTGGAAAGGGGACTGAAGTCCTGGGAGCTGAAGGGTTGTCAGTCCCTATTAGTAAACAGGTATGGGGAATGTTTCTAGGCCTGAACTGCAACAGCAAAACTGGTGATGCATGAGTTTGTCCTCTGTGTGAGTGTATCCCTCATATGCCCACAATCAGAGCCCAACCCCACAGGCTGATTCCCAGCAAGAGCTGTGGTTCCCTAGGCAAGAAGGAGCAAGAACCATTTCTCCTCTGCCTTGAGAGACAGAAACCCCAGGTATGAATGGTGAAAGAAGATGTTCTTACAGAAGATGTTCTTACAGACATCAGTTTTTTGTTTGGTTTGGTTTTTTTTTGGTTTTTTTTTGTTTTTATACAGAAGGCAATCAGGCTGTCTGACTATAATCTGTGTAGTGCCAAGAAATACAGCTGTGGGCTGAATGCTCTCAAACCTGCTGATGTTTGTCTGTGCTGCAGGTGTGCTGCACTTCAGTGGGTCAGGGGCAGAAAATGTAGGTGGTGTGTGGATGTATAATGAAACCCCTGCACCCTTGTGTCGCTGTCAGGTTGCATCATATTTACAATCAGACAAACAAATCAAGGGGCTGGGGAGCCCAGCCACTTTGCCTGCTGACTAATCTCCCCTCCCCATGCCTCTGGCTGAGCCCTGCCATGGGCTTTTGGCACACAGGAGCCCTATGGCTTGGTTTGCTAGGAGCTCAGAGGGGTTTGACTGGCAGGAGGAACCCCCAGGCTGGGGACTCTCCACTAAACCTTTTTGCCCATGGTGTTTTGAGCAGGGTGTAGCAGCAGCAAGCGACTCTCTAGAGAGTGTGATGTTACAGAATAAAAGTGTGGGTGGCAGGGGCTGTTAGCATGCTGGCAGTAATTCCCAGCTCCATGACAATGAGCCACTGATATCATCACACATGCTGGGCCAGATCCCAAATTCCTCCTTCTGCCTGAGTACCTGATGAAAGCAGTGGGAATGCTATCCAAGATAATGACTGCAGGATCAGGTGGATGATGACACCCTGCTTTTCTTATCGCTTTGTCTCTGGCACTGCCTCTCTCTCTCTCCATGTCTCTTTCCACTAGCAATGTTTTCATTCTGTGCTCACTAAGTGTAAGGAGAGCCCACTGGAGAGCTCCAAAATGCCTGGAAACTCCATGAACTTTTAGGGAAAACATTCTTCTGCTTTGTTTCCAGCAATTAAATTGCATCAGAAGATGCACAAAGCAGTGTCATGTCTTGCTGCTGTTGCCCTGGGTAAGTAATTGCTGGGTGATCCATAGTGAGGAGCAGCTGAGGAGATGGCTGTGCAGGGGTTGCATTAAGATGTCCTGGAGATCACCTTTGTTTTCAGATCCCCTTCATCAACACCTTCGAGGTCCCACTCTTGACAGATTACATAGCTGAAGAAATCTTATCAGGCATGATAAATGGATTCAAATGTTTGTATGATTGCTGCTGTCTCTGCTTCCTTGACCTGGTAGTACTTTCCATTGTGCCCTGGATCTCTGCAGGTTGAGCTTCTCTGGCTCTTTCCCCAGAGGAAGGAAGGCAAAGGGAATTTGTGTCTTTTGAGAATCTGAAAGAACCATGGGAAGCATGAGTTGTATGCACTGTTCAAACTCCAGCATTCCTGCAAGCTGAAGCCTTGGGGCAAAGTGAAATTTGTCCCCTGCCCAGGAGGGCATGTCAGCCCTGCTGGCAGGCACCCTGAATTAAAGCGGGAAGGGTTGGTGTTTGCTAAAAACCCCAGACATGGCCTGGGAGGCTGATACAGCTCTGTAAGTAACAAAGAGCATGAGATGAACAATGAAGCCCTTCTAAATTTGCTCGAGTGAAATCAAAGGTAACTGAGGTATCAGTCATGGCCTGCCTGAACTGGAATATGTGTTCTCACAGCTGCAGCCACTGGAGGACCCAAGGCTGCTCCCCTTGGGGATCTCTTCCCCTGTGTGGAGGTTGGCCATGGAGGAGGATAGAGCTGCAGAGCTGGCTTGGTGCAAGTGCAGGAGCACAGATGTGGCAGCCAGACCTTTGGGTGGGTATTAGTCAAAGCCAAGTTCCCCTTTATCCTGTCTGCTGGCTAAGGCTTGGTTGGAAGTGCAAACATAACCCAGTTGGGCTTTGTTTGTTTCTAGTATGGCAGTAGGAGATTTCTCCTACTCAATAGGGGAGAACTTGCTTAAGGATTTTACATTGCACTCACTCAGCATCCTAGAAATGAGAAATTAATATAGATTCAGTTAATAGTGTGCACTGGTGATCTTTCTGCCCATGGACAGGCAAGAGACTCGTGTGCTCTCACATGTGGGTGTTCTTCACACCAGATGCAAGAGAAATGAAGTGTAGAGCATGACCTCCCTGTAAGGACAATGTAGTCCTTGGTTTGGGTGGAAGCAGAGCTGTACTTCAGAGACTGTTTTGACAGCTGTTGATCTTAAGTGGGCTCTAGCCACAAGAAGTACAATATTCAACTTTCTCCCCACTTTTCTGTGTTGCCTGAACTGCACTTCTCATGTTTGGGCCCCAGGGCTGCAGAGGGGCAGATAGGGGACCAGGGGGATTGTGCTGATGGGGATCTGCCAAGGATCAATCCTGTGTCTTTCAGATGTGTTGAGGCTGGAAGAATTTTTCAAGTATATTATGTCAGCTGCATGTGAGCCTCATCCTTTTAGGTGACAGTGGTCATAGTGAGGTGGAATCCTGGCTTTGTGGTGTCTTTAGGGACCCCCATTCCCACTGTGAGGGCTGGGGAGGTTGGCTTCTTCTAAGAAGATTGGTAGTGGCACTATCCCACAGCTCTGCTTGGTGCAAGGCCAGCATCAGGAGCTCTGGAATCCCTGACTCCAGCCCCACACATGATCACACTTGGCAGCTCTGATCCCTCCTGTCTCTGCAGATGGTGTCCTTTTCCTTTCTGTAAGTGCTTTGATCTCTGGGTGGCTTCAGTGCCAAAGCCAGGTGTTCCCAGATACCTTTTTTTTTTCTCTTGTTGTTGCAAGTATCAGTTACCTTGATGACATGTCACGAGTTTGCCTTAAAAATATTGATTTAGTTGAGAACTGGTGTTGCAAGCAGGCAGGAAGACGTCCTGGTCAGCTTTTAAACACTTATAGCTGTAAACCAGCAGCTTTCCCAGGAGGGCACACCCTCTCACCCATGCCAGGATGTGCTCTCCTGCCTCCTCCCTGTGCAGTGATACAGGGGCCAGGCTGAGCTGTTTCCAACTCCTCATTCATAGCTACACTACAGCCAGCTGCTAATAGGCTCCAGCCAGTGTGTCTGAGCACAGGACAGCCATGTGAGCCCTGGGTCTGCATAGCACAAGCAGTTCATGGTTTTTAAGGTGTGACAAACTGATCCAGTGATTCCTGGTCCGAACCCTGTAACTCCTACTTGACAAGAGCATTTTTTGTTTTGAGGACATTGGGATAGGGAAACTCCACTTCCTTTGGAAGTTTGTTCCAGTGGTTAGTAATTCTTGCTGCTAAAAATGTGAGACTCATTTCACACATGAACTTGGTTGACTTTTTGCTTTCCATTGCTGCCTTTTGTGACGGTCTCATCCAGCATGAGCAGTGGAAGTCGGCCAGATGGCTGAGAGCATCTCAAGTTCAAATTCTAGTAATACTGCAAAATTTTCTAGAGGACTACAATTTATTTTCTTCAGAGAAGTTATGGACAAAATATTCTGCAGCAGCTGGTGAGAAATAACCCTTCTGATTTTAAAGAGTTTACCTCCACACTCTCTTCTCTCTCTGCCTCCAAATCTGTTCTCCAGTCTTTTACTGCAGCTGATTAAGAGGGAATCCCCTGCTGGAAGAAGAAACTGAAATAGAAAAATCCCTTTTTAGGAATAGGCACTCTGTGGCTAATCAAGCTGGGACTGCATTGTTAGGGGGAACCTTTCAAAAAACAGGCCCACAGCAATGCACAGCAAGAGCATCTTTTTAGTTCTGCAGAATAAGCAGGCTGGCAGCTTTATGTAGAGAATAATACACAAGAATAATTCTTGTGTTTGGGAGCAAAAGAAAAATGCTTCAATATGAGTTTAATTACAGTTGTTTTTATAAATCCTTTGCAATGCACATTTCAGCTAAAACAACCTTGCGATTAATCTTGTAGACAGAAGCCTGATGTAACCAAAATCTGATCTGAAATCTATCTCTACTTCCATATCCTTTCTTGAAGGAAATCTAATCTAATCTAAAAAGAGAAGGGAAAAGCTTGAGGAGCTGAAAGAGAGAATTTCTGTATCTGGATGTTTTTGCAGTGCAGTCCTACAAGGCAGGGCTGTTAGCATTCAACAGCAAGGAAATATCACCACAACTGTTGCCTGTTGATGGGCTTCATCTCCCACTGACCTGTGCTCTGGGATGATACCTGATGTGACAGCACTGCTCTCATAGTGTCTCCTAATCCCAAATGCCACAGTCAAAACTTCTGTCAATAACTCCTCTGTTTTTTCTCTAACATATCCAGCTGACATGGGTGCCTGGGAGGACTGGGAATCATTTGCGGACAAGCGTTTAATGAGTGTCCACCAGCAGACAGGATTTATTTGTGGCTGTGTGGCCACCTCCTTCTGCACTGAGCTTAGCATGTCACATCACCTCCTGCCTCCCCAGACAACGTCTGCACGGCAGCCAATGTGACAGGCTTCACTGTGCCTTCTCCTGGGGTGTCCAAAATGATCCAATTTAGGCTGACAGCTACAACACACAAGAATAAATATGTATTGTGACGATCCTGTCAGTTGTGACTGTACTGGAGAAATGTCTTCTGCCTAAGTGCTGAATTTGCAGACAAAGAATTGAAGCTGAACAAATGGATAAAATTGCCTGCTGTGAAAAAGGATAGGTGTTAAGTTGTCCTACAGCCTGCTTCCAATTAAGTGCTTTGGGGTTGGGTTTGGGGTGGTGTTTTGGGGTGGGGGGGTTTCTTCTTTTTGGTTGTGGAAGGTTTTTTTGTGCCTTTTTTGTGGCATCTTTGTGTGCCTGTGTCCAGGTACAGCCCCCTGGAGGATGTCAGAAATCAACCTGTCCAAGCCATCATCTAGTGTGATACAAAACTGCTTCCTTTCTGGCTAGAGGAAGGCATTTCTCGCAAGAGTGTCAAGACTCTCTCCAGAACAGATGCCTGTGTAGCTACCTGAGCTCCTCCCTCTCCAGGATGAATTAAGTCATGTGTGGTTGCATATTCTTGC
Source organism: Rhipidura dahli (assembly GCA_013399225.1). Lineage (NCBI taxonomy): Eukaryota > Metazoa > Chordata > Aves > Passeriformes > Rhipiduridae > Rhipidura > Rhipidura dahli. Next base: position 895,003 of record VXAC01007226.1, on the reverse strand, counting down.
CTTACTTTAGACAATGCCACAATTTTCCCCTTATCTTTGAAATTTCAACCCTTTTTGTCTTTTTTAACAAGAGATGATGGAACAAAGGGTCCTTTCCACCCTCCAGGGAGGCAGTCGAAGAGTATTTTTCTGTCACTGAGAGAGCACTGCCAGCAGCAAAAAGCTGGAGAATCTAAGGTGGCTTTTCCAAACAGCAGGCCTCACTTTTCCTCTTGTGCACTAGGGTGGATATGCAATGCAGGAGACTTTAACTTAAATGCCAGTACGAGTATATTCATGTCTGAAGCATCTGAAGTGCTTCCCTTGTTGAATAAGACCCCAACACCTCCCACTGCCACACTGCCCCAGAGCAGTTCCTGCTGAAGGCAGGCAGCTCTAAGCCCTGATCACTTGTGCCTGCAGCTGACCAACCCACTGCACCAAAATCCAAAGTGTCTCAGACAGGAAGAGTGGGCTTTGGCTGCCTCTGGCCTCTTCCTGGTTTCCAGCTCTTACAAAGGGTAAATTGAGCCTTTGTCCTGCTCAGCATCATGAGGCCAGGCTCCTGTCTGCAGGGACAATGCCCTCTTGTTAAGGAATAAGCCTGTAGGGAGGGGCTGAACCGTGCAGCACCTTCCAGCACCAGCTTCTGATCTAAATGGTGCCAGGGTGGGTGTTACTGGAGGGAGGGATGCCTACCTGCTGCTCCTTCTGAGCACGGTTTGTCCCCAGTATCCATCTGCCCCATCTCCCTCTTGCAGGTTTCTGTCCCCACAGCAAGAGCAATAGAAACAGACACATCTACCTCACACCTGGTGTGGTTTGCTTTTTTTTTTTTAAACCTGGGAATTATCTTAAAATAGAGCCACCTACACCACGCTGAGGTGAATGGCCAGCATGAAGCAGACAGGCAGATTCATCTCTCCTGGGCTTAAAGCTGCAGCAGGGGAAGGGCAAAGAAGGGCCAAAGTGTGAGCTGGTCAGGTTGAGGCCTCTGGAAATGTCAGCATAACCTGTGTCAGAGAGAAATTCCACCGTCTTGTCCTAAACCTACAGTAGGTCTGCACTCAGCAGGGAGGACTCATCACACCTCTCCTCACAGCCCCTGCAAGGAGCTCTGCACTGCTCCAGGACACGCTGAGGAGAGGGCCCACAGTGGGAGAGGGGAGCAGATACTTAAACCTGCCTTTAGGAATGAAACTGGGGTATCGCCAAAATATGCAAATAGCTCGTCTGTGCTCTCCCTGATGCAGTGAGGGTGATTTTCTCCTCTTTAATAGGAGAAAGTTTCACATCAGGAGAAAATGCACAGGCCATCTTGTCTTGCTAACCTTGTGACAAAGCATAGTCACCATATGGGAAAACCATGCTGAGCTGAGATTCTCCAGGCCTGTCTCAGCCTGTTACTGCCTTTCTGTGGAACCTCTGTGGTCACACCACCAGAAGGGAGCAGGCAGAGGTAAGCCCTAAGAGGGTCCATTGTTTGAACATCTCTCTCTGCTTTCCCTCTCTGCTTCTGGAGGTTTGTGCTCAGAGGTGTCACACAATATGGGTGCTCCTTGGTGGGACATGTATATGGGCTGATGGTATTTCTAATGTACAGAGGGTGCTGCTCTGATCCATGGGGAATAGGTGAGGGAAAGAGAGTCCCTGTCACCATAAATTCATAGCTCAATGCAGTGCCAGGCACAGCCCCAGGAGCAGACTTGCAATTTCACAAATGTGTTTTATTCCTGGAAAAGCTTCCTTAGTTGTTCCTTATGGGTAGGCACTTCCTGGGGCTGCTAGGATAAAAAAGGGAGCAGCAGGTTGGGCAGCCCATTGTCTGTAGGCTCGAGTGGTACGCCAGGAATGCCGTGTCTGCACAGTGAACAGTTTATCTAGGACTGATCTCCCTTGGTGGAATGGTTTCTAAAGGAAGCCTGGGTTTGTGTGTCTTTAAGCCCCTTGGGTTCAGGTGCCCAAGATCTTTCCATGTCTGTCCAAATTTATATTTTTCTCCTTCCTGGTAGATAAAAGATGTGTTGTAAACAACTGAAACTGTCAGTGATTCAGCCAGTGGAAGATGTGTCAGATGTCCCCATTCCCAAAGCAGCACTGCTGAGGTCTGGGTGGAGGCATGTCCCAGCCTTCCCAACTGGGAAACTGCCCCTCAAGCCTCACTCCTGATACAGTACTGTCACAGGAGTGTGATACACTCTGCACATTTCCCAGAACACTGTCTCTTAAGGGGCTCCTGAGAGATCCCAGGGGTGCAGGAAAGGAAACATTCATGTCTGTGCCACGCTCCTGGAGGATGAAGTTGGTGAGAAGAGAGATGAGCAACTGCCATGGAGGCTCATTTTGCCACCCACTCCTAAACTGGACTTCCAGTATCATTGCAAGCAATGCTGGACAAATGTTCTGGAAAGTGACAAATTGTTTCCCAGCTCAGCCCCATTCTCTTCCCACCTTTTTTTCCCTGTGAGTCAACTTCTGCCTACACAGATGCTTCCAGAGCAGCCTGAATGCCCTCTTCGTTGTGGCTCTGATGGGATGGTGAGTTTGCACTGAGGCACATTTTCTTCCCCTGGATTCCCAGATTTTCCTGCATGTGGGCAGAGAGCAGCATGATGCTGAATGACTGAAGTCCCTGCTCACAGTTCATGAATAATAGACTGACAAAGCTTGCAGCCCCAAAGCCAAGTTTCGGGGGACCCCCAGCACACAATCAGGCAGCAAACAGCTGCAGTGGTATGAAATGTGATGGCTTTGTGCTGATCTTCAGCCAGAGGTTGCACTCCACACCCCAGAGCTGGAGGAAGGGATGGTGATAGATGATGGAACCTCTCTACTGGCTCTGCTGGGACCTTTCTGCTGTTATCTTGGCAAAGGAAAGCAAAGCTGAGTCTGCTGGGTGCAGAAGGGATGGAGTAAGCAGCTGTTTATAGGGGGAGCATTTTCTCATGCTCTGAAGGACTGGCTGTTACTTTCTTTATCAGGATTGTAAGATGGGACCCTCTGCTAGCTGTAGGCTATAAGGCAGACACTGAGCAGTGTCTGTCAGAAGGGTCATTTCCCAGGAGAAACTTGGGAAGGGCTAGGTTTTGAAGATTTTTCTTCTCTTTAATAAACAAGAGACTCTTAATAAACCTGGAAATCCCCCTTTTAAATTTGATACATAGGCCTCTTCCAGACTCCCAAGCCTTCGGGCAGGAAGTAATAGGAAGTGGGATTAAATGGGCTTGAAGCTGAAGGACAAGAGGATTGAGGACCCCAGCCCTGCTTGCTGGGGTGCAGTTTGCACACTGATGGTCAAGGCAGTTTCTGGCACAAGAGTTCCTGTGCAAGAGGCCATTTGCCATAGCTGCAGAGGAAATCAGCTGTGTCACCCCACAGGCTCTTTTCTGTCAGTAGGAAACTGTGGTGAAGGCTCAAATTATAAGCAGCAGCATTGTGTTGGCAAGGGTTTCCAATACAAGTTGACTTAAAAGAAACCAAGGTGCTGCAGTGGTCCAACCGTGTGTTTGATAATACCAGTACAAATCATTACTCATATCCTGCTGGTCTCAGATCATGTTTTTCCTACAGGACAGAGGTGAGCAAAAGCATGGCAGGTATCATCCACTATTTTTAACTCTCCTGTTTTTAAATGAATGGCATTGTTGGTATTTAGTTCCATTTTACCTTACCTTAAATATAGATCTGTATTTCAGGGGTGAGTGTATGGTACCCTCTTACTCTGCCTGTGAAATACAGGGGTGGAATGTAGTCCTACTGCATGAAACACTTTGGTGCAAAGAAAACTATAACGAGCCCAAAGTGGTGGGGGAGGTTTATTTTATAAAGATGCTCAAGTGGGCTCTGCCATCAAAAGGATACAAAGTCGAAGCCACATCCTGCCGGCTTGGCTAATCCATAAAAGAGCTTTCAGTGTTTTCCCTTGGAGTAACAGCTTTAAATTTTAATAAGCTGTAGTGTACTTTCACCGGATGTAATAAGCTGATACAAAGTTTAAATGGGGTTAAGTAAGTAGGAACCTAGGAGAAAGGAACATAAAAGATGTAAATTATTTCCTCTCTTTTACAAGTTTATTTCACTGGGTTTATTTTGGGAAAAATACATTTCATTCAAAATTTTTTTGTTGTTTTTCTCTGGATGATTCAGTGTCAAGGGAGGGAGACAATACTTGAAGTAACCACAGAGCAACTTGAGCAGAGAGGACACGCAGTAAAAAGAAATAAATTTATCAAGTTATTAATTCGGGTTATTATGCCATTTAATTTTAGGACAGTTACCAAGTCACAGGCATGTGTGCCTGAATGTGACCCACATAATCCTGTAAAACAAGGATTTGTAGGAAGACTCCTTGAAAGGTCATCCAGCCCAGCTGTAGCCCAAGGCAGGATCGATTGTGTGTAAGTTTTTGTGGACAGAGATTTGTTGAGCCTGTTCCTGGAGCTCTCAGCCATGGAGAACCGCAGCCTGCAGCCACCGGGAGCCACCCCAGCACTGGCACTCTGTGCCGCCGAGCAGCTTCCCGGCCCCTCCAGGAGCCGTCCTGGCTTCCCTGTGAGCCCATTCCCCGTGTTACTGCTGGGAAAGGGGAGCTCTGCTTTATCTGCTTCCCCTCCACAGCTCCGGGTGGCCGCAGCCTCCCCCAGCCCACCGGCTCCAGCTGCTTCCCCTTTCCCCACAGCTGCCTTCTAGACACCCAGAAACACCATCTAAGGTGATATCCAGAGGGCAGACCAAAGCCACGATCTAGTTTCTGCTTGTTTTCTGTATGCAAAGGTGGGATGAAGAGCTTTTTGGGCATGGGATGTGCAATGCCGTGCTTGTGCTGGAGTGAGTGAGGCAGTTTGTAGTCTGCACCATGACCCAATGGTTGCCCTGCCCTGTCTGCATCATGCCTGGGGGACCCCTGAAAACAAGCAGAGGCTGTATGGTGGGAATTTTTCTTGTTTCTGGCAGTGCTATAGATGACAGAGGCATGTGGGGTTTTACTGAATGTGTTTGTTTGCTTATATCTATCAGTGTAGCCTACTGAAATGGCTCCAAAACATTCTCAGCTAAAAGCATGAGCTGTTCCATTTTGGGCTTAAAAAGTCATTTCTGTACCCAGGAGCTGTACTCATTCTCGGTGGAGTGGGCATAGTAACACACACTGTGCAGTGGATTATACTTATGTGATTATAGCTTCTAGGCAACAACCTGGTGCTTAAGAAATGAGTCAGTCAGAAAGACCAAGGCACAGGGAATCAGATGATGATAAGATTTGCTTCCAAAAGATCTGGACTGAAGTATACAGCATTTCTTCAAGATATGGTTGTCCTAATAGCCAATTAAACAGCACATGGAGGAATATTTTATGTTACTTGGTGTCTCACAACAGTCTAAAGAAGCAGTAATCACACACAAGGACTTGCAGTATGACAGGTTAGTTAGGTACAGAAGGGCAGGAATAGCTGGAAGACGTGAGTGAAAGCCCAGCCAGGCTGGTGATGGCTGTGTTATTGCAGGGAGATCTGCCAGTGCAGAATAGGAGCAGGTTCCTGGGAAATACATCCAGGAAAAGGGAAGAGACAGGATGAGAAGGCAAGAAATACATGCAGGGAAGCAGTGGCAGGAAGAGAAAAGAACAAATGAGAACTGGCAAGTTGATAGAGGAACAAAAGGGCTTTGTCTCACATTAGAGGCAGCTAACTACACAAATCATTTTCCCATGTAAGCAATTACTGCAGCTACCCCAGGGATAGTACGTGGTTGAAAATGGGAAGATGGGTTCTTTACATTCATAACTGGGTCTGGCAAGTGCTCCATCAATACGGCTCACAATGCTCTGGGCCATATCAGGCAAGCGGAGAAATTTAAACTTGATTGTGCAGATAGATGGATTCCCTGGTTTAAAAATTATCTTCCATCTGTATGCAGGGCTAAGCTACCGGCTAGTGGAACAGAAAGAACAGAGGCATCTAAAATGTGGCAGGAGGTTTGGTTCATTCCTCTTTCACTCCTGACTGTAGCTGTTGACAGCAGCTTACAGCAGTCAGTGCAGTCACAGTCACGTAGGCATGAGTCAGGTAAAAATCAGACTAAGACTGAGATTCCCTTTCAGCCTGATTTTCAGAAATGCTGAGTGCTGGCAACTCCTGTCTGTGTCTGATATTGATTTTCACCCTGTAGAATCATCTTTTGGCAACAGGTTTTCTGTTGAGACTGAGAGAAATTCACAACGAGATGAATGATCATGATCTGATCTTAGATCCTAGACTTTATCTCATGAATGACCAAGTTATGACACCAGTGAGGTCTCAGCTTGACAATCTCCTATTGCCGCTGCTCAGCTGACCTCAGCCCTGGGTATAAATTTTAGTGTCTTGCAGCTCTCCATTTACTGGCACAAATTTATCTCACTGCTTGTCCTGTAAGTGTTTTGACATCAGCCACTCCAAAATTAGAAACTGATGATATGGAAAACTTAATAACATTAAAGAAATGCCAACCCATCTTCTTTGCTGCCTGATGCTATGCTTTGTTCATCTGAGAAATTTCTTGCATTTCACAACCAACAGGAGGTTGTGGGTTCAGGATTGTGCCCCAGGAGGGATATGATGAAGCTCAAGCCCCATACTAGGACTCCATGGCATTTAGGTTACTCTCTATAACACCTCCCTGACCGATCTCGTATGTGATCCTTGGTCTACCTTCTCCTCAGTCTCCTTTCCAGGAGCTCACTGGCTTTCTCTCACCTTTGGTCTCGCTGAGGTTTGGTCTTAATTCTTTGGAGTTGCAAACTCATTTGTAACATCCAGCACAGGGCATCCCACGTCTCAGCTGGGGCAAGTCAAGCCCTAGAAACATGGCTGAGCCTGTCTCTTTTGCATCCCAAGAAATGGTGTTCATTTATTAATTTAAGCCCCCTTTTAAAGCTTCTTTTGAGTTTTATTCTCTCCAAAAGGCAGTTTGTTACTCTTGGGCAATACCTTCAGGATGCTGTTCCGTGGGGTGGAGGCCTAGCAGCGTCCCCCGGGAGCTGGGGCCGCTCCTCCCCAGCTGCAGCCAGAAAGTTTCCCTTTGCAGCACTGAGAACAGGCAGAAACAAAGAGCCCAGAGGAGGTGGGGAGGAGAGAAGGGAAGAATGAGCTAGGTTAGGGGAAATACAGCCTGGAAGAAAAGGAAAGGACCAGCTGGTCTGAAAGCCCCGATAAAAGCCCAAGACAAAGGCTGAAAGAGCCTGGGAGATTATCAGGGGGAAGCGGGAGGAGGAGCAGAGAGATGCAGCAGAACCTAAGTGGGAATGATGTAAAATGCTGCAGGGAGGAGGGGAGTTTCTTACCTAAAGCAGAGAACGTTTTAATTTACTCAACCACTTCCATTTACAGGAATCAAGGCTCTTTCTCTCTTCTGACTGGGAGCACCGGACAAATGAAGGAGCTGCTCCAGCAGGAAAGAGTATCCATGTCCATCCCACAGCCCTGACAGCATCAACCCCGATTGCTCATCTGTTTCCAAGTACAACCGAGACATTTTGCTGGTGAGCAGAGAAGTCAGGGACACTGCATCCAGCACCCTGCAGCTGAGGAAACATTAGTACTGCTGCTGTTAGCCTTGTTATTTTCTCCTAATAAAAAGGTGGTCATGACTCACTCCATTAAGAAACAAAAGCAGAGCTGTAATCTACTGAAAGGCAGTTGTTAGGATGCTCAGCATTAGGTGTGTAAAAGGAGGAAGGTCAGCTGCAGGTCAGGTCTGATGATATACACCCTGCCAACAGCACGGGCCAAACTTCAGGTACTCCCCAGAGAACTGATTTTCTGGGCTGGGGTAGTTTGCCCCGACTTCAAAGGTATCACTTCAAGCAGGAGTGTGGAGGGAAAAAAGCTTTCTCACCCCTCCACATTTCAGTTGGGTTTCCTGAGAGGAAATGATACTGTCACTGCGCTGGCCCCCTCCTTCCTCCCAGGAGGGAGGAGCACACCAGCATCTGCCCACAGCACCTCTTCCCCTCCCGATGCCCCACTGGGACCAGTTTGCCAGCTGAGCTGTTTCTGGGGTCTGAGTCCCAAGGGAACCAGGCTGTGCCTCAGAGAGGAAGCAGTGGCTCCTGAAGCTGGGGGCTGAGGGGCAGAAAAGGCAGGTTGTGTTCAGGTGGTGAGGAGGTTTCCTGTGTGAACAGGACTGGGTCACAGCACCCCTGCCCACGCCAGATTTCCCATCTAGTCCATGTGAAGGTTTTTGGCACAGCTGTGGTGACCCAATTCTGATAGGAACTGTGCTGGCACGTGGGTCTCACCCAGCCATGTGGTTCCGACAATGCCCATCTGCCTCCCAGGGTGGGTGCAGGGAAAGGGAAGGAGCCAGGCTGCCGTGATGGCAGTGGCCAGGTGAAGACAACACCCACGCTAAGATGCACTGTGAACATCTGCCCCTACCCACAAGCTACTTCTATTTTTGTTCCATCTCATACCCTGGCTGACTCAGAGGAGGGGAGTGAGGGGGGGGGGTNGGGGGGGGGGGGGGTCAGGTTAGAAGGAGCCAGATGGGAGGGCTGTAGGGGGATTGAAAGAAGAGGAGGAGGAGTTGCTTCTAAACCAGTAGTTGCCATTCTTTCACTCAGCTTGAACATTTTCTTTGCACAGTGTCTTTCATGCTTCTCTGTTTCGGCTGCGGGCAATTTGAGGCCGGGATGGCACTTCCTGCCTGCTGTTGAGGTGAGCATTCTTTCAGGGCACCATCAGAATAAATGACACCCTGCTCTTAGATAGCTCCACTGTCATCTGCCCAGGCTGTAATGAGCTTGGCTGAAGCTCATCCTTTTGCTTAACTTCTAGGAATTTCCACTCCTCTTTTTGGTCTCTTTACAAAACTATCTACAAGGAAAGGGCAAGTGCCAAATTTCCTAATTCCTGTGTGTCTTAGCGTCATGACTTCTGGACACAGGCACAGTCAGGGATCTGTGGTGTAAGTTCTGCAAGTCCTTGAGACAAAATCTTGCAGACACAAGGAAAGGGACATTAAACCCTCTCCTCAAATAGTCATACCAGCAGTTTCTGTGTTGCAGGTGGCCCTCTCATCCTTGTCCCCATTGCTTCAGAGCATTCATTAGTTTTGCAGAAATGGCACATCTTGCTTTGTCCCAGTCTGTTACTCCTTGTTTGCTCCTCGCTGCCAGGCTGTAAACCTTGGGCCAAGTAACCGGATCCTCGGGGTTGTTCCCCAGGAAATGATCACTCTGCTTGCCGAAGCTGCCTTGATGCAAACCATGGCCTAAGCAGGGGATCCAACTCTTTCTGAGGGGATCTAGGCGCGGACAGCTCCCATCCCACGAGCAGCAGAGCTCTCGCAGGCAGGCCTGCCCGGGCTCAGGCTTTGCTGGGGGTGAGGAGATGCAGTGAGGGGGGAATAAGGGGAACTGAAACTCCATTCGCAACCTCGTGCAAGAACCTGCCTCAACGCTGCCCTTCCTTCCTTCCTTCCTTCCTTCCTTCCTCCCCGTCACGCTTCCCTGCTCTCCTGACAGTCTGGGGAGGGGGCGGGGGTGATGTCGGGATGAGCCTCAGCCGATGAGTGGAGAATTTTTGCAGCGTTTTTCAGCTTCCTCTGCCTCCGAGCCTGACCTACAGCCGCCAGGGAGGGAGGGAGGGAGGGGATCCCCGCCAGGGGGCGGTGCGCGGGGCGGGGGGTGTCCATGTTTGGGAGGCGGTCGCGTCACTCCCCTTATTTGGGCAGTGTCGTCACGGCCCGGCCTCCCATTCATATAAATACCCGGCGGCGCCGGCTGNGCCGTGGTGGTCCTGGACCAGGGCACGGGCCACTGGCAGAAGCTGAAGAAGGACAGCACAGCCCAGATCGTCCTCAACGCCCTGCTGTCCAGCCTGCCGGAGGCCGGGGCCAGGGTCTGCTTCCTGAAAGGTGAGAAGGGTGGCGGGGACACAAGGGACGGGGGCTGGGGGAAAGCGGCGCGATCGACCTCAAAGCTCCCCTGGTTCGTGGCGGCCCGAGGTGCTCCCGTTCCCTCTCCTTCGCCCTGCAGTGAACCTGATTATTGGTGGAGGGCAGGGAGGTAACACCGGGATTTTGTTTCTTTTCCACCTACTGGAAATAAATCCCGGATAGACTGTGCCGGCTGAGCGGAAATGCCTTTCCGCTCACCCCCGCCACGCGTTTGAGAGGCTAAGGGAACAGCAGAGAATATCAGTAAAGAAGAGCAAAAGTTGCAGAATATCAGAGGTGGAGAGGCATTAGCGCTGCGTGGGAAACAAAATAAGGTCCGCGGATATGAGGAGAGACGAGGCCACCGCTACTCCCTTTCCGCCCGGTGACACGGGGCCCGTGTTGGGCTCCCAAAACTCTGGGACCGATGCCCCCCCCCCTTCCACAAGGGCGGAGAGGTTTCTCTCCATCGGGCACATCGACGTTGGCAGGGAAAACCTAGAGCCGAAACTCCGGGGCTCCTCGGGGGACAGAAATACCTCCTCCCCTCACGTGTATTACAGCCCTTCGATTGCGGTTCTTTGTTTTCCTTCCGTGTTACTCGGGCTAATAAAACGATAAATAGCATAGCGAGCATAGCAGCCCGCCCTTTCCCTGTCCTCCCGCCCTTGCCTCCCCCCCACTACTTCTCTTGGCAGCGCCTTTGTCCTTCTGCCCTCTCGGTGTTGTGAGCAGCCCCCACCTGCTCTGGCAGCGGGGCCGTGCCCGGGCGGGGCCGCTCCCGCCCGAAGCCCCGCACACGCGGCTGCCGCGGGGCTCCCGCAGCGGCACCGCGCCGAGGCAGGAGTTTCTAAACACCTCCCTTGTCATACCATGAGGGCATAAACGGAGGGGAAAACCAGTCTATGTTTCTTGAATAAAGCCTGTCTCTGTGTTCTCATGGGCCAGGGTTAATTCAATTTTCACAAGCCTTTTATCACTAATTTTTGTCCTGATGTACCCAGTTTGTGCCTTCTGTGACGAACTACCCGCTGGGGCAGAGACATCTTCAGCCTGGATATTGCCCGGCACCGAGATACGGGCATGCTCCCCAGGCTGTTTGCCACCTCCCTGGCTCTGTCCAGTCACTATCAACCTTTGCTGCGGTCTGACAGTCATCCCAAAAGTACAAATTCTGCTACTGGAGGGCAGAGATGCTAGCACTGTGCCAGTCAAATCCTTAGGGACCACACTAAACTAGAGATGAAGAAATATCTCCAGGTCACGGTGGGAAGTCTGTGGCAAACCAGGGGCTGTATTAAGCTCTGCTGTCTCTCAGACTGTTTGGCCACACAATCATTCCTCCTCATGTACCAGCCCCACACTTTGAAGTGGTGACTGTGACTGTGGGCAGTTTATCCGGGGTGAGGGGTTAGTGTAAGCTCTACTTTGTACCTCTTGTGAGTTGTGAAGTGTCTTATCATGAAAGCCTGTCGATGTGGGGCTGAAGGCATTTCCTCTCAGTTTATGAGGAAGTTTCCTCCTTTTCCTGCTGCAGTTTCCTTTTGCTTTGCTGGAAGTGCTCTGGGTTGCAGATTCAGGCCCATGACTCAGTGGGCAGCACTGATGATTCACTGGGGTCATGGACCCCCAGGAAGCTGTTGTGGCCTGGGGGAAGATCCTTGGAACAGTGGGGATGGATATAAATCACCCTGGAACACTGGATTCTGATCAGGAGGGAAGGTTCTTTGGAGGCCTCCACTACCAACTTTGCAAACAATAGGCTGTAAAACCACCAGGAAAAAATGACACTGAGGTTTTCCCCTTATAGTCCTGTTCTACCTAGGCATGGAGAGATGGGAAGAGGTGTTAAGTGCTACTTAAGTGCTAAGGAGGTCTCATTGAAATAAGATGTGAGGAGATCACCCCAACCCCACCAAGTTATCAAGATCCTGGGGATCTGGTCCCAGGGACGGCAGCTGGCACAGTCTTGCATGCCAGGCCCCATTTCCTCCCTTGCTTTCTGGCTTGCAGGGTCACATCTTTTGTCTGTGTAGGTGCAGTTTCACTCTGGGTAAGCTCAGTGCCAGCACGGTGAGCGTGGTTGTGTCTCAGAGATAAAGAAAGATAAAATAACGGATCCTCCCTTGGTGCTGATAACGATTCTATTACTTATTGATTAAAACGGAAGTGCAGCTCAGCTCTCTGTGATGAGCAACCGAGTATTTGCAGAAATGACCTCAGGGAAGGTAGGTTGAGTGGGGAGGGGGAAGAAAGGAGATTGCTGGAGGATGGGATGAGCAGATGACTCACTGTAAGAATGGCCTGCAAATATCCTGATCCCCAAGGCTTGTAATTAACCATTCACCAGCTGCATGTGTTAGCTGCCCCAAGAGAGAGGAGACATGCGTGTCTGTTCGAACACACAGAGATTTGGCTCGGGCAGATTTCTGTGTTCATTCAAGAGTAAAAACAACAACATGGGGCGTAAATGGGGATAATGACTATTTGTATAAACTGGACATATTTTGTCTATGCAATGGCAGTGGCTGGGGTGTTGGGGGAAGGTAAGATCAGCTACACAAAACAAGAGGATTTAAAAGTTCACCCCACGAAGGGCAGTTGGAGATCAGAGAACTCTGTAGAACTTCTTGTGTTTGTTGTTTTCTCACACTGGGAGTTGTTAGGGATATCATATTTTCAACCCAGTTGCTGTGGATATCATTTTATCAAACACCTCCCACCACCACCATGGTCTCCACGGTCACTTGACTGCTTTGACCACTGCCTCATGCTGTGAGCTCTGGAATGAGCTGGCAGAATGTGGCTGGGGGTGGGAGGAAAGGTGCAGGTGCTGAGTGCCCGTTGACTGTAAAGTCACTCTCCTTCCCTCTGTCATGGAAAACAGACTTTCATCACATTTGGTGAGCTTCGGATCATGCTGGCCACTTGCAACACGAGGACTTCATGGCAGGAATGAGTAGGCGACAGTAGCACATTATGAATTTAAGCACATATCTGCTCAAACATTGCAAACAGATGAGACACCGGCATTGTGGGGCTGAAATGTCAGAGGTGGCTGTAGCAGGCAGCCCTGGCAGCGAGGCTGGTGGGGGTCCTGCAGCTGCTCTGGTCTTCAGCACTTCCCTTGTTTCAAAATCCTTCCTTGCACCCGGGCACCCACACCATCTTATCAGGGTGAAACAGTTGCAGGTGAATGAATCACAACAGTAGGCTTTGCTTTCCAAGCCTTGTTTACTTGAGGACCACATTCTCAAGAATTATTGAATGTAGCTGTTCATGAGCTATTAAATTCTGCTCTGAAAAAGCACAGGTGGCAGACATGTGGCACACCATTGACGTTTCCAGGCTGCTTCTGCTACCTGACTTATTCAGGTTCATTTTGGAGATTATGTGCTTCCATGCAGAATTATTCCCAGCCTGGAAACAGGCAACAATTTAGCTGACGACAAACTTTGAGTAACAATGTAATAATAGGATTAATTCCTTTTCATTAGCAGTGCACTGAATGAAACAAACGCAGTACTTAACCGTGCAGAATAGTTCATGTGGGGCTATTCAGTTGTCAAATGCTGTCACAGGATTTCATTAAGTTTTATAGCTGTTATTTAATAGATTGGTTTCAGTGGGACCATTTTCATTACTTCGCTGTCTCGTGCATTGTGGTGATTAATGAGACAGATGCAAGCATCCCCCTCTTGTGTTTATGTCCATTTAAAAATGCAAATAAAATATTTTGTGTGTTGTCACAGTGTATATATTAATGACAGGTTTAGAAAAGATGACTCCTGAGTACAGAAATCTCTCCTTAAACACTGGAATTAGTGCTCATGTATAAAACCTGGAGGGAGGGAGTTTAGTCTGCACCATATAGGAGTTAATGGTTGCTAGACTCAATGGGATTACATTCGCTAACAGCTTTAGTCTGGATTCACTGGCTTTTGGCAAGTTAATAATTGTCAGTGGTATCAGAAGTTTTTCCTTGGATGCCTGAAGCCTTTTAAGCAAACCCATTTTCCCAGAAGAGCACTATCCTCCACTAACCCTCCCCTGGAGCTCATTGCTGTACACTGCTATCCACTGCATTGCAAGCGCTGAAGCTTCATTTGTCCTTCACTTGAATTAAACCAGTCCTTGGAAGGGGAAATATATCTTCTTTTTTTTTTGTTGTTTCCCTAGGGGGATATGAAAGCTTTAACTCCCAATATCCTGAGTGCTGCGTGGATGGAAAACTCATTTCCCCAGAGAGGACAGAGGCAGAGAGAAACCTTGCCAGCCACTGTGAGAAGCAGAGTGCCAATCACAAACCCGCTTACGACCAGGTGTGTGTCATGGCTGCGGTGGGTGACCCTCTCCTTGGGACTTCTCCCTGCTGCCACCAGGCTCTGTTGGAGGCTGGCAGGGTGTCAGTGGTCCTGGTGCTGCCATGGGCTGTCAATAAGTTGTCACAGTCCAGGCTGACAGTCTGTGTGCTGAATAAGCTGCCCTTGTGATCTGCTGGTCAGCACTATCTCTGCATGGCTTCAAAATTAGGCAACAGAAGGAGGCATAACACCATATCTAGCCCCAGAACTGTATTTATGAACTGTCTTATCACACACCCAGACAGTATGAGCCATCATCACCTCACACCTTCACAGGAGACTGAAAATGGGCAGGGGAGAGGCTGCTAAGAGTCTCATTTTTCCAGCAGACAAAGGAGCACAGTTTGCCCATGCCTCCTCTGGCATCCCAGGAGGAATTTGAGGGTGGCAAGGGGGCCAGTGCCTCTGAGAAGGGATAATGGCTTGACAGCCACCATTGAACAGGGGAAGTGGGGTTTCCACAGGGGAAGTCGTCATGTGCCCACCCAGCCTGGGGATAATGTGTGCTCTGAGATGTCACCCTGCGGTCAGGACACTTCCGCCAGGGTGTGCATTTCCTGTTGCTCAGTGGAGTCCCCTCGTGATGCCTCTCTGCTCTCCTGGCAGTACCTCCCACACCAGGTGTCCTCCAGCCACCTTGGCTGGCTGCTAGCTGTCCCTGATGCATGGGAACCCACCATGTGGGCAGTTCAGGGGAAGTGGAAAGGCCGTTTCTTGCAGCTGGGGGGTGGCAGCAGCTCCTGTGCATCATGGAAAGTTATCTGCCAGCTCAGAAAGCCGTGTCAGATGGTGGCTTTTCTTTCACCCTCTCGTCATCCTTTGCTTGTGCTGAGGAAGAAACTGAGATGACGTCTCGGGGTGGGTGACGCAGCAGGTGCTGTGCTCCAGAGAGATGTGAGGTGAAGGGGGATGGGGAGCCTAGATCCAGTTTTTGTTTTATTTCACTTCTGGAGATGTGACCAGAGGGGCTAAGCCCTGGCTGAGATAAAGCAGCCTCTTCCTCTGTCCTCATCTTCCTCCCTGCTGGACATGGCTCCTCGCTTTGCCCCTATTTTGGTAAAGTCTCAGTGGGAATGGGCACCACATATGAAAGCACTCTGGGTGCACCGCAAGGAGCAGCACTTTAAAGAAAGCCACAAACATCCTCCACACAAGTTAGTTGGGTCTGACTTTGTACCTTGCAGATGTGGACAAGAAAATTAAAACTTTTTTCCCCGTTTGGGCTTTGCCATGGGACTGATTCATTGGCCAGCAGCACTGGGGTCCAAAAAAGCCATAGAGGGAGGGAGCAGGCACCCACACAGGCTCCCTTGGTTGCTCTTGGATCTCAGGACTTTTGAAAAAAGAATTACATGTTTCTGCTCCTTCTCTTCCAGGGTGGTCCAGTCGAAATCCTGCCTTTTCTCTACCTTGGTAGTGCCTATCATGCTTCCAAGTGTGAGTTTCTTGCCAACCTGCACATCACAGCTCTGCTAAATGTCTCCAGGAAAAGCTCAGAGTCTTTCAAAGACCAGTATTGCTACAAGTGGATCCCAGTAGAGGACAGTCACACAGCAGACATCAGCTCTCACTTCCAGGAAGCCATCGACTTCATTGGTAGGTAAAAATGAAAAAATTTTCAGATCTTCATGTATTTTAAACTCATTTAAAATGTAACATTAATTTTAAACTCATTTAATTAATTTTGAAATAAGATACACATCAAAGTCTACTGAATTTTGTGAAGGAAAAAACCCCAGTTCCTTGGACTTGCATGCCAAACTGAGTAACAGCCAGGTGAAGCAGAGTCAGCTTATTGCCTTACTGGGTAATAAGATGGGATCTTAGAAATCCATTTCCCCCCCCTGTCTCAGAGCTCTTTCCATTCCTCCTTGTGATCATACTGGTACCTCACCTTTAATCAAATACCCCAATGCAAGAAAATGAGTAGGCCTTTAAAAAACTTGTCCCATTCCCTTTCAAATCTTCCTGCATTAGGCTGAGTGGGTGAGTGAACTCGAGCTGTGCCAGGGAGCACAAGAGAGAGGATCCTCCCTGGGAAGTACAAGATGGTTTGGTGGGGTGGAGAAGCCTGAGCATGGGCGGAGATCGTGTTGAAATCAGTGCTGTTGCTCTCCAGGAATATTCAAGAGAGAAGGAGAATAAAACACAGTTACAGACACACTGGACTCATTGCTTAGCTGAGTTTGAATCCTTCAACAGTGCGGGCAGAATTACAAAAACCTGACTTGAGGGTGCTCTCTAAGTCCTTCCCTTTCTCAGTAAGGGACATCTCACTCTTTTCAGGGAAATAATAATTTATGGCACTTTTCCGTACTATCCTCAACCCCTTCCATCAGAATGTCGATATCAATGATGTTAAGTCACTTGGAAATTTCCCAGATTTTGAGGATGACTTTAATTTTCACTTTCTTTTAAAATTGGGCATGTGGTATAGATGCTGGGGATGACTCAAACCCATGTCTTCCTTATCTTGTGCAGTAGCTAAATATAAATGGTCGTGGTGGCACCAGTCCCCTGGCAGACAATTGAAGGCAGGCAAATGATAACTTCCTCAGCTCTGTGTGTTTCCCTGAGCACTACACTCACAGTTATCCATAAATTGGAGCTTGAACATGTTGCCCAAGGCAATAGAGCAGAGAAAGGTCTATTTTTTGAACAGGCTTTTTGTGTGGAAAGGGCTTATTTTAAGCACATTCTCTTTAATCTAATAACAATCATTGTGTTGTGTGAGTAACCACAGTGGATCCTGTTGTGTAAAATGGGTGCTTTGCATAAGCCTTTTATATCCTGACTTAAGTCCAAGCATCCTTTAACCAGGCTGTAATTAGCAACTGCCTACCAGTGCTTGTGTGTTTGTGGTGAGGCCTCAGGGACTGAGCTCAGCCTCTCCACCCAAGGATACCCACCAAGGGCTCACCTCCTGGTACTGCTGTTTTCTGCCAACTGGCCAAGCAGGGAGATAGTATTTTGAAGAAAAATGCTCTTTTTCTAGCAAAGATGATGAGAGCCCCTGCAGTTTTTGAGTGACAAGGTAGTGGGAGAGCTGGCCAGGCTGAGCTTGAGACAACATTTTGAGCTGCAGGCAGAGAAATGCAGGTACAGCAAACACAAGCATTGCCTGTATCACAGTGTTCTGCAATGTCAGTTGTTCCAAAAGAGAAGTAGGCACAGGGAAAGAGACAGGGATGGACTTTCCTAAAAAATGCAAAAAAACCCAAATCAGGATCCACAGATTCTGAAACCAAGTGTCGTCTTCAGCTCAGGTCCACCACAGGCTGGGTTTCGTCCTCTCTGTCTTTTGATCTCCATGTCACCCTTAGCACCCAGCAGAATAGCAAGCCTCTCCTTGCGGGTAGGCTGGCTGTGTCCTGCCCCAGTACCTGGTGTGTCACAGTGTCCTCTCCATCCCAAACAACAACTGATGAAGTCTGCATTGGCTTTTCCCCCAGATTACGTCAGGCGAACAGGTGGCAAGATCCTGGTGCACTGCGAGGCGGGGATCTCGCGCTCCCCCACCATCTGCATGGCCTATCTCATGAAGACAAAGAAGCTGCGCCTGGATGAAGCCTTCGATTACATCAAGCAGCGCCGCAGCCTGATCTCACCAAACTTTGGTTTCATGGGCCAGTTGCTACAATACGAGTCAGAGATCTTGTCTTCCACCCCCAGTCCCCCCGTCACCTCATGCAAAAGAGAAGCTGCATCTTTCTTTGCAGAGGAACTGACTTTAGGCAAAAACTTTGAGGGCTCATGCTTTGCCTTTCCTACCTCAGTGTTGAGTTCTGTGCCCATCCACTCTCCCGTCCACCAGCTGAAGCTCAGCCCAATGACAGCATCTTCGTCCTGCTGAACACTGTGGGTGGCCCAGAGCTGTTGTGGTCCTGATCCAAACTGTGATCCCTGACAAGAACATTTCATGAATGTGCAATAGAGAAACTTCATCCACTTACTCTGAGATGGAGTGGTTGTCATGGGTCATACTTCTCATATGCTGTGACTGTAAGATGCAAGTGGTCTAAGCATGGCAGGTTTTCTGAACTTTTATTGTCCTTTTTTTAAAAAAAATACTAAGTGCTTTTTTAGGGTTTTAACCACATAACGTGCACCCACTACTGTATTTCCAGATTCCTGGGGAACAATGAGAAATCCATTTAGTATGTTCTCAGTTCCCATCTCCTTCCCATCTTATTTTTGAAAAGACCCTTATTTAAAGTTTCAAGCAATAAACAGCAACAGCAGGGAAGAAAGCAAAATGAAAAGCACTACCTTTGCAACCACAGAGATGGTGGGAGTGAATATTTGTTCAAATCTTTCTCTGGCTTTCTTCCTCCCCTCTCCTGTGTCATGTTTCAGGGAGCAAAGGGCTGGAGTGGGGAGAGGGAATGCCTTTCCCAGGACACTGTTGCACAACCAGGTGAAAATCCCCTCTCCTGTTCCAGCCTCTGAAGTGTCAGGTATTGTCCACGGTGTAACTGGATACCAACCCTGACCAGTGGGTCCATTCAGGTGTGGCATTTCCTGTACTTCTGCATTTGCCTTTGTACTGGATGTGCTTTTAAGTAAAGCAGGGACTTAACATCTATCAGCTACCCTGCTGAGCTATTATCCTCCCATCTGTTATTTAAGAACAGCCCTAGAATACTTGAATGTCTCCACAATCCTCATCACATCCACTTCCCATCAGATAGCTCTATAAAACACTGTAACTGCTGGACTTCACGCCAAAAAAACCTGACAAGCTTTCAGCTCCAAGACAACTTTTCCTCCATCCCTTCCCAAGTGTTCCCATTGTGTATCATGTGTGGTCAAGTGGTCTTTTTCAGTGTTATGTGACTTGCTTAGAGTGTGTGGTCACCTCTAGTCAGCCTTTGTCCAGAAAAAATGGTTTCTGTCTTGCTCACATTGGCTTCTGTGTCCACGGAGAGTTCAGAATGAGTGTCTCTGTCTGTTGACCTTTTTATTATTTTTTAATATGTAATATGTATGGGAAATGGCAATAATTTCCAGGAGATGTCGTGAATGTGAAAGAACCTGCAATGGGTTTTATGGAGTAAAAAATAATAAAGGAAAAAAATGCCAGGAAAATAAAGCTGTTTGTTGTACTTGGAGTGAGCTGCAAAAATACTCTGGGAGATCTCAGTGGCAGGAGAGGTCACCTGAGAAAAACACCATGGTGTAAAAAGAAGGTGGAAGAGATGAGAAAGTATCACTGTACTCTGTGCTGAAAAGCCACTAAGGTGCATCACTACAGAGGGGAGAAGGTGAGGGGGAGGATTGTTTTAAACAGAATGACATGAGTCACGGTGGCGTCACTTCCCAGCAGCCAGGCAGGCACTTCTGTTTTGATTCGTGCCTGTTTTACATAAGATTTACCATCTTGCTGAAGATGAAAATCTGAACTAGGCATGGCCCCCACTTCCTTCCAACCCATGACAAGGGATGTTACATGCCTTGGGCCTTGGAGTGACACTTGTGGGTGACATGTGGCACCTCTGGGTGCCAGGAACCAGGGCATGTGGGTAACACTCATCTTTTCATCTTTTTCATCTTTTCTTTTTTAAATGAAAAAAATTTAAATTAGAAGTACCAGCATGTCTGATGCATTTCATTCCTTTTCATCTTTAAGTTTCTAGGCTTTTTCTGGTTTGTCACTGCAGCACATTTACAATCTGCAATTCCAAAGTATCGAGTTGAAAAATTTATGGTAAATATCTGGGTTGCACAGCATGTGTGCACATATGCATCCATTTGTAACTTCTTACCCCCAGAGAAGCAAATCTGACAGATGAGAAGGTCTTATTGGGGATGTGCTTTGGATTTCTTCTCCAGTGTCAGAGGGATGTGTCAGCAGCCCTGCCTGGGCTCTGGGAAACCTGAACATGAGAACCAGCAGCCAGGGAGGTAAGGCAGATGATTTAGTAAGAGCACATTAATTAATTTCCTGAAAGACCTGACTGGTCCCCTTGGGGAACTCTTGAAAATGTGGAAAATGCATTCTGCCTCTCAGCCCACACGAACACCCAAGCAGAAAGGCTGTTGGGCTTAGTGAGAGTGGCTGTGTCCTGAATACTGACACCTACAACCTGGACAGAAACAGAGCAGCCAACTGTCCTCATTAAAATTGCACTAAACCCTTCTGGGTGGACAGCCAGCTTTGCTTCTTAAGGATGGGAAAGCTGAAACCCCCTGCAGAGCCAATGATGGAACATGGGAACCTGCAGAGCACAAGGCAGGGGGCTGAAGGGGTTAAAAGAGGGACTGCTGACCTTGACAGATTTGACAAAGGCAGCTGGAAAAGATCACAAGTCAGGTGGAGGAGCCAGATATTTAGCAGAGAGGGAAGGCAGCTGCTTTGTGTTTGGAAGGGAGCTCTTTTCTTGGGCTTTAAGCACA
Organism: Rhipidura dahli; assembly: GCA_013399225.1. Lineage (NCBI taxonomy): Eukaryota > Metazoa > Chordata > Aves > Passeriformes > Rhipiduridae > Rhipidura > Rhipidura dahli. Next base: position 874,349 of record VXAC01007226.1, on the reverse strand, counting down.
GTGTGTTGGTGGATAGAGTTAGTAGGGGGAAGATGCTGGGCTAGGATTTGGTAAGGGTGGAAGGCCACAGCTCTGTGGGAGCCTGAAGAGGGCTTGTTGTTATGCCTGGACACAGGAGATCAAGGTTTACACTTCTGCCCAGGGAAGGGGTCCCCCTTCTTGTCTGGTCTTGATCTACCTCTCATTCCAGCAGAAGGAAGTCCCAGCATCCAAGTCAGTGTGGGATACAAACACTGCCTCCCAGGGGATTGTGTTCTCATGCTGGTGCCTGCTCTGCTACTTCAGTGCTAGTGTGAGACCTCTGTCCTCAGCTCAGTCCCTTGGCCAGTTTGGCAGACCTCACCTCTTTGAGGGGGCATAACAGCCATCTGACTACCGGACTGTGGGCTGAGAGTATGTGCCCTCCTCCCTTCCTGGCCATGCTGCTCCCATGGGAAAGAAGGAGCTGAGCACTAATATATGAAGGTGAGTGTGTCAAATCACGATGGCATGTACCTGGGAAAAGGCAATGTGTTTGAACTGATATGTGCAGGGCAGGGCCCCTGGTTCTCCCCTTCCAGACAGCAGCACAAAATAGGTGCCTCCATCCTTAGGAAAAGGAACAGTTCCAGCAGTGTTTTGTGCACTGAGGAAATTCACCAGATTTGGCAGGATGAAAGATTTAGGAGGCTTTTATAGTCCCAATGAGCTTGGGTTTGAGTAGCTCATTGCTAAGGCTGGAAGTTCAGATCAGGTAAGTGTGTGGCAAATGTCAGAGCTGAAGGGTAGAGGCTGATAGCAGTGGGAACTGAGCTAGCTGGTTCGATGTGCCTGTGTCCATCTGCCAGCTAAGCTTCAGAGAGGAATAGGGATCTCAAAACCAAAATTCTGATGGAAGGCAGAGATGTAGCTATCAGAGCAAGGGGAAGGCTGTTATCAAGGTGCTTTCAGACTTCAGAAGAGGCAAATGAGGGAAAGATGGCAGGAATGGTGTACTCTGAGACAAAGCTTTGATTAGAGCTTATCCATTATGATCCATTATGTTCCATCAAAAAAGATGAGAGGAGATGTCAGAGAAAAGGGGATTTTGCAATATCCATTTGGCCCATGCAAGTGCTAGTTGAGAGCTGTGCTGGGATGTGACCTCTGTCCATTCACACTCCTGATGGCGCACACTTGCGTCCTGGACAGCTTGGTGCCACTCGGGACCTGTTTCAAATCCTGGGGTGGGACTGAACAGGGCTTGCGCCATGCAGGTTTTGGTCCCTTGCTTTCAGGCTTGCAAGGAGCAGTCATGTTGCAAGCATGAGTGCAGTTGCTCAGCTCCTGGCTCTGCTTTACACATGCTGCATTTTCTTTCTGTCTCCAAGAGAAATAAGCACTCAAGATGCTGCCACAAAAAAACCCATATTTTAGCATCATTGCAAATCAGATTATGAAGAAATCTAGGGTGGAGTTGGATGAGTGGGTGCTGTCCTTAAGTGTCCCAAAGTGTCTTTTTAGTTCATACATTTGCTGGTGTGACTTGCAGCCTATTCTGGTTACAAAGCATAGGCTTTCTCCAGCCTCTTCTGCTTCCTGCCATCCTTACTAGTAAAATCCAGGTAAAACTGATGTGCTCCATGGGTAGTTTGTACTGAGGTGTCCATCCCCAGTCCCAGAGCAACACAAGGTAGGCAGCTCTTCTTAGCTTCTTTCCTTCTGGTGGGAGCATCTTTTTTTAGGAGACAAATTATGAATGAAGAAGGTATTCTGCAGGCATTGTCATTTGTATGCTAAAAGCAACACTTACTTTGCAGGGAAGTCAAAGGTCCAAATATGCCTGTAACATGGAAAAAAAAAAATGTGTGAGGCCCCAGGTATGGTGAATTTGACCCTCTATCTCCACTTTTCTCAGCTTCACGTTAATTGGAGAGTAGACACACAGCCAGCTCACTCTCTGGGGAGAAAAAGGCAGGAACCAATTTGCAGAGCCACATAAATATGGAAGTAGGATTTTTTTTACGTGGGAGGTGTTACCAGTACCACACATTACGGTTTCTTGGCTTTATCACATCGTAGGCTTTTACTGAGACATGAGTAAGTTTGCTAAATAAGGAATATGAAAATAGCTTGTGAAATAGGTTGAGTCATCAGAGAAAATCAAATGGAGTTCTGACACCAGGGCTTCAGTTGCAAAGCCGTACTTTATTTTACCATTGCATTAGAAACTTTGGGGTCATTTCAATTTTTTAGTTCAGCTTCAAAATTCAAAGTACTCTGACATCTAAGTAAAGCTTACCAAATCCATTCTTTTTTTCCATCAGCAGTGGTGATACATCCCTATGTCTCCTGCCTATGAAAATTTGCAGGGAATGTAAAGGTTACTGAGACAAATGGCTTCTGCAGTAATAGCTGAAACACTCAGCACTTCTTCCAGCCTTGTCTAGCTGGAGAGGATTTATGGCCTGTAGATATCCCTTTCATGTACTAGCTTACCCCATCGAAGTCACTGACTGTTATTTGTAGCTTCTGGGAAACCTAGCAGGACACCAAACACACCCATAAAGGCAGTAACTCAAGATCAGGAGTGACCATGGTAGGTAGAAAGGGGGAAAGAGTCTTAAGGGGCCTCAGGGACAGCATTGCCTGAGGACTCCCATATTTGTGTCAGAGATTGTTCTCATACCCCAGAATATGATCTGTGCTGGAGAGATCATGGGTGGAAATCATCTCTAGGACACAAGCTTGCATGTGACCCATAAGACCTGCTATGCATGAGGAGATGTGGGAAAAACCTTTAGTAAAAATCCTGCCCCAGCCTCAGTCCATGCTCACTGCAGTCATGACTAGAGCTTCAGAGCAGGCACCATGTAAAGGTTTCTGATCTGCTGGGACTGACAGAGGCTTGGAAATGAAAGGCAAACTGATAAAGGCCTCAATTCAAACTTCAAACCCCCTTGGCATAACCATTTTTACAGATTTGCTTTTCTGAACTAATCATGTTAGTAAAGTTATATATTTGAGTAAGTGTTAATTGGACCAGGTTTATGTCTTCCAAGTGCAATGACAATGTAGTTTTTATGGGCTTTTTTTTTTGGGGAGGGGGGGGAGGGGATGGCTGTCTGTGTGTGAATAGTAGTTTATTTCTGTCACAGTGATACTCCACTTCTGAGATTCCTTTGTAAAGCAGACAGTGGGTGAGTCATCTCTCGTTATTAAATTGCCCATACATTGTGAGCTGCCTCCAGGCCCTGAACCAAAGCCTATTGCTTTGGTGGGGAGAAGGGCCCCCGAACACAATGGGATTCGGATCAGGCTCTAGATGAATCTTTCCATTAAATCTTCCTTTTAAGGAACTATTTGTTCTAATTGGAACTAAAACTTGCTTCTGCATCAAAATGGCATTTGAAGTCTACAAGACCCAACTGGAACAACGGGTAGATCCTCTCTGCTCTAATGCCTCCAATCACGTTAAGTCAAGTTAACTGGAAAATCAATTGACATGAATTCCAGCATGACCATTAACTTCCATCCGGCTGGGCCCCGAGTGGCTGGCCAGGGTGAAGCAGATTCCTAACGGGGATGGAGCAGAACTGTGTTCATCTCCTAGATATGCTTTCAGCCTGAGGTCTCCCTAGCAATGCCCACATTGCCCTGAGCAATTACTGTGGCTAACAGAGAGCCCCGGGGTCAGGCAGTCTGGGATCAATTGTGGGCTCCGCCTGTGGATTTCCAGGGCAAGTGATGCAGCTGCTCCTGCTGGCACAGGCACTTTTGTCAAAAGCGTAAAGGAAGTGAGTGAGACCTGGACTGACCAAGCTGACCAGATGGGTCCCTTGAGTATATAGAAAAGGACTATAGCAGCAAAACTGTGTTTTCCGCAGGACAGCTCACTTCTGCCGAGGATATTTCTGCTCTGTTGGTAAAACAGCTTTGCTGATGTGGCTTTGCTCATGCAAGAAGCATTTTGGTGCTAGAGTGAACCTGAATTTCTCTCTAAATGTTTCTCACAGGCTTATCTGTATGTCTCTGCATCCTGTCTTGCATCAGGGATAATGATATCAATCTCATTCTGAGAAAGGCATAAAGCTGTTTTCATATGTTTGCAGTGCACGTGAGACCCATGACAAAGACTATCCTAAGCACAAAATCTTGTTACCATGATGCATTTGTTGCATTCCGCTTGTAAGTCCATGTGTTCCTTATTAGAAGAGAGAGTTTGTTGTGACTTCTTGGTTTGTTTTTGGTTTTTTGGGTTTTTTTTTTGTTTGTTTGGTTGGTTGGTTTTTTGGTTTTTTTTTTTGTTTTGTTTTTTTTTGGTTTTTTTTTTCCCCCAGGATATAATGTATTACTTAGTTAAAAACAAAACCAATTGTGGAACACTTTCAGACAGTCACCACAGCCACTGGGTGGGTGGCAAGAAATCTGTGTGCTACTGAGTGCTAAAGCACTGACATGGTTCAGTTTACTAAATCCAGCTGTGAAGAACAGCTGGTTTTCTGGCAGTCAGCATGACAGACGCAGGCGGATATGCTCGAGAGAATTGATCAGGGGCCACCAGTGGAGAGAAGGGGAGGGTAAGTTGTTTCCTGCGCTACTAAGTGTTAAAGTGGCTCCTGGCGGTTCTGATCACTAAACCCAGCTGAAAGGAGTTTTCTGGACTTGTCTATGACATCTGAAGGGGATAGGCTTCAGCCATGAAGAAGGCAGAAGCAGAAGACTTCTGCATAGCCAGCTACTGCCATACTCAGTGGTGTGGCTTGTGGGATCCTGGGGAAAGGTTGTTGGGACACATAGGGAATGTGTCCCAACAACAGAACAGCAGAGGAGGCTGCCAAGTGGCTTCAGTGTTCCCATCTTGGTTTCTCTTCTCATTTCCTTCTCCATCCTCCCTCTGTGAGGCAGCTGGGGGTAAAAGATGAGGCAGCAGGCACAGGAGGCCAGGGCTGAGAGAGATCGTGTAGAATAAACAGCAAGACACTTCTTTGGAGGCCTGGCAAAGATAATAAAGATGCCTGTTATCTGGACCAAACCGTGAAAAGTTGCACCGGTGAAGTCTGCCAGCTTGGGTGTGATAGGAGAATGTCCTTCTGCCCCTGGGCTCCGGCTGGGAAGAGACTGAGAAATGCTGAGCGCTAATGGGGAGTGAGGCCCAAGATAGTCCCTGGGGCAGTGGTTTTAATTTCCATGACAAAACTGGAAGTTATCTTTGCTTCCCTTTGATCTTCAAAGCACAGGGGGAAATTTCACACTTAGGGGAGGCCACTCGGTGTCAGGTGAGGTTGCTGCAGCTTGTTTAAGTCAGTCAGATGCCATGAGGTCAGCAACTCACCTACCTTAGTGTGAAAATGCCTTGGAGAAAGGAGTCTGCCTTTTCCTGGGGCTGTTTTTGGTGCTGTGGTTAAAAAATCACATTTGTTTGTGGATCCCAAAGCTGTAGATGGACGGTTTAAAGAGGGTGTAAAGCCCAGGCAAAGTGATTCTGATGTGATTCTTCAGTTTAGATAAGTATTACTTAGTTGAATGGATGTGGTCAGCCTAAACAACTATTTTTGTTCTAATCTAATTACAAATTTACTGCAGCCACCTCCTGCCAGGGTGATAATTAGGAGCAGAGGCAAGGAGAAAGGGTTTTTTCAGAATTTCAGAATGGTCTGTGGAAGTCAGATATCCAGTCTGGCTTCTCTGTCAATTCTAATTTGTTTGTACTGGCCACAAAGACTGAAAAAGCTGCCCCAAAATGAGGCAGTCTGGGTCACAGAGCTATACAGGGTGTTTGTGCCCCTGCCCCACAGTCTGACTCATCACATGTGCTGACTGCAGACATTCAGAGACTTCTCTGCATCCATCCCCCAATTTCTCCAAGGAGTCCCCATGGCCCTCAGTCAGTCTGTATCCTGCCATTGCTGGGAACAGGTTGCAAAATATCCCTTTAGTCAATGATATCATCAAACCAGCAACACCTCCCAGGGTCAAAACAGGCACTACTGCTTCCCCTTAGTCTCTCACTCCCTCTTGTGTAACAGCAAGAATCCGTCTTCATGCAGACACACCTTCAGAGCAAACAGCCAGTCCTGCACATGGTGGGTATGTACTTATGTCTGTGTCTCTTACTGCCAGGATTGTATTTACTGCTCGCTTGAACATGAGGAGACTCTTTGGAAGTAAAATTGACTGCTTTTAATTCATCTCCTGATTTCCTAGTCTTGCATTGTTGTCTCAGTTGGTGATCTTTCACCTGGAGCTTGGTCTTCAGATTTCTACCTTTGTTTATGATTTATTTTGATGAGAACCAGTTGATCCTGTCCTCCACGGGCTGTCCCTGAGCCCTGCTGATGGATGGGCAGGTGCTGGCCTCAGGAATGTCATACAGCCCCAGAAAGAAGCCATCTGCTTGCCCTGATGCCGGTGAGATGGTGCCAACCCAGGCTCTCTTCAGGGCAGCCCCTGCTGAAGACAAGGGATGCTGTGGGCTGCCACCCTCACTGCTTGGGCAGCTTACTGGGTGTAACAGATCTGTGGGATCCAGGGTCCCTGATTTTGCTTCTCCTTCATCCGAAACAGGTCTGGGATTGCATATATGGGTGCCCTCCAACACAGCTGACACCATAAGCATCCTACTGCATGTCTTTTCCCTTCTCCAGAGTTTAAAATAGAAAAAACAGAGAGCAATGCTTTCTTTCACAAAATTTCCAAATGCGAAGAAGCATTTTGTTGCATCGCAGCAAAGGAAATCATCGCTGGTTTCCCCCTTCGGGCGGGATGTGAACCTGGTCGCCCCGCGGCCGGAGCCGGCCTGGCCCACGCCACCTGCCGGCAGCGCTCTCGGCGCGGCCCCGGGTGCCGCCCTCGCTCCGTGGGTGCACAATGCCATCATTTATGAAATTGGTGAAGCGAGGGAAATTCATTCAACCACAACCACATTTTATTCACAGAGAGGCTCATCTGAAAGATGATGAGCAAAACAACGGTTTCCCTTTGTAAACCTGCAGCAGATTAATTCATAATAACATACGCTCTTTTCAAAAAGGAGCCTTTTTCTGTTGTTCAATTTATGCCAATGTTTTACCCCTTCACTCTCTTCTTGACAAACATGCTAGCTTTCTTAAAATGTTGTTGGATTAAATGGATGAATGCTTAACAGTAAACAATAATTATTCAACTTTACACATTCAAAGGATTATAGCGATAAAGAGAATTTTTTTTTTAAAATAGACTGACTGACTGTTTTGAGTTGTTTAAAGTGACTAGAAAGAGTCAGAAAAGGAAAATAAAAAAAAACCCCTCTGCTGTTTTTCATGCATATTTTTCATATAGATGCCTCGCCATACAGCACACCACCCCGGTACCCCTCGGGGCACACTGAGGTGGGAACAGGAGACAAAAAAGAGCAAGAAAAGGGTCTGTGGGTGGTGGGAACAGGTACCCACCATGGAACAGAGATATCACTGGCTAATGCCGTGCAGCTGGCATCTGAACCTGTAATTACATCCACCCATTATCAAACTGAGATTCTTTTAATGCTCTTGCAGGCTTGGTGGTCCCTCTTCTAAGTTTTGTGGCAGGCAGTTGATCACTATCACAGTTACAGACATTTCTGAAGGTTCTGGTGAGGGGTCAGACTGCGTTGCAAGGCACAGGTGACTACAGGGTTTGAGAGCAACAGAGATCAGTAACTTTATTCAAGGCAAAAAGAAATTGTTGGAAAGGAAGTCCATGTGTGGTTGTCTTGCATTTTTTTTCAGCGTAAGTGCTCCTTGTCCCTCAAAAGCCTGGTGGCTTGAGAGCATTGAGATGGATGCATGTGCCAGGGTCTGTCAAGAAAGCACTGGTTTCTCTCACTTTGCCTGCTAGAATCTCCAATGAATTTAAAGGTGAGAGATATATGTATAGTGGCTGTGCTGCCTTAGGATCCAGGCTTGGGTGGTTTAGGAGGAGAGGTATTCTTGGCTGTCCAACAGTTACCCTGTTTGACCTTGGGCAAGATACCTTCTCACTGCTTTTGTTTCCCAGCTTGGAAGCAGAACATCAAAATATCTCTTTGTGAGTTTAAAGTGCCATTGGACACTGTTTTCTGCAGAGTGTAATCGAAGTGTCAACCAAAATCCAAGGTCTCTGGTTTCCTCCTGTGATCCTGCTGCAACACCAGCACTAGAGCTGCCTCCAGAAGTTCTGCCTCCCCTAATGATTTTGAGCAATGGAGCACAAGGGATTGATGTTGTAGTGAACCTACTGATTTCTACAGTCATTTGAAAAAGGCAGTAAATACCTCAGTGATTGCACCCATTCATGAATGAAAGCAGTCCATACACGTGTTAGTTCACCACTGAAAGGGGTAATAGAAGAGGTTAATAACCCTTAAAAGTGCTTTGTCCCTCCCCACAATAGGTTTGACATTTTTTTTCTGAGAGAAATACTACTATTTGAGAAGAGAGAAAAAAAAAATCTGCAGAACTTAAATCCTATCTCTATGTTCCTATTAAGTATCATGAAAGAAATGCTTGACGTATTTTTATGCTGATGAAGCCTAGATGAATTAAAGCAGTGTTCCTACTTCCTCCCTTCTGATGCTAATGTCTAATTCTAGCATATTTATACGAAAACACTGCTTATAAAGCAGGCCCATGGAAAAAATCTCTGCAGCAACTACTGAGGCAAGGTGAACTCCACGTGTAGCAAGCACTGATTATATGTTTGCAGGTTCTGAAAGCTGAATGCTGCTTTATGAGCTGCCAGCTTTCTGCACTCCTACAGCCACAGCAGCTTGACAGAATAAAAATGACATGCATCCCACTTGGGTTGGAAGCATATTTTCAGCATGTACTACAAAACCAAAAGAATAACAAAAAATATAATACCTACCCTACCACTCCCCTCCCTCGAGTACAACCTCTAAAAGCTATGTGACAAAACCTGTGTGCAGGGGCCTTATCTGAGTATTTGAAAAGCTCTTTGAACCAGACAATCATTTGCCACTTAATCCTTAATGAATACAGTTGCTATTTTTGTAAGGACGTCACACTGGTGAGAGTGCTTGATGATGGAATATAAGTGGGATATGATTTTATTCTTATGAATAAATATAACCTGGTGTCTGTGCACATTTGTGTGTACATGAGCCCTCTTCAAAGTGCCAGAATGTGTTGTATGTCCAAAGTCCTCAAAAGAGAATGAATACCTGGGGATAAAAGAGATCCCAGGCCATTGTTTGTGCCTATTCATAACACAGTGATGCACGTCTTGGTACACCTCAACAACAGGAAACTGTCTGGAGCACCAGATGTGCATTTTTTGGCTTGAGACAGGGTTTTCAAGAGGACTTGGTGCATTCAGGCACAACAATGTCAGTACAGCAGTCAAGAGAAAAGGCAAATTTTCCTCAGCTGGTTTCTCTGAACCCCTTCTTTAAGGCATGAAGATTAATTCCTTCCTCTGGGAGTCTATGATTAAGTGAAAATAAGCTTCTGAACTACAAAGGAAATCTCTAAAATGTGACTCAAGACATCCTGTACCTCAAAAAGCAGAAGACAAAGAGGAATGAACTTGAGAACCTGCCAATTTAAGAACACTTCTATGCCTATTACTGCCCTGAGAAACGGGATGGTCCATCCATGACCACCTGTGTCTTTTGCAGGAGAAGACTTAGTGAGGAGATAGCCTGGCTGTTAGTTGGGACAAAACCCTCATTGCCTTGTTTCACCAGAGGCCGGACTGCACTGCCTGATGTGGAATGCCAACACAGTCTCAAATGCATATGCAAAACATATTTCTGTTTTCTCCCATCTGAGTGTTTCAGGTGGTTTTGAAAATTCCAGGTTTATCAAGAATGTGTAAATATGTGTAATCTAGGTTGTGTAAATGTGTACAATTATTTTTGCATGCAAATATTAACACAAAAATGGATGTAGATTATTCTTTTAACCAGGTACAGATTGTTTAATTGTGTTGTAAGGAAATGTCGGGAATCTGACTTTTGTTTCTTTTCTTAAACTTTCTTCTCCCTCTGCCAGGAGTTTCCTCAGATGGGCCAGGCATCTGGGACCTGAACTACTGGTATCTCTAACTCACTTCACCCCAGAAAAAGCGAAGAAAAGCAAACTTAAATATCACAAACTAATCCCAGAAAGATGCTGTGAGACTTATTTGAGGATTTAAAATTCCTTGAAATCCTAAGATGAAAGGGATTTTTAAAATGCAAATGGAGAAAATATTTTTTTCACTCAGTCCCATTGAACTGAGCTATTTAAAAGCCAAATAAGGCAGGAAATTTTCATTTTGAATTTGTTTGTGGAGCAATCATTAATCGCTTTAGTTTTTTTAATCCCTGTGTTTTCTGAAGAAACAATGGACCATTTCTTTATAGGTGCTGGTAAAATCTCTTACAGTAGCCTCTTGAACGGCTGTTAGTAAAACCATTTAATTACATGGCACTTAAGAATGTCTTGGAGTGGGGAGATTTTCCCATTAGGGAAGAAAAGTAATTCATCCATCTATTATTCTAGGAGAGGTAGAAACTAGACCGTTCTGTTCAAATCTAATTTTTATTAGTGTTGAGAGGCTCAGTGGAAGAATTCTACTGCATATCTCTGAGTGCTGGCTACAGCCGCAGTTTTGAAGGAGCGCTGTCAAATTGAAAATTGCATTTTCTCTGAGACGTCGCACCCTGACTGTTGTCACAACAACACCTGAAATTACTGTAACTGGAACAGAGGAGGTGAAAATTAATGTTCCTCTTCCACCATTTTGTTTATTTTTGTGTTTGACAGCTCCTCCGGGGAGCTGAATAGTGGCTCTGTGAGGTAAAGGAGAGGGCACGGACTCCAGCCAATCTGTTTTCCGAGAATGTTTCGCACCATAGCTGCTTCCCCAGCTCACCCTGGGCACCTATTTGGCTTCGCCCAGACTTTTTCCCTGTTGATGCGGAGCTCGGCTCCCAGCCTTCCACAGCCGAGCGGAGATGGCTGACGGAGCGAGTGCGCTGGGGCAAAGAGCGCGCCAGCGCAGGCCCTAAGGCTGCTGATGCTTATTTTTTATTATCATTTTTATTTTTTAAAATTATTTTTAGATCCTCGAACAGAAGTCGGGACTTCATTCCGAGCCTTTACTTCTCCTCCCGCGCAAGCGGCCCCTCAGCGTGTCCCCGGCAGCGCCCCCTAGCGGCGCGCGCCGCCGCTCGCCCGCTCGCCTCAACTTGCCTTTGGCGCCCAATCCGCCCCTCGGCGGGAGAAACCACTTCTCCCAAATCCCCGGGGAGATCCCGGCGGCCTGGAGGCAGAGTGGTCCGCCTTTCCCGCCAGGCAGAGCCCTCCAAAAGACCACCGAGACACTTTACAAGGTCGGAAAAAGGCAATTCCCGATGTTACACGTGGTGTCTCTTCTTCGGCGGGACAGGAGCGCGTCCTCTGCTCCGCAGTTCTCCCTCCAAGCGGCGCTGAATGGTTCGTGCCAGGACGGGACGGGGAGGTTCCGCCGCCATTTTGTTTGCGTGCGGGGTGAGTGGGGCCCTGTGCGGGAAGCGGGGGGCAGCTGAGGGGGTGGGAAGTGGCGGCGGAGACCCGCGGTCGAGCCGAGCGCTAGGACCGGAAAGAGACGGCGAGGGCGGGCTGAACGACAGCGTGGCGGGCCTACCCCCTCTTCGGCAAACATGTACATCAAGCAGGTGAGCCGGCGGGATTCGCGCCGCCCGCAGTGTGCGGTGCGGCCTGGGCCTGGTCGGGGGGATTGGCCTAGCCCTCCCCGCCCCGGGCCTGGGAGCTCTACACCTTCACATCTGCCCGACCCGCAGCAGGGGGCCTGCGGGTTTGCGGTGGGCTCAGAGGCCTTTCCTTCGATCTCTTCTGTCCCGAGGGGCGGATCGAGGTCCAGGCTGGGGGTGGTGCCCCCGGCATGGCCTCGGGTCAGATTCTACTGCCGGTTGGGCTGGTGGCGCTTTCTCTGCCTCTCTGTTTCCCTTTCATTCATTGCAGGCGTGAAGTGGCGCTGGGAGATGTTTTTCATGAACCCGAGACTTGTTCGCGGGGCCTCTTTTTACGCCAACCCCGGTGTCCCGGCTGCGGAAGGCTCGTACCCAAACAGAGGGCTCTACGCAGCTGTCAGAGGCATTTTTCAGCTGTTCAAATTGTGGGGTCTCTTCTTTGCTTTGGGATGCTGTCTCAGGCCCCCGGACATGAACCATTTCACCTGTTACACTTCACCCTTGCCAAAAGATTTATGGCTGGTGCTCAGTTAAAAAGATTTGTTATGCACCTTTTTCAAGCAGTTTTTGAGGTCATCATTATATTACTTCTGCAGTATCCCTGCAGCCACTTTAGCAGCAGATTTTTATTACTGCTTTTGTGCTGCTGCGTGTCTGTGTTCATACTGAGCCTACCAGGATTCTGATTTCCTGGTGGAAAATTGACCTGTTTTTGACACCCTGCGGGTATCTTTCATTAGAAGAATACTTACTTAACTTTGAAAGTGCATGTCCTCCACAGATACCAGGTTTTCATCTACTGTTTGGCTGACTGGGCAGTGTTTCAAACGCCTTTTGATCGTGTTTTTGTAAAGCACTCTTATCATCATAGGTGGGCACATTGCTCTAAAGGCTTTGAATATGAGTTTTTGTTCTTCAGGTTTGAATTCCCAAAAGCAAACAGCAGTGAAGATAGAGTAAGAAGTCCAAATTAACTCAGAACAGGGGAAATACTTCATTTTGAGGAAAAGAAAAGGAAGATTGGGTGGTCAATAACCAATACTATTATAGGAGCTATAAAAGAAAGCATAACAATGTGTGAACATGAGAGCTAAAAGAATGAGAATTTGATTCCATCAGTGTCCCATATTTTGTTGCTTTCCAGACATTATTCCTGGAGTTTGAACATTAAAAGCATTTAAGTTTTAGTCTGAGTCTGTACAAGGCAATGAAGAAGTCAAGAGGTTTCAGAATATGTAGGATGGATGAAGTGATAAACCATCTAGAGAAGAACTTTGGGGAGAAGATGATGGTGTTCGGAGTTTGCATGTATCACACTCCTGTGTTGCCTGAGTGAAAGTTGTGCCTGGTGGTAAAAGTTTATGCTTCTATAGCAGTATTCAGTAAATAATAATTGGTTGATTTTATCATTTTATATAGACTTTCAGGTTCCTATGAGAATCTAGTAAGTTAATTATTCCAATCCGAATGTTCTTAAAATATTATGGGAAAAATGTAGAAGTAGTAAAGACCAACTTTTTTTCCCATTCTTTTAATTTCTCCCCCTCCCCTTGAAATCTAGTGAGTTTGGAAGCAGCATTGTTTCAAAACTTATGTGATTTTTAAAATATTTTTTCTTTAATATGTAAAGTTAATGAACATAGTTGCTGTGGCCTAGGGTGAGTGGCAGGACCTGAGTAAGATACTCTGTTTCTGCTTTTCCTTTCAAAGCTGCTGGCGCTGGACTTGCTGCAAAAGTCTCCATCTGGCAGATGAGGCAGACTTCTTTTTAGAGAAGGTTGGGTGTTTGTATTCACAGCCACAGTGCCTGGGTCTCCAGTCCATACGTTGCTTTAAACCAGCTTTCTGTAGTTTGGTCCATTAAATTCTGAAATCCTTGATTACTTCCAGTGTAGTTGATCTGAATACACTGCAAGTGGTTAAAGAAAACTGTATCTGGCCTGAGAAGAGGGAGCACAGACAATTGCAGTTCAGAAAAGGCTTAGGTAGGCAAAGCATTGAAGAAAGCTGTATTGGAACACTTCTCCTTTTCCAAAATAGCTTGTGCTTCAATCTGATGTTTGATGGTCAAGGATTAATAATTTTCTGCCTACCTGTATTCTTAGCTTCAGATTCCAGTAATGAAATAATTTTGCAAAGAGAATTTGACAAGGGAGCCATAGTGCCTGGGAAGAGAAGGGGTCTCTTGAGTTCTGACTAAAAGTTAATACCTTAAAGTTTTATTTCATTTTGATTTTTATCAATTTCAGTGTTTGATTTGTAGTCTGACATGGCATTTTCATTCAATATTAGTGAGATGGTGTTAATCCATTAGTACAAACAAGTGGTAAGAGGAGTTTTCCATGATAATATTTAATAGCAGGCTGTTAGATACTGGGAGAAAGACTGTCTATCAAACTTGACATGAATAAATAGAGGCATTTTCTTCTCCCAGTCAAAAGACCGTGACTTTTTTTGTCCAGTACTTTTTGTGGGCAGGATTTTTGTCCCAACTGTTGGTGTAATGCTACCAGAATATTACAGAATATGAATGCAGTTCTGAAAGTAGTTATTTCTTGAGGTGCTCAGGTGTACACTTAATAGAGGCTTTTGTAGTAGTGAGGAAAGGCTTGCTTAAATGTTAACAGTACCACTTCTGGTCTTTTTCCTTAAGTTTTGTATGTGCTTCTTGAATAAAAAAGTATTATGCTCATTTTTTCTGGACTATGGACTACTTTAATACTTGAGGGTGTGAGAGAAGGAGTGACATGTTCAGAGAAATAGAAAATGGTGATGGGACCATAGACTTTACAAACAAAATATCTAAATAATTTCCTATCTTAAGCTTCAGCGGTAATAGTATTGAGAAGTATCTTCCAAGATGGTTTTGTGTCTTCTTAACAAGTGGTTTTTAGTGTATTGTAGCTGTCATAGTGAAACACTGGCACTGTTTTAACTGTATCCTGTTTCTCTTGGGGAAGAGCTGGACAAACAACTATTAAATGGTAACTGTAGTCCTGTTTCAAGTGTTCTTGCTGAAAGATCTGGAAATGTCAAACCTTCAGGTGGCTGCTGCCTTGCTGGTGTCCTACTGAGCAGAACAAAGCTGCTGTGCTTTCAGCACAGCTTTGATGTATGAAACAGGTTGCTTGGTGTGCGGGAAGTTGGATCAGTTTTGTTGCTATGCAGAGCTATTGTAACTGTGTACATCGTATATTACTAAGCCTGGCAAACCTCAAAATACTGCTGAAATTAAATAGTTGAAATTTGATGTTCTGCTTCCAGATGACTGTTTGCCACATAGCTCCTGAAGTTATTTGTGCACATTTTTATTTGTCTTGTTAGGCTGTGAATTGGTAGAACCAAGACAAGCTTGCTTTTTTATGTTTTCCTTTAGATTGTGCAGTAAAATAAGACTATTGCATGTGAAATAGGCAGTCTAGTACAGCTTTTGCAGCCTGCAATTGCACTGCTTGGAGACTTTGCTAATAAAGTTCTCATGCTGTAAGTAGAATGCATTAGAAAAATTAAATATAAGTGCTTGTTATATTGAGTTTTCTTTCCTGTATATGATATTTCAGGCAAACACATATTTTTGTGTAGTTTGTTGAAAAAAACTCTTGGAACAATCTTGCTTTCTGTGCTTTGGCCTGCACAAGTACCAGCATCTCTTGCTAGGGGAGAAATCTGTCTCTAAATCGATTTTTAGGTGAAGGACAAGTTTGATACAAGTTTCTGATCTTGAGATGAAAAGTTGAGTGTGTGCAGAAAGGGCAGGCAAATTAAATTACAATTGATGTAAATGTTTTGTCAAACCTTATAGTAGAAAAACTGTTCAAGAACAGAGAGACCTTTGATAAAATAACTCCCTCTTCTCACCAGGTAATCATTCAGGGCTTTCGAAGCTACAGGGACCAAACCATTGTGGACCCATTCAGCTCCAAACACAATGTCATTGGTAAGTTCTGATACTTACCTTTTAGCACTAGTTAAAATTGCACTTTTATTTCAGATGATGTTCATGTTAGTCTCCTTTGTAGTTTTTAATATTCGGCTAACATGTGATGGTTGTATTTTCTGTTTTGGAAACTTCTGTACAACTTCTTTAATGTACCACAAGGCGTGTTCCACTTCCAGCAAACAACTGTTAATGTTCAGTTTTGCTGGGACAAGAGCCGACTCTTCAGAAATGGAGTGAGGTTCATAAACTCCTTCCTAGGTGCACATCTCTGTATCAGCCAGACCTCCTTTAAAGGTTGTTCTTGCAGGAACAGCAGCAGAATTTGTATGGGATTCTTATTTTTTTAATCTGTGCAAATGTCATCATTTTTACAAATAAGCACAAGCAATTATAAACTTGTTCAGAGAAAGAAGATCCTCTTTCTTCCAGTTTTAAAAGAATGAATTTCTGGACTGTAGACTGTCAAAAAGTGTAAGTTTTAAGGGGCAGTTTCATAAGTAACACCTATTTTAATAGCTCGCTGTTGTCCACCATTTCACACGTCTTCCTATTTCTGCCTATGGATGCCTGGCCCTTCCTTTTTGTTTGCATTGATTTTAGTGATTGTGCAGCAGCTTTTGAGACTGCTGACCCAACAGCAAACAGTCGGTTTTGGACATAAAATCTTAGTAGCCAGGATTTAACTCTGGTGCTAGGAATAAAAACATGCATATGACATGAATAGATATCTTGCTTAGTAGTGTTATTTCCTAAGGAGCCAAAATTTTGTCCAGATATTAATGTTTTTAAAATGCACTAAAAAATCTGTTTCATTGAGGTTTTTTTTTAAAAAAAAAAAAAAAAAAGAATTCATAGTAATCCCAAGTAGTTTTGGGGATGAGGTGAATCTGGATGGCATGTAGGCAGGCAGGGATGAAAAGCCTGGGATATTCATTGCTGCTGGAAGACAAGTGGGTTTGAAACTGATTTAGCAGGTGCTGATCGTAAAGAGAAAACTGGGCCTTGCTGACACACTTCATAATAAACATTGGGATTGTGCTGGTGTAGTGCTGTGTTCTTACACCTTTATTTTTCTATGTAGAAGTAGTACTTATTCCAGTCTTTAAAAAAAAAAATTCTGGATTAACAAGTGGAGTATTAAGAAGTTAATGTGCTCTGTGGAGTTCATACAGCCAACCTGAATGTACAGGCAAATGGTTTCCTCTGGATAAATGTTCTGGGGCCAGGAGAATTTGACTTAGGTCTACTGTTCTTATTCATCAGAATATCAGTATAAGAACCAAAAAGACGGCAATAAATGTTGGAGTTTGTAAATCAAGGTAATGTGTTTGAGTGGACAAAGGGCTACTGTCCTGTGCTCAGTGACTAAGTGATCCACCTACCAAGTTCACCTCATTCCCTTGAAATTTCATTTGGCTGCATAATATTTGGGATCTGCTCTTGAATATTTTTATGTAGCATTTAATGTACATTTCACTGTTAACCTATGCCAACTATAACCTGTGTTATACTTTGTGTTTTAATTTTCAGTGGGAAGAAATGGATCTGGAAAAAGCAACTTTTTTTATGGTAAGCATGGATTTCTTATTAGCCAAAGGATGCTGAAGATACCAGGTTTCTTTGCTTGTTTTTGCTAGAACTTGGTTTAACAAATGATCCTCTTCAATAAGGAGTGGCAGATTGGAAATTACTTGACAGTGATGAAAGGCATATCTCAATGTACTTGTTTAGTTCTTAGTCCAGGTTTTTCCCTAGAATTCAGCTTCTCTTACTAAGGGCCTTCTAAAGCTTTCACTTGGCAAAAGTATTTACAGGAGGAAACTGATTCTAAAAGTTGCCCACCATTAAAGATGTTTATGATATTTTCAGTAGTTTCAGACATCCTTAGTGGCTTAATTGTACTTCATAGCAGTTTAGCACAGCTTAATGTAAGATTATGAGGGGGATTTTGTGGGGTGGGAGCATTAATGGAGGAGCAAAGATGCTAATTAAAGGTGTTAGTAGGGTTTGTGACAGTTGTGTTTATAAATTGTCAAGTGCTAAGTATTTTAGCAACATTTTTAGCCTAGCCTGTGTGCTGTGTATATGTAGAGAAAAGCTCATGAATCCCTACTTGTTCAGCATTGTTAGTGATTATGCAGTGATCCAGAAATGTGGCAATAATAACTTCTTCAGATAAATCCTGCTGTACAGCAGATCAAGTGATAAAGATCCAGCAGATTAAGGTTTTTAATGAAGAAATATTGTAAGATTTTAGCAACAGCATGACTGTATTATACAACAGTAAACCAGTGTGTTTTGAGTTAATGAAACTGCTGCATATCTCCCTGTAGTAATGAATAAATCTTCTGTTTCTTTACTATTTTATTACAGCAATTCAGTTTGTTCTCAGTGATGAGTTCAGCCATCTTCGCCCTGAGCAGAGACTGGCTTTGTTGCATGTAAGTGACGGTGTATAACAACAAAAACTGAAGAACCAGCTAATGCATTTGAATGGTCCAACAAAAATGTTAAATTGCTGGGCTGTGGATATTTTAAGCCAATTATTTTGAGAGTATCTTTCTTTGTTTCCGTTGGCAAAAGGGAATTTATTACACAGTAATACATTATGTTGATAATGCACACCAGTGAAAGTGTAGCCAAGATTTTCACAAATAAAAATACGTGTGCTGGATCTTATGTAGATGCTCTTGCCTCTCAAGTCCTTGAAAGGAAGGGGGAAGTGGGGTCATCAGGGAAAAGAGGAGAAGAATGAGTTCAAAATCTTTTCTAAGGTGGCAGTTGTCTAACCAAAACATCTCCCTTCTTAGGAAGGTACAGGTCCTCGTGTTATTTCGGCATTTGTGGAGATTATCTTTGACAATTCCGACAACAGGTTACCGGTAAGTTCAGTGAACTGCTTTGGACATAGATTATAATTTCAGACTCAAGTAATCTCAGTGTTATGGAAGACTTCAGCATGGTAACTGCTTTTGAGTCATTTCTGGTAAAAAATGCCATAAACATTCTGGGTTAGTTACAGCTGCTTGCAGTAGGTATGTGTATTTACTGGCTTTTGTTTTCTTAAGATTGATAAAGAGGAAGTCTCACTTCGCAGAGTCATTGGAGCCAAGAAGGACCAATATTTCTTAGACAAGAAAATGGTGACGTAGGTACTTCTTTTCCTTAGCTGAATGAGAATAGTAGTATTCCTGTAAAATTATAGAAACCCAACACTTGCACCATTAGCATGAAATAATTTATTTCTGTTGTGTAATACTGAGTGTCAGTAGTTTGACAGCTGGAACATCAGTCCTTGTGCAATTATAGACAGCAGACGTTGAATTTGCAGTTTAATCCATCCATTGATGTGTGTTTAACTGCTTGCATAGTATTTCTTTTAGGGCTTTTAAAAATAAAAGTTACCACACACTAGGTGGTTTTATATCCTTCCTTGTGATATCTTTGCCTGTATTTCCCTACTCTGTGCTTCAAGATCCTTATTTCTTAATCTCTTTTCAATTCTATAGTGTTTTAGATATTTTCCATTTTTATTCTCTCATTTCATTTTAGAATTAGCCATTTTCAAATAAAGAAGCTTCTTCAAACAGCATGCATTGCCTGTGGTGATTATATTATGTGATGTGTAGTTGTGATACTTTATTGCATTTTTACAGCTGTCATTTATACTATAAGTTTTTAACAGTTTCATCATAACATTTCAGGAAAAATGATGTCATGAATCTTCTTGAAAGTGCTGGATTTTCTCGCAGTAATCCCTACTATATTGTCAAACAAGGAAAGGTAAGATTATTTTTCACAAAGTAGAAGGAATCACTGTCAAAGGTGTCATTTTTCCTGAATGCCAAACTTAGTTCAGTTATTTCAGAAGTAAACCAAAACCTAAATCTACCATAGTTGAAATAGTTCTTGTATGTAGCTGTTTCTTTGGCAGATGTTACTGTTTTAGTAGATGATTTTAAGAGAAAAAATTTCATGTCTGTAAATGCTGGTATTTAGCAAAGGGTTTTTGTCATGGTGATCTTTACAATGAGGTTTTTTTCCATATAGTTAAATACAAAGCAGACTTGATTCCTGTCACTATTTCAGTGTAAATTCAAAGATTTCTGGGCCTATAGACAAGGCAGCAAAGTAATGGTAGAGAATTAGATGTTAAAAATACTGTCAGTGGTGAGTGAATGGAAAATGCAGAAGTACTAAAAGTGCACATCGGGAAAAAGGCTCATGGCATGGCCTGTCTTAACTGGTCTTCAAGACCCAAGCAGCTTACTGGAGCTTTCAAAAGACACCCACATCTGCAGACAAAGAACAGCCTACTTGTAATGGCTCACAGGATGGATCATCAAGGAGATGCTGGTAAGTGTCACCTCCCAAAGGTTACTGGAAGGCATGCTTGGAGAGGAGTGCAGGAGACTTGAGAGCACTTGGTGTCAGGAGTGCTAACCCACAGTACAGTCTGCCAGATGTTTATCAGGACAAATTTTCCTATACAGTTGAATATGTGTATTTGAAAGAAACAGCTTGAGCTGGAAAGTCACTTGTAGTGGGGATTGGGGATTGCACACTACTTAACAGCCAAAATACACATACTGGTTTTAATATAAGACAAATTAGAAACAGTTACCTTCTTACAGAAGCATGCAACCACTGAAATTCTACTGAAGGGAAATAAGTTTTATGTTGGGTGTAATTGTATGACTGATTTGATGTCGTATTAATGAGTGTTTCATGATGTGAATTATTCTAAGATTTATAACCCCTACATTTTAGTGTGGTTTTATGGAGGCATTTAAACTCTTTGATTTAGCACCAGGACTTAAAAGCCCAGGCTTGAGTTTCTGTAAACATAATTTTGAGTGGTTTATGATTTCTTCAGTGTACACAATACTTGTATCCTGAGTTTTAGCGACAAATGGTAACATTTGAAAAGCAATGAATTTCATTACACGCAGAATGCTTGCTGTCCTAAAGTAATTGTCTCAAAAATAAAGCAGTGTGCTATGTGTCTAAATCTTCCTGCCAAAACCTCAGGCAAGCAGGGAGAGCAAAAAAGTGCAATCTTTGATCTGTTGTGGTTAGCCATACATCCAGAGCAGGTTATTGAAAGATCTTGAATTTTCAGATCAACCAGATGGCCACGGCTCCTGACTCTCAAAGACTGAAATTACTGAGAGAAGTAGCTGGTACCAGAGTGTATGATGAACGTAAAGAGGAGAGTATTTCACTAATGAAAGAAACAGGTAAAACTTTAAGAAATTATTGCTTTATGCCACAGTAATTCAATTAACTCTAAAACTTCAGGTTTTTTTAATAAAGCTAGGTAGATGTTATTTGTGGTATGTTAAACAACACAGAGCTTGTCATATTTCCTCCTTGAATTTCCAA
This sequence comes from Rhipidura dahli, assembly GCA_013399225.1. Classification (NCBI taxonomy): domain Eukaryota; kingdom Metazoa; phylum Chordata; class Aves; order Passeriformes; family Rhipiduridae; genus Rhipidura; species Rhipidura dahli. The sequence goes on along the minus strand of VXAC01007226.1, from coordinate 853,368 downwards.
TATCTCAAAACGTGTGGTAAGTTACTTTCTGTGTAATAACTAATAAAACTTTTTAGCTAAGCTAATACAGATCAATTTACTGTTCAAAACACATGAGTGATGTCAGCTGGCAGCAATCCAAAACTCAGGATACCTACTGGTGTGCTGCATTACATAACAAGTATCAACAGTTCTGCTGTTAAGATGGTTTTTTGGAGAACTTCTGGATATGGGGTGTATTTACATTTCATGTATGTTGACAAATAGTTTATCGCTGGAGTAGATTAAGTGGCTGTACAGATGGGGGATTATATTACAATGTGTAATGAATTTCAATCTTGTCATGTTTTTTAAAGAGGGCAAACGAGAGAAGATCAACGAGTTGTTGAAATACATTGAAGAGCGACTGCATACTCTAGAAGAGGAGAAAGAAGAGCTAGCACAGTACCAGAAATGGGATAAAATGAGGAGAGCATTAGAATACACCATTTATAATCAGGAACTTAATGAAACCCGAGCTAAGCTTGATGAGGTAAAGTATCTTGGCTAGTAACAAATGTAATGAGCTGTTGGTTTGGTTTTGCTACCGTCTCCTTGTGTTCCCTGATAGAATCCTGACAGTGTTAAGGAAACTTTCCTGTCCAGCCATCCAGGAGCTACTCTGGCAGCCACCTGAGCTAGGACCGAAGCCCCTTCCCTGCACAGATGCCTCGCTTGACTCCCTGCACACCACACTCACAGTCACACCAGGTTTCCCACAGAAGAGTCTAGGATGTCTTGATCCTTAAAATAATTTCATCTTGGTGCAGTAACTAAATAACAAAGCAACAGCTCAAGCTGCTGCCTTCGAGGAGGGACCCCAACAAAAGAAACTGGGTTTTTATCCCATCACAGAAGAAACCTGGGGCTTCTGCTGTGTCTCTGAGTGCCACAGCTTCCCGTGCCCTTTGTTATGCAAACGGACGTTAGTTCTCTTGCCTGTGGCTTCTACCACCCAGAACTCAGTCTGCAGCAGTCCTCAGCTGCACACAGAACTACCTGCATTGTATGTATTCCTCAGCATCACTGTTCTTCACTAAATAATTTCTTTCTGGAACCAGTACTAAAATAGAATCTGGCTATTTAAGCTATTGGTGATATTTCCATACAGCTTTCTGCTAAACGAGAGACGAGTGGAGAAAAATCCAGGCAGCTGAGAGATGCACAGCAAGATGCTAGAGATAAAATGGAGGTAAAAATAGTTTTAAAAGGGCTCTCCAGAGGTGTGTTTTGCTTTGTGGTTTTGGGGATTTTTTTGGAGGAAGCAGCAGGGGAGAGGGTGAGGCCTCGTGGTGTCTAAAATTATATTAAATTCTGTTGCATGCTTTCATCCTGTTTGGAACCCTGGGGTTTTTCACACATCTAGTGTATTGTGACCTACAGAATAATGATCTTGTGAGTTTTGATAAGTAGTGAAATATTCCTTCAGTATTTAATATACTGCATATTTAAATTTGCATAGGAAATAGAACGGCAAGTTCGAGAACTGAAAACGAAGATTTCTGCAATGAAAGAGGAGAAAGAACAACTTAGTGCTGAAAGACAGGAGCAGATCAAACAGAGGACTAAATTAGAGCTGAAGGCTAAAGATCTACAGGATGAATTAGCTGGCAACAGTGAGCAAAGGGTACGTAACAGCAGTGAAGTCTTAAAATGTCATTGGCACGAGGAAGTATTCTTGTACACTGAAGTTTTGGTTTTAGATTGGAGCCTGTCACTATTTTGTAAGGTTTGCTAGATTAGTTTAAATACTACCTTTAAATACTGCTGTGTTTGACTTTCAGAAAAGACTGCTAAAAGAGAGGCAAAAACTTCTTGAGAAAATCGAGGAGAAGCAGAAAGAACTGGCAGAAACAGAGCCAAAATTTAACAGCGTAAAAGAAAAAGAAGAGAGGGGAATTGCTAGGTCTGTGGTGTTCTGTACAAATTTTATCAGTGCAATTAAGAAAAGCTTGTACCTGTTGCTTGACAGTGGGTTAGCTACATGCACTTGGAGATGGTCTGTAAAAAGCCTGCTTTATTGTTGGGGTGGGAACAGTATTTGGCAAAATGATTTTCTAAGCTTAACTTCTTGTAGATGATTTTATTATTTATAACATGTTTCTTTTCTTTTTTTTACTGGTTTGGTGCTTAAATTTTAGAGCCTGGTTTGACACTTCTTGAAAATTCTAATAGTAATTCTTAATGCTTGCTCTTAATAAATTCAAGATTTCTTTATAATGCAGCATGTCTTTCCCTTCTCAAAACAGACTTGCACAGGCTACACAAGAAAGAACAGATCTTTATGCAAAACAAGGTCGAGGGAGCCAGTTTACTTCCAAAGAGGAAAGGGATAAGTGGATAAAGAAAGAGCTGAAGTCTTTAGATCAAGCCATCAATGACAAGAAGCGGCAGATTGCAGCTATACACAAGGATTTGGAGGATACAGAGGCAAACAAGGAGAAAAACTTGGAACAGTACAGTGTAAGTTTTCAGCTTATTCTCAGTCTTTTTGAGAGAAGGGTTAAATACTCAATCTTGGACAGTCAAACTTCAGTGCATATTTATAAGGAAGATGTGAATTTCTGGTTGGATGTGGTCTTTGAAAAAGGCATACTGAAAACATCTGCCGATCAGCTTTAAACTCCTTTAGCATTGCACTAACTTCACTCTATATGTTGGCTTTGCCTTCTGGTATTTTCCCCAATATGTTTGGCCTGAGTTATCAGGAAGAGGCTTCTATCTACTTTGCTCTTGTCTACAATGAATGTAGCCATGTCACAGATAACAGTTTGTTGCATTCTTTCAGAAGTCTGCGTGGGTTGTTTTCACTCCTCATTTTTCCCGAACAAGAGGATCTTTTTAACTGTGCAGCAGGCACTGCACCTTTGTACCATGGTTGCAGCTGGTTAGAAGGTGCATCCCTAGGCATGATTAATCCATTATTGTATTTCCTGCATAATTTAGATTTTAATTTTCATTCAGAAACAGATCTTGAAGTGCAAATACAGCAAAATAATCCAAAGATAGCATTCCTGCTAAGAGCTCCAGCTGTCAAAACCCTGCTCTTGTATTGACAGAGCATACAGTGCCAATGCTGATGTTCGTGGTCTTTGTGTAGTATACCTACTGAAATGGAGGGTCAGTCTGACACCATGCAGGAGTGTAGTTGTACAAAGATGATTGTGTGATCTTCTAAAATACTTCTTGATTGGGACCCACATTATCAAAGTTGTGATTCTCTGAGTTGGTGAATGAAGAAAATAGCATTTACCACTGGCTGACTGCAATTGTACTGGACTGCTCAATGGTAATTCTGTAGAATTGAAGGGGCTAAATTTGTTGTGGATTTTGATTCCTTTCTATAAAAATGTCTTGGTTTCCTTTTTTTTGTCAAGGAAGGTTGATTTATGCTTAGCTGAAGAGTTGTGTATCTTTTTGTTCAAAGAGAAGGTGTCGGGTGAATGTGATTGAGAGCTTGCAAGGTTCGTTTGGAGTGAGCTGGCTGTGTTTTTAGAACACAGTTACTCCTCCTTGTACACATATAAATACGTAAACACTATCGAGTGCTAGCCCTGAACTGCTTTGAAAATGGCAGGTGTTAAGTGAGCAAAGGGAGGATGTCTGTGCATTGGCTTAAACAGCACACTGTTGACAGCAGCTGTCTTGAAAGTCTAGTACTGCTGGAGAGCAGGTTGAGACTTTTGACTAATAGCAGGTTGACATGGTACACAAGATTAGTTGTACTTATCACAAATGTCATTTCAGAGCATGATTACACAGAAGTTATATGTATGTTAGTTACTGTTTTGATTCCAGTTCTTACTGTGACTTACAGGGATCCATTTCACTTTAATGCCCAGAGGCACAGTTGAACTCAGTGCCTGCCTTGCCATCTGTGTGGCACCTACACCTTGTTACTGCTTCTTTACAAAGCTGTCTTTTTTCTTAGTGCTTTTGCAGTTTGTTGTAAACTGGTTAAAGTGTTTGTAGGACTTACCTGAATTTTTAGTAGTTCAGTATTGAATCATTTTTTTTTTTTTAATATACAAATCTGTAGTTTCACACTGTTCTTTTCTTTGTGTTAGAAACTGGACCAGGATCTTAATGAAGTGAAGGCTCGTGTTGAAGAATTGGACAGAAAATACTATGAAGTGAAAAATAAAAAGGATGAACTACAGAGTGAAAGAAAGTTAGTAATTAATTGAAATATATCTCAATCTCACTTAATGTGAAGGACCCCAACTGTATAGTTGTTAACATGGCATGTAGGTATGTCTTTTAAATATGGCCATGTATGAACTTCTGCACTTTGCTTTCCCATTAGATTAGCAGTCTTTAAGAAAACAATAATAGAACTTTCAGATTGCATTCACACTTAAAAAAAATTATTGATTTTGTACTATAGTTATCTATGGAGAGAAGAGAATGCTGAACAACAAGCTCTTGCTGCAAAGAGGGAGGATCTAGAAAAGAAACAGCAGCTTCTCAGAGCAGCAACAGGAAAGGTAAGAACCTCGCTCTTGAGAATTCCTTGTGGAATCTCATTCTTTAAGGACAAATCAGTTTTATCTGGAAGATATGGCAGTTATTTCTTTAATCATTGTCTTTTTGTCATAATTAAGTTCAACAAATTATATTTTAAGCTGAATTTTTCAAATATTTATAATGAATATTTGAAAATGAGTTTTGCAAGCTCAAGGTAGTTGATGTGAGGAGACTAGGCAGAAATGGAATATTTTTGAAATTTCTTCTGATACCTTTTTGCTTAAAAAAAAGAATAAAAAAACCTGAAAAGCGATGGACTCTTATTTAGGTATCTTCTGTTAGAGCTGTAGGTTAACAGGAATATGGGACAAAAGGAGGTTAAACCTGTTACAAAGTTAAAGGTAAAATGAATATTGTGCCCACACATTTTAACTGCAATACAGTAATTAGTTGTATTTTAACAGGCAATTTTGAATGGTATAGACAGCATAAACAAAGTTTTGGAGCATTTCCGTAGAAAAGGCATAAACCAGCATGTTCTAAATGGCTATCATGGAATCGTGATGAATAACTTTGAATGTGAACCAGCTTTCTACACCTGTGTTGAAGTCACTGCAGGGAACAGGTAATTATGTGCTTTTTAGTGCAGTGTCACAATTCAGTTGTTGTTGCAAGCTGCTACTGAAATACTATTATTTTGAACTTGATGTCTTGCCTTTTTTTGTCAACGTGCCTTCTATATAGCATGATCAAACTGCTATTTCTTTGTGAAGGAACTAAGAATTCTGCCTGTTTAAATATTAATCCGAGCTGCTCCTGACTTTTTCTAAAAATCCTAAAAAAAAACCAGAGAGAAAAAAATAGAAAAAACAACATAAAGGCCCCAGACCCACCTTCCTGACACTTGGCAGGGGGATTGGTGGTGAGACTGAGATACATTGAATAAAATGGACAGCATCTTCCAGTGTGGAGAATTCTACAGATTAGCAGGCTGATGTTTCAATAACAGTAAGAATTATTTCACTTGCACTAGAAAATCTTCTGGTTGAGAATGGCCTCTAAACTGTCAAAAAGTGATGTTTAAAAGCTGTCTAAAAAGATTTTGAGTGTTAATGAGTTCATGTAAAATGTTTTCTAGAAGAAGCAATGCTTGTTAAATGATCCACCGATTGCTGCAACATTTAATTGAAATTGTCTTTTTGTGTGATCAGTCCCTGTTCCAACTCATGAGTAGTCATAAAAGTTCTTGTTTTAATGAAATGTAGGTAGTGGCATAAGAGCAGGAAAGAGGACAGAGGTGACATGATCTTGCAGAGTGTCAAATGGAAATATTGATGCTACCACGATTGGAATGCAGTGTCTCTTCTGAAACTTCTGTTTCAGTGTGAACAACGGTGTCTCTTCCAAGCACTTTTCAGTTCTCTTTGAATTCTCTTGTGCCCCATAGTTTGGAAGAAGCTGTAACAAGCAAGCTGTAGTTCAACTTGTAAAGGAAAAATTGTTTATTTCAGTCCCTGTGGTGCTAATCCTCATAGTGCACAGGGAGGTGGGTGAATGTGGTCTCTGTGTGTGGTGTATAGAGGTAGCAGAGACAAATTCTGTAGATCCATGCTGAGAGGGTGGGTTGAATGTTGTGTATGGAAATGCTGGACAGAGGTATGTCCGCAGTGGCACTGTACATGTATTGAGCTGCTGTCAGCTGGATGGTGGAATGTAAAGGTGTTGGCTGATCCCATTTTAACAGAAGTGAAAAGAGTGTCTCCACTTGCTTTTTCTAAGGCATGGAATTGAAAATGCAATGCAGATTTATACAGATGTGTTATTTAATGGTACCTGCATAAATACTGTCTGTATACAAATATGTTTGTCCTTTTAGTATAGTAAAGTTCAGCCTATTTGTTTGGCTTGTTAAATAGGTTGTTCTATCACATTGTGGATTCTGATGAGGTCAGTACAAAAATCCTTATGGAATTTAACAAAATGAACCTTCCTGGAGAAGTTACTTTCCTCCCTCTGAACAAGCTGGATGTTAGAGATACTGCTTATCCTGAGACTAATGTGAGTCAGAATTCCTTTCAAACCTACCTTTGCTTCATAACTACAAAGCCTCATGTTTTGAACTGTGTACATTGCTTATTGCCCACCACTTGCTCTTCTGTTGAATGTCTGCAGTTAAACACTACTGCTAATGTATGCTTCTCAACATAAAAAAAACTGTTATAGAAAAGCACTTTCCTACAAGGTATCTGCTGTTTATTGACTGCACTTTGCAAGTAAAATGGCAATACTAATAAGTAGAGTTTTATTGTAACCTGATAATCAAGAACTACCTAAACTGCTGAATTGTAATTCTATCACTTCAGGATGCTATTCCTATGATCAGCAAACTGAGATACAATCCCAGATTTGATAAAGCTTTCAAGCATGTTTTTGGGAAGACTTTAATTTGTCGTAGCATGGAAGTGTCCACCCAGCTGGCCAGAGCTTTCACAATGGATTGTATCACTCTGGAAGGTAAATACTGCAATCTATAAATTATTTATTGTAAAAATGGGATTCCTGGGGACATGGGGCTCATTGGACTTGGTCTGTTTAGTGTTGTCAAAATAAGATTATTAAAAATAATAGTGTACTTGACTGAGGTGTATGTACAGGGTTGTACTTGGTTTAATACAGTGCTTAAAAATAGAAAATTTCTTGACAAGCTGTAGAATTTTCTTAGGATGTAAGTGTTAGTAGCTGTGTATCTCCACCATGAGAATTACAAAGCAGATTAGGTTTGCATTCATCCAGGTTTTTTTAATCCAGTTTAACAGGTGTTTGTTTTCCTGGAGTGTTTATGGTGTTTTCCCCAAGTTCAAACCAATGTTTAGGGTGTGAATGAACTGCCTTAATTTCTGATAAGGGCAAGGTGAATTCTTCTGTGCAATAGATTGTTTGCATCCTATGTTCTCTCAAATAATCTATATCTCTTGTTAATTGCCTGTTTTTAAGAGGGCAGATTCCCTGCAGGCTTATTGTTGTCTTTTTATGTCTTAAAGTCAATCTGAAAAAATTCCTAAGGGTGTCTGAGGAGGAAATTATTAATTTTTCAGTATCAGCATACTCTACAAGCCACAGATGCTGCTCATTACTTCATCTCTTTATTTCCTCATAGAAAACATGAGATTTTTTTTCCAAACTGGTAGTGCTAGGCATTTGTATTTTTCCCTTAATATATGTATTTTTTTTTCCTTCAAGCTGCATGGGTTTCAGAAGTTAATTCATAACAAACATAAAAATAAGCCAGTGCTTAAAGGAGATCATAGCAGTCTCTGTTCATCTTGAAAAAGGGAATGCACTTAAATTAAATACAGAAATAAACATTTCCCTAATTACTGTAACTGTATGTGATTGCTGATATGGTCAGTGCTTTTGTAGGTTAGCTGAAATGTTGTAGTTAACTTGCCAAGTTGTGTTGTAGAAAGTGTGCTGGACTTTTTGGCAAGCATGTAGTGTGCAGTTTATATCTCATTCTGTTCTGCCCTTAGGTGATCAAGTCAGCCATCGAGGTGCTTTGACTGGAGGTTATTATGATACCAGGAAGTCTCGGCTTGAATTACAAAAAGATGTTCGAAAAGCAGAAGAAGAACTTGGTGAACTCGAAGCAAAGCTCAATGAAAACTTACGCAGAAACATTGAAAATATCCTTTTGTTGTTAATGGGGAAGCTTATGTGACAAAGCTTTTGTTTTGTGGTTTCAGTATTAGATGAAAAACAGGAGACAGACTTGTTATGTATTAGCTGTGGCATTTCTTTTGACTGTTTTGTGTGGAGCCTAGTTCTCTCTGTTACTGTATTTGATATTGATCTTTAAAGCTTAGAGATGAGGTTGAACCCTAGATTATGAGGCTTTCTATTCCTTTTAGAGTCTGTTGTAGTAACTGCCATAACCAGATATTCTTGTTATCTGTGTTAATCTTCACTGCTTCTTCTGACTCAGGCTGTATTTTTAGTACTTGTATCCTGAATTGATGTGTTACATAGTCGACTTACGCTGTGGAGGGGAGGTGGGAGAGTGTTGTGTTACAATAAGCTCTGAGTTGCTTGACAGTTTGGTCTTTTAAGTCTCTTTGCACAGAGTGCTTTTGAAATCCAATATCTACAATTCAGGAGTAAGGGAGGTTTATACAATTTTCTTATGCATCACCCACATCGTTCTGTCCTACAACCTGAACTCCGTTGCTTTTTGACCTGCATCAGTGCATTAGAGACACTGTTGGGACAGCAGATAAGCAGAAGTGTTATTCTGAATGTCATGTAAAATAAGCAAGAAAAGCTTAATTTAGCTTAGTTCTTGGTATTGATAAGTTACTTGATAAGTTCATAAGCTGCTCAAGTTACTTTTGTTGATGATGCTTGAATTTTCCTCTACAACTGATTATTATGGTTTGGTGGAGTTTGGGTTTGTTTCTTATTTTGATGACAGGTGAATATGTCAGATAGAAAAAATTGAAGGTACTAGTAGGTATAGTATGTATAAAGTGGTTTTTAAAACAAGGACAGAATTTTCCTTAGCCCACAGTATGGATTAATAATGAGATTGATCAGCTAATGAACCAAATGCAGCAAATTGAAACACAGCAGAGAAAGTTCAAAGCCTCTCGAGACAGTATTTTGTCAGAGATGAAAATGCTGAAGGAAAAGAGGCAGCAGTCTGAAAAGACATTTATGCCTAAGGTTTGTATGGGGATATTGAAAGCTGTTACTGGATTTATATTAATTGTTTCATTAATGTTACTGAGAAACTTTCATTCCTTTCTGGTTAATATCATAATATGAAATATGAAGAGATAACTGGAGACTTTTCACAAAAATAAGTTGATATAAAGGTGAAATTCATATAAATCTACAGATTGCTTTGAGGAGTGATTCTGTCTAATATCTGTTCCACAGCAACGTAGCTTGCAGAGCTTGGAGGCAAGTTTACATGCTATGGAGTCAACTAGAGAGTCATTAAAAGCAGAACTGGGGACAGATTTGTTGTCCCAGCTCAGTCTTGAAGATCAGAAGCGTGTGGATGCTCTTAATGATGAAATTCGACAACTACAGCAAGTAAGGAAATGAAAATGTCTTGCCATTAAATATAGTACCTTTCTTATCAGTAAACTTGGTTTTGTCATTTTGTACAAAAAGTCACTTACAAATCTAATGTCCTTAAAGTAGTGCTTCATCAGTAGCAGGTAAGTGTGTTTGAAGTTCTCTCATTTGCAAAGTGTATTTGCAAGTTTTTCTCAAACACTAGGTGAATTTTGCCAGTTGATTGTGTGAGAATTAAGGCTATTTGTGTGGAATCATCACAATTTTCTTGCTATTGACTTTCCAACAATAAATACAAATAGGTATGATCTGAAGGGAGGATGCACAGTATGAGAAAGGAAAACAATTCCTTTAAGCACATGGTAGGGGAGACAAAACTAAGCTTTTGATTGACATGTTGCTGGAAAAATACTGCTTCTTAATTATACTCTCTAAAGCATTTCTGGGTTTAAGAACTGGGTTCATATAGAAATAAAGATTAATAAACTCACTGATCCGTACAGACTTTTACACTAGACACCTTATCATTTATTTTTTCTGTCTGTTAAAATCAAAGGATCAGTCCAGATAATTGTGATATTTTACTGCACAGAATTGTGTGAAGAGTAGGTTTTTTGTTGTTGCTGTACTAGTTGCTTTTTTAGTACAATAAGGAAAAAATGATCCTCATCAGGTAAGGCAATTAATAAACTTCTTTACTTTCTTCAGGAAAACAGACAGCTTTTGAATGAGAGGATTAAATTAGAAGGCATTATCACACGAGTTGAAACATATCTCAATGAGAATCTCAGAAAACGCTTAGACCAAGTGGAACAAGTAAGGATTTTCTCTTAAATGTACTTTTGCATTCTGGTTTTAGTTTATTTCCAGGGCTAACACATATTAAGTCATTTTATAAATACTCATTTGTTACACTGCATTATCTGTGATGGGGTTTGGTTCACTATATATAAACTGGGATAAACAGTTAAGTGTTTCTTTGAATTTCAGCACAGTAAGTTTTTTACAAAAACAACTGTGAATACAAGCCTGTGTATAAATAGAACTATCATAATGACAGATTTGTTTGAAAGTCTAGCTATTCTCTAGACCTGTACTAAAATATTGAATATTATATGTATATAATAGTTATATGTAGTTATATGAAGTTATAGATAGAAGAAGATGGCTTGTTTGTCTAGCTTATATTTATGTTCCTATTCCTGCTGAAGCTTGTGGCATTTATTTATCCCATAGGAACTGAATGAGCTTCGAGAAACAGAAGGTGGCACAGTTCTTACTGCCACAACATCAGAACTTGAGGCTATCAACAAACGAGTGAAGGATACACTGGCACGGTCAGATGGTTGGTAACATCATGTTTTGGAAAGACAACTTTCCCGGGTTTTGGAAGTTCACACATACCGTATTTGATTTAGAAATAGACATTAATGTAATTAACTTGTGTTGGTGGTAATGGGCTTCTGGCTTCAGGTCATAGTACTTGAGAGGCAACTGTCCTACAAGCAAGATCTCATATAATTGTTCCTGAATTTTGTCTAACCCATTTAAAATGCAGCTGCTGTCAAATGGACTGACACATCTGTATGGCTTGAACAAGCTTCCTTTGCTTCTCTTCCAAGACTTGAACAATATGACTGTAGTTCATTTGTTTGGGGTTTTTTTAACCCATCTTCTCAAGGGAAAGAGGAGTGATAATTTCAGCCTTTTGCCTGAAATTTAACCTTCTGTTCCTTAATAGATCTTCTTTAGTCTATCTTTTTGTTTCATAAATACTTTATTGGATCATTGCTGATCTTAGGCAGGCGTGTAAGACTTAAAACTTTAGGTTTTGTACTCTTGCTCAATATTGCAGATCTGGATAACTCTATTGACAAAACAGAAGCAGGAATTAAAGAACTTCAGAAGAGCATGGAACGCTGGAAGAACATGGAAAAGGAGCATATGGATGCCATTAACCATGATACAAAAGAACTTGAAAAAATGACGAACAGGCAAGGCATGCTCCTCAAGAAGAAAGAGGAATGCATGAAGAAAATCCGAGAGTTGGGTTCACTTCCACAGGAGGCTTTTGAAAAGTATCAGACTTTAAGCTTAAAGCAGGTAAATAGTGTCCTTGGTTTCATGACCTGAGACATTAGTGTCACCTGCATCTTGAGTGTCAAATGTGGCTAGAATTGCAAGTCACTTTGACATGTTAATATTTTCGGTTTACAGTTATTCCGCAAGCTGGAGCAGTGCAATACAGAACTGAAGAAATACAGTCATGTTAATAAAAAAGCTTTAGATCAGTTTGTGAATTTCTCAGAGCAGAAGGAAAAATTGATAAAAAGACAAGAAGAACTGGACAGAGGTTACAAATCCATCATGGAGCTGATGAATGTCCTTGAGCTCAGGAAATATGAGGCTATTCAGCTGACTTTCAAACAGGTAACAAAATGGGAACAATTGTAAAGACCCTGTGCTGAAATCAATCAAGCTGTCCCATGGTGTATTAGCAATATGGGAAGAAGCAGATACTAAGTAAATCTGTACTGATAGAAGGCAGTGTCGTGTAACTTGAGACTTGTGGGTTTTTTATATACTGAAAAATAAATAGGCTACCATTTTCAGTATGTGTCCATTTCCAATACAACTCTAGCTTTGCTTTAAACCTACTAAATACTACCTGTCAAGTGAGTTTCTATGTACTATGTACAACCCTTTCTGGGAACTGTGGCAAAAAACTGTACCAAAATCCCTTCTTAGATGTAGTGAAAGTAATTCAAATGTTGACAAAGGATCAACTACGAAGTGTGTGAATTCTTCTCTTTAAAGGTTTTTTGCTTAACTGAAGGTTACGAAATAAATCTTATTTTTGCTACAGTTCTATGTTTTAATTGTACCATTTTCTTGAAAAAAATTTTGAAAATTCTCATACTACAGAAGTGGTTGGTTTGGCTCTTTTTTTAAGTCAAGCTTTGTACAGCAGACATTTCTTACTTCTGCTTAAGAATGTGGATCTCTACTTTGTAAGGAGATAATTCTTGTGTTCATGCCAAAACAGTTGTCTGCATTAGATTTCACTCTGTAAAAATGAGTTGGTTTATTCACTGTTTCTTTTTCAGGTGTCAAAAAATTTCAGTGAAGTATTCCAAAAGTTAGTACCTGGTGGCAAGGCCACATTAGTGATGAAGAAAGGAGATGTGGAGGGCAGTCAGTCCCAGGATGAAGGTGAAGGCAGCACTGAGAGTGAAAGGGGATCTGGATCTCAGAGCAGTGTTCCATCTGTAGATCAGTTCACTGGAGTTGGCATAAGGGTAAAGAAAAATATTTGTTTTTCAGCACCCTGCATGTTTGTTTAGGTTGCCTTTGAACTGTATTTTTAAAAGGCAACAATTAGTTGATCCTGTTTGTTTAATAGCAAGTGATGCCGTGGTTCAGTGTTATGAAATCATCTTGCTGTTGCATTGTTTTCTTAGGTATCGTTCACAGGGAAGCAGGGTGAAATGCGAGAAATGCAGCAACTTTCAGGTGGACAGAAATCTTTAGTGGCCCTGGCCCTAATTTTTGCCATCCAGAAATGTGATCCAGCTCCATTTTACTTGTTTGATGAAATTGACCAAGCCTTGGATGCCCAGCATAGAAAAGCTGTCTCAGGTACTTGTCTACCTTTTATGATCTTCATTGTGATTGAAAGTAATAGTTTGTCTTCGCATCTCATCATGTGTAAGAATAAATCTTTTAATCATAAAACCACATTTTTGGGAAGCCCGGGGTGTGTTTGGTGAAGCTTTAATGGACTTTGTTTTAGACAGAAGCTCCATTTTGTCACCGCATCTAAAGGGTCTTCTTAGTGCACTTGAGTGTGTTGAAAAACAGTCCTGTTTTGAAGCCTAGTTTGATATTAAAAATTAATGGGAAAGTGCTTATGCTGTTTTTATCATAGAAGTTTAATACCATACTAGGTTTGCTGAGTGGCTGGACTTGTCAGAGTCCCCACTGCAATTAACGATAATACTTGTATGTATTATCTAGGAAAAAAAACCGGTATAAATACTTTCTGATTTGTGGGGTTTTTGCTTCATTTACCAAAACCTAATTTTGAATAAGGCAGAGTTTTCTATTCCTGTCTGTCTCACTTTATTGAAAAGATTCCATTAATAAAGAATTTTTGTTTTCTTTTTTAGATATGATTATGGAATTAGCTGAACATGCTCAGTTTATTACAACAACTTTTAGGCCTGAACTGCTTGAGTCAGCTGACAAGTTCTATGGTGTAAAATTCAGAAACAAGGTAAATAGTGTGATAGGGGTTTTGGTAAACATTGTGATTAAAAAAAGGTGTGCATTTGAGACTTAGCAAGAGTTCAAAGTGAATCAGACTCACTTCAGCTGATAAATTTCTAGTTATGTTGCAGTCTTCTGTGAAAAGTTCTTTCCTTCTTGAAAAAGAATTTAAATACCTGCAGATGTCCCGTGTCATATTTTTTAAAGGGAATCATAAATTGATCATAGACCTGTTGCTGAGTCCTGGAGCCTTTGGAAATGTCTGTCTTATTCTGCAGGAGGTACTGTAATAACTGAATGCTTCTTTGTTCCACCAGGTCAGTCATATTGATGTGATCACAGCAGAAATGGCCAAAGACTTTGTAGAAGATGACACCACGCATGGTTAAAGGAACTTGTAATTACCGCTTATTTGGAAGATGTGTATAGTGCTATGTTTATGCCAGGGACCTGTACATTTAAAATATGAAGTATTTAGTCCTTGTTTAAAATAGTTTTTGAACACACATTTTAACCAAGACCCCAAAAGGTTTAGTTTCAAATGAGCTTGAGTATCTGTTTTGTCTCTGTTGCTGTATTTTATAAGATAATTGTTAATGTTACCTTTATACAATACTTGTAGTTTGGAAATTTTATTCTCTTCCTTCAAATCTTTTGTAAAGTGTTTGTTGCTGTTTTAAAGCTTTTCAGAAAGTGCTAGCTATTTCTTCTTGAGTATAGTTTTATCATTTATATTGCCTCACATGTTTTTTTTTAATGGCTTCAATTAAAATGGTTGGTTTTATGGCTGTAACTTGTATATGTTAAGTTTTTGGGTTGTATTGTCTTTCTGAAGAGGAATCCACTGAGATGAAGTAAACACTTGGGTCATATTAGAGTGGGGTATTTCAGAATATGAGACAAAGCAATTCTCCCAAACCACTCTTCTTTTTCCCCTTTTCTGCACATTGCCACTGCCAGAAGTAAACTGCCCCAAATCTATGCTTGTCCAAATCTGTAGCGTTCTAGTTATTGATCTGAAAAAAAGGTAAGTATCAGAGAATCCTGAAAAGTCTGACAAGACCCTAGAACTGTATCAAAACAAATCACAGCCCCTTCTTTTTCCTGCACATTTTCCAGTATAACAACTCATCCATTACATCCCTTCAGCCTGAAAGACCAGCATAACTTGAGCCAATTGACAGTCACCAGTCAAAAAGTGAAATCTTTTCCTGCTGTCTAGGCTTTTGGCAAAGCAATATTGAATAATTTGATTTGTTCTCCTGGAACACGTAAGGATTTACCACAAACCATGGGTTTCCTAGGTAGAAAATTGGTTGTAAAAAGAGAATCCATTGTGTTAAAATAGTACATTTATACATACATAATAACTTAAAGAATACCTTATGTGACTTTCATTAGTACAGTGAGAAACAGTGAACTTGTATATTGCATTTATTCTGTAGAGCACGTTCAGCAAAGCAGAAGAATAAAGCTCTCTGGTAGGTTTTGATCTGCAAGTGCCTTTGCTCCCCACTGGGAACTTCAGGAAGTGCAGGAAAGGGGAGCATGAACTGGTGTCTGGTCTCCTGATCTCAGGAGTGCATATCCTGGCATCACAAGGCAGGGTGAGAGAAGAGTACTGAAGCTGATAATATGGAGCACCTTCCCCAGGCAGCGATGGATGCAGGAAACCACTACCTGCAGTAAGTCTTAAGCCAGGAGGAGAAGGATGTTGTGACATAAACCTTTCTGTAGTTCCAGGGACTCACTAGCTGCATAGAAGAATTTTCTCCGTGCAGAGAGGACAGAGTACAAAACGTGAAACAAAGTGTCCCAAATGCCCCCAAAATTTTTAGCGTGGGAATAGACTATATTTGAGAACCATGAAGAATTTGAAATTTGTCCTCTTCATACAGAGCTCTGAATATGCGTTTCGGGTGGCTGCTGCAGACCAGAGTGTTCCTGAATTGCTCACAGTTCACTGGTGAAACCAGTGAGTTCGAAGTCCAGAGGAGGACCCAAAGAATGGCCACAAGTTCATCCCTCAGGTTGCTGATTTCATGCTGTTTGGTCCAGTGTGTGTAAGGATACACTTGAAGTGTCTGTAATCCATGATCACCAGATAAATAACACGCTGTGGTAGTAGCAGGCTCTCAGCTAACTCATGAGGCTTGCTAGTGCTGGGCTATCAGCAGGACATTCTTAGTTTGAATTTTGGAAGAGAGGAGCAGTTTGCAGGCCATGAAGCTAATTACTGTGCTTATTAAGAAGTGTCATACTAAATCTATCTAAGACTGATCATGAATTTTATCACATCTCATTAAAGTAGAAGTAGATAAGCAAAGGGTTTTGTTTTGGTGATGTTGGGGTTTTTTTACAATGCTTAGCATAGTGAAGCCTAAATACAGCTGAATAACTTGGAACAACTTTAGCTGTGTCAGGAAATCTCTGGGTTGAGTGTAGCATTAAGTTAGGTTACCAAGCACAGTAGGAAACTGGGTAACCAGCAATCTGGTGGAAACAACTGAACACTATGTTGATAACAGCACAGAGGAAGAGTAGACAGCTATCAGTTTCTTATCTGCTAAAGAGCAAGATTTAGAACTAGCACAAATTTTGGGAGATTTATTAAGATTTTCAGAATTCCTTTTCAAGGTAAGTTGGGGGGGGTGGTTGTTTGTTTAAATTGCTGCTAAACTCTATTCTGTCATTGAAAAGGCATTTTTAGAGTCTACTTTCTAAGTTGACGCTTTGTTTCTGTGAGCATATTACTTTCCATATGCTCCTTAATGCTGTGCTGCCTCTCTGTTGTATAGCCAGTGTGACAATGCCACCAGTTGCTTCATCTGATGTACTGAGTGTGCTACAATAATGTTGGTTCACATGGGACTGGAAGGGGAAAGGGTGAAATAACAGCACCTCCTCGACATGTCAAAGTACAGCCTCTGCAGAGTTGTGAATGCCCCACAGTGAGCTTGGTTTGCTTATTTAGAAGCTACAGTTAAAGAGGGCCTCAAACAGGGATGAAGTAAGGCAGGTTATGTAGCAAAATCGATACCAGCCCACTGTATTGAAAAATGAATTGCGTGGGAGAGAACTGCATGAAAGTAGGAAAAGTAGAATCTCATCTGTTGCTGAATTTTTTTAAGGAAAGTCCTTGTACAAAGGTGAAAGTACTGTGAAAAAAATACTGGTATGAATAACCTAAAGGAGGTTTTTTACCCAGCCTGTTGTAAAAGGTCAGGAGTAGCAGGGAAGTTTTCCTTGTTGTTTGCTTCAGATGGCTACAGAATGCAGTGATTGGACTAGTATTTCCAAGGTGGATGATCTTGTGTTCTCTTTGTGATGGTTCATATCTGCTCCATAAAACATCAGAATTTTCAGGTTGCCTTTTCGGTCTGTCAGTGCTTTAAATTCTTCCTAGAGTTATAAAAATAGGCTTTGTTGAGAGTTACTGTATCCTTGAGTTTCTTCAGTGTCCTGTTTTTTCCACCTGAAATTTTTAAGGCAGAATTCAATGATAACTACACACTTGCTTTGGAATGTAGGACATCCCAGAAATTGTAGATATCCGGAGTGCCACTGGTTTCACCAATACGGGTGTTCAGTTGTTCTTAATTATCAATATGTGAAACTTAACAGCTGAGTCACTGATCACTTCTAATATCTTAGGATAGTTTTCATCTCTAGCAAACATTCTTCAAGTATTTTGTAAGATTAACACCTTTGAGTTTCATACTTTTAAGCTTATCTAAATGTTACAATATGTAGTTTGTAACTTTGAGCAGGAGATGGAGCCAAACTGGACTAAATGCGAAATGGAAGTTTGCTTTATTGTTGAGGGTTAAATCAAAGCTTTTCTGTGAGGTATTTTGGAGTTCCACAGACTCTTACAGTTGTTGTGAGGATCCTGAACAAATGGAGAAATACTAGTTATAGATAGCTTTACATGGACATGAATGTATGTCAATGGAAACAGTTCACAATTTTTGCTTAAAAATTTATAAAAGCCTTCAAGATTTTAATAGTTTGCTAAAATGTTCTTATTGGGCAGAACTTTGCCAAAATGTATAAATAAATTTGTAGAGAAATAAACATTGTACAAGTAAAGTAAAAATTGGAAAAAAATATCACAAAGGTACATGATTCTGGTTCCTCTATGAGAAATTACTAATACTTCTTTCTAGTGATTGAGGGCCTTGTTCTCTTCATGCAGATGAACTTGTGGGTATGGAAGGTGATGAATCCCAAGGCAGGGATGGTCAGAGGGGTTTGGCTGCTCCTGTTAAAGTTCTTCCCTCAGATTGGAGGTATGAAGTGAGTTACCCTGACTGCTGAAGTCAGTAACTGCTGGGATCCCCTCAGCTGCTCCTATTTGAGTGTATTTTTCCATAGGCACACGAGCACTGCCAAAGAACAGCTGCTCTGTGCTTGAAGCACCAGGTTCTGATGGATAACAGTTTTTCATCTGGGGGGAAATAGCTGCTGATTTTGCAAGCTGAGAGTCTTCAGACACTGATCTTTATTTCCAGCATCTGCTTTCATTCTTCATTGGACACAATGGATGCTTTTACTGTCTTCCTAATAACCAATAAAAGCATTCCCAGTAACAAAATGAAAATCTTTTCACATGTGTGCTGAAGTTCACTTCACCAGTGATAGCATTTTAATTTTCAGGAGGGTTATGAAAGAGGAAATTTGGTTTTATTGGAAATATGCAGCACTTCCTTCTAGTGCAATTATAAATGTATTTGGGGACTATTTTAGTTGGAGGTATTTCTCACCTCAGTCCTGGCATTGCATCTCTCTTCTCTCTCTTACAGTCAGCTGAAGTGTAGAGGGAAGCCAGTTAGGCTGAGGTCCTTATTTCTAGTTACTCCACTTTGTTTGTCCTTTCGTGTCATTTTTACTCTTTCCTTCTCCATCTCTTTAGTTTCCTGGTTTTTGGCATGGTCACCTTGATTGCCTCGAGTTCAGCTTTTTGATCTTAGTTGTCTGCCTATGTATTTTGTCTTGGCCAAACATTTCTTACATAATGCAGCAACAGTGATGGACAAAATCATTGTTCATTAGTCCTTGACATTATTTTTTATTTATTTATTAAGTACCTCAAACTTCTGCTTGCTAATACAGATAAGAGCTTGTAATTTCTTACTGTAGTCATGGCTTGCACAGCTTAATTCTTCTTTGTGGAAATGTAATGATGAGAAATGACATGCATGTTCTAAGGTTCTGATGCCTGACAGTTCCCACCATTCTAGAAATGAGATTTACATCGGGTGGGATGAGCATTTAGACCTCACTTCTGCAGCTATGTCTGAGAGGATCTATTAGATGTTTGTTGGGTTATGGGATGTCAATGATATAGAATCTGCGTGTACTGGGCTTTAAATAGGAGGCATTCCAGACAGAGCATGTGTTTGAGTCAGAAGTACATCTAATTGCTGTTGATATCATTAAAGGTTGTAGGCAGATGCTGCTGGAGCTTTGAGCACAATGGAAATCTGCCTCTGTTTCTTCACAGGTTTTTCTGCTTACATTTTGAAGGCTAAAAATTCATCTGTGACCAGATCACTCAAACAGCATCTGGCCAGCTGGATGCAGGCCCTCATAGTGCAGAGGGAACACCCCCTTGCTTAAACTGGGGGAAGTCAGTTTGTGAATGAATTTCTGGCTAGTTTTAGAATTCACACTTGTAAATATTGACTAGCTGGAATCTCTTAAGTACAGCTGTAGTTTGCTGCATTGGTTACTTGAGAATAGATTGCATTCCCACTGCTTTGTAATTGCCTTCAATCTGACAGTACAGATACCAAAAACTCTGCTAGGATTACTCTCTGTTGCTTCTATAACAGCTAAGAGGGATTTCTACATTTTAGAATATATATATTATAAAATATGTAATATTAAAAGGTGTAAGTATATAATACATATAAAAACATCTAGAATATATAAAGGCATTAAGGAAATAGTCTACCTAACTTTAGCCTACAGCTATATTCAAAATTTTCTGAACTGGGACTGAGCAGCATAGGGTTTGCTTGGTTAGATGGTAAAAGCACTGTAATGCAGATTCACACACAGTTCTTGCAATGCACAGAGGTGGTATCTATGACCTACTTTAAAAAACATTTTCTATTTAAGAAGGCTCAAAAAGACGTGCCATGTCAGTTCTGGGTTTGAACATTTCTTTGCCAGTTGTGCTTGCCTACAATATAATGACTTATATTTGCCACTAGATAACAGCTGTGGGGGTATTTGATGAGTTACAGTGTTGATTATTTATCTTGAAAGGATGCCAACTAATGCATCTTTGTTATGGCTATGGCCCCTTTCAAACAGTCTTTTGCCAAGCCTCTTTTATGCATGACAATTCTTTGACCACTTTTCAGTCAGTGCTCCAGGATTTTTGATTCCCAGTAATTTTGCATGAGCCATACCAGACACAGGCTGAGGATGAGGTTCAAGCTGATCTTCCTTGATTAGTGCCAGATCCTGGGCATTGTTGGGTTTGTTCTCTGGTTCATTCACTGAACAAATTTCCAACAGAAAAATACTCTGGAGGACCAGGCAGTGCTTGTGAGCCCAAGTTTTAACTTAGTCTCATTGTCTTCATGAAGCCTCTCTTACCCCACAAAGATATTTGTGTTGAAACTTGTAAGATGGCTCTGATGCTAAAGAAAGATTCATATGGGTACCTGATGGGTAGATGGATGCACAACTTGGAAGTATGGTAACATTCAAATCCCTTGTTTAATAAGGCACGCTCTAAAAGATGTGTTCACAAGTGTACTTTCAGAATACATCTCAAAGCTTTCGAACACAATGGTCTAGGTATCTAGATGAAAGGTGTCTTGCAAATCTAGTAAAAGGTCTCCTGCAAATTTGAGGGTGAAAAAGAGAAGGGAACCCATACAATTGTGCTCCTGCAAAAGAGGGAGGGGAAATAAACCAACTGGGGTTACATTAGTGTGAGGTACCTGAATCCAAAATGACCCTTTTGGAGTTGTCTCCTGGGAAGACATCTCCATCTGCTCCATGCATCTGCTCAAGGGTCCAAGCCACAAGAGAACCATTCCTAGATTAGATGTCAAGCTTGATCACATAAATATTCTCTCAGTATCCAGTTTAAAGATAAAGCAGAGACCACAAGCTGAATGGAGGAGGAGGATTTTGTTTTCATGAAGAAATAATCTGGTGGATAACTAGAGTAAGAGGGAAAACTGGAAACTATTGGCCTGCTTTCTGTCTTGTAGGTCCTCCTCCCTCTTCTTCAGGAGGCTGGGGTACTTCATGGATGTAGAGCAGTTCTTCAGTGAATAAAATGTTCCCTGTCAGAATGGGATTAGCTGGTGATACTCAGCACAGCACACTTGTGCTTCACTGTCTAATTCCTCTGTTTGAGTTGCTGAGTTATGCAGCTTGGGCTTGTTTCTGGAATATGCTGTGAGACAAGGGGAAAGCATGGACAGATTCAGCTGGTGTGATAAAAGGAGACAGCCAGGTTTTCACGAAGTTTTTATATTGACTATGTCAGAGTTCAAGTGTCCATGGTGGCTCTGAGGTTGTGGAGGGTGTGTTGTGCTGGTTCTCTGACACAGCACCAGCTTCTAGGAGACCAACCCAGAACCACAAACTTGGAGACTGGCAGTCAGATAGGGACACTTGAATTGTCAGATGTGTTTGCTTGTGGAACCGACTTGTACAGAGAGGAGTTCCTTCTCCTGTCCGATCCCTCGAAGGTCACATGGCAGCAAAAGGAAAGGCTGCTATGTGGGTTGCAGTTTCAGATTAGTGACAAGAATTTGCAGAATTGTCCATACCATGCACTCCTAAGGATTCCCTGAATGGAGTCCTAGTATCTATGTGTGGGTTTTTACACTGGCTGATTGTGGAGGTTGTATTAATAACTCTGTTGTGTAGTGCACAGATGTTGGCCTGTGTAGCAAGAGAGCTAAAGGACTGGATGAAGGCCATGGTCAAGCTCTCTGGCACTTGCTTTGACATTCAGTAGCTCAATGGCTGCTGTTGTCTTTGTAGGGAAGCTGTGCTCACAAAACCACTTTGAGCACTCAGACTGTGCGACAAACACCATTACTGATGCCACTCTATTTCCTTTTCTCTGTGGATTTCTAGATGCCAGAAATTGAAAGGCAGCATCCAGGATGCTCTATTGCTCTTTCTGCAGAGAAACCAAAGTACACGGTTTGGAGAAAACTCTGGTTTGCATTCCATCCTCCCAAAGCAGCATCACCAGCCTTGCCAGTTCCTATGAGGTACTCTGCTTGGTGACAAGAGAACTTTATTTAGCAGGATACCCTATCAAGTAGCTCCAATTGAGAAACTATTAAGAGCAAAAAAAAAAAAATTATTGAAAGGAGTTTATTAGGTATAAAATACCTAGTATCACACCCATGAATAACTTATGCATTGCATAAGTGCATTGGTTATAAATAAACTATAATATCACATCAGTCCCTAACTTCTGCATGCCGTTTTTCCACTAGGGCTTGGATGATCATTTTATGAACCAATTTCCTGAGATCTCAGCACCCTTCATGCTTTGTAGTTTCTCCTGAGTTCACCTTTCAAGAGCTATACCCAGTGACTGCAATATGGGTATGTGTATAATGGCTTGGCAGGTCTCCACAGTTGTGGAATTTACAACCATCGCTGTGCATGTAAAGCTTGGAACAGCTTTTTTTTTATTTCTGGTGTATGATGAATTAGGCCATCTGTCTCCAATGTCTGCTGACGCTTCTCCCCCTCTCTCCTCTTGCCTGGTATGTTGGCACTGTCACACAGTCAGCCAAGGTCAAGGTCTGGAGGCTGGGTCTGTGACCTTCGCTGCTGAGCCCTCGAGGGCTCAGTCCTCAGTTTCCCAGGGTAATTCTCCAGTATGTTATGCACCCACTGGCCTGAGATGCCATGCAAGGAGGAGGGATCCATTTACAGTAACATTAAGAATGCGATAATAGGAACTTCCTTCATACACATAGCCCATACTTGCGGAGTACTTTTTTTAAGCCCGAAGTTAACAAGAGGACTAGTTTTTCAAAACATAAATTAGACACTTCTTGTTTTGCACCTAAAACAGCAGAGGATGCTTGACCAAATTGACTGAACATAGGTCTGAAAGTGTTAAATGCAGATGCACTTAGACATTGCTGAGACAGAGGCAAGCTTTAATGAAACAAAAATAGAAAGCCCAGGTAAAATTGTCTTGGCTTATTCCATTGTGCTCCTTGTCTGAATTAAAAATATATGACAGTGACACAAGTATCAGCAGCCAAACATGTATGAAGGTCAACCCTTATAAACTGGGATAGCACTAGTAACTCTAGAACTTGATCCAAAGATTTCTAAAATTAATGAAATTTTTTTCTGTAGAGTTTATTATGCTTTAGATTAAGTGTGTAGATAGGAAAGACTATGTAACAGTGAAGATGTCTGCAAGCGCTTGGGGAAATCTTTGGGAATCTTTCCTGTAAATAGCTAGATCTGTAGCATGACTGTAAGTCTGGAAAGCTTATTTACTGCTGTTGGCAGCCATCACAGGGATATACAAGTGCCTGGGCAGCTCCTCAGGGAAGTGACTTTTGCAGCATTGCCAGTGCTGTTACAAAATGATGAGTCAAGTATTAAAAAAGGTGAGAGTCTATGGAAATGATGGGGCTTTGTTTTTAAATAGAAGGCTGTAGATTCTTTTTGTTTGATGCTTCCCTTTTGGCCTTTAAATATGCCTGCAAACCATATCTCAAAGCAGTTGTGTGTACCCAGAAAGGCCAGGAACAACTTCTTATTCAAAACCTGAAATTGCCATGCAGTGATATGACTAAAAGATGGTATAGAGCATCATGGATTTACATTAACACCTCTGGAAGAGGTGATACTGAGCTAGCAGAGGGATTGGTGGAATGAGATTCAATGAAGTTGATCAGCAATGAGGAAGAGGAGGAAATTCTTGTAGAAAGTAGATGACAGAGCAGATGTAGCATGCCTGGGAAATAAGTCTTGTGTTATTCTAGATCACGATTAACTCAGACAAGGAAAAATTATGTGTACTGCTATGCAAATTCTATGCACAATATAATTTAACCAAACAACTCCAAAGTGTTGTTAATTTTCAGCTCTCTCTCTTTTCTTTTTTTTTCACCTTTATGTTTTTGCATCTTTTCTGGATGCAGTGTTCAGAGGTTTGTCTGGTGAGTCCAAGCAGTCCTGTCTGGATGTGAAGCAGCTGAAGAGGTTGATGGTGAAGGCTGATAACTGTAAATACAAATAGCTGTTCTCACCCCTTGAGAAGAGACCATCCTCTTCTAAAGATCAGATCCTGCCCAGACTCAGCTGTGATTGTCTATTAACAGATGAGATTGCTGCTCTGAAATGAAGTCCTGCCTATGCTGCACCAAAAGGTTGGTCTTAGAGCAGTCACAGGTATGTGAGGCCACGATTGCCTGCTTTACTTGGTACATGAAGTTACTGTGCCACCCCCTCACACATGGCCCAGAATGTACATTCACAGACCCTTGTAGGACCACACTATAGAGAATTAGTACCTCTGGCATAAGGGAGCCTTGGCCCTTCTGTAAGTGGAAGCACAGGCATAGCCTCAGTTTTTCCTGCTGGGATTTAGCTTAAAAAAAAAAAACCTAAGCCTCTCTCTGTGACTTTACTGGCAGTTATTATGGAGTGACCTAGAGGAAGAGAAAATGGATCAACTGCATGTAATCTTGGTATGAAGAAAAGGGGGCTTGGTGGTGGCGTGACTAATAAAAAGTTTAATGTGTTTTCCTGGTGCTTTTTTTTAGTGTTGAAGTGGTAATGAGGCTCTGAGGCAACTTTTGATCAGTTCTTAGTGTATACCATGGCATAAGGGATCACAGTTTCAAAAACAGAGATGGACTTACAAGTTGAAATGAAAATCAAACATTCCCTTCGTAGTTGTTATAATAGTTCCTCTGTACTAATAATCCCTCAAAGACCAAGGCAAAAAAATGGTTTGCTCCTTGTAAGGGAGAAAGTTCAGAACCATAAAATTTAGATTACTTTGGAACTGGCAGAAAATTAGAAGACATCAAAGAATTACTGAAAAAGAGTTTATTTCATTTTGAAATTAATTGGAAATTGTCACATGTGGTTGTAATGCTAACAACTGTTTTCATGTCACTTTACTGCAAAAGAGAGCAGCATTATGCCTGGATAAGGATATTGAAGATGAATCTGTCAACTGTAATAGAGACATAAGTTGAACTTTCTGGCATGCACAGTCAGGTAATTCTGCTGTCTGTACTCCACCTGTTAAGTGTTTTGTTAAGTTTTGGTTTGTTTGTTTTGGGGTTTTTTTAAGAGTTAAATGTTAAAATGACTTAAATTCTTAAATTTAAATAAATTACTTCAAAACTGTTCAGATGAAATACACAAATAACAATCCTGTCCTAACAAAGAGTTGTAAAAATATCTAGGTTTTCATGGTTGTTTTTATAAGATGATGAAAATATCTCTCTGGGGACCTCAACCCTTCCGTAATTTCTTACACATTAATCTGGGTCCTGTGTTTTAGGGAAGGAACCAAAGAGGGAAGGCAGTTGCTGTGAAAATCAGCTGCAGGCAAACATGGATGAGTTTTGCCAGTGAAGTCTACTACAGAATGGTTTATTGGTCCTTTGCCACCTCTGATTTGTGTGGCTTACCACCCAGCTCTTGGCTGCCTTGAAAGATTTTCGGTAAGCGGACTTCATGGTTCTAATGAAGGAACATTTGATGCACAGTGTACGTCTGAAGGATTATCAGAGGCCTTGGGTGTACAGTGAGATACAGGCCTGTGGGCCAAGTGCTTTCAACCCCTATCAGTATAATAACTCATAAAAAATGTGCCATCTTGCCCATCTAATTGTAGAATTTGCAGGGAAAGGAAAAAAATCCAAAATAAAACTGTGTCAGGTGTATTAATAACTGGCGTGAAAAGCAAAATTATTTCCAAATTTTCATATCTACTCTGACCTAAAAGCCTAGCTCCTTAAAAAACACATTTAAAGCCAAATGAAACTTATGGGGCCAACAGTTCCTACAACAAGACTTTTACAGTGTCCATGGTTCATAAATCATGTTCATTGGTGAGATCCCGACTGCAGCTCCTGGGATGGCTTTTCTGGATTTGGGACTAGGGTATTCTGTTTGTTTTAACCTTTCCACCAGAATGGACATCCTTGTAACAGCACCACAAGCTATGCCCTTAGGAAAAATGTTGTCACGGATGATTCAAAAAAGATTTAAGGCTAGTTATGTGTTGCTCACTTAAAGGAGTCCCATTTATAGCAGCTGTCCTGTAGCCCTTTAGCTGGACTGGTGAGAGGAAAAGATCCCTCACCCATTGCTTAGGTTGTCAGGAAAATAGTCTGTGCTGTAGGAGGGCAAATACAGATTGAGAACAGCCTGGGGGAAGGCTTGCAGCCACACAGTGTGTTTGTCAACACTTTGTAGCTCTGCCCATCTCTTGATGTTGAGCATAGGCTGTTTCTTTGTACAACAGTTTACACTGTAGTGGAGTACTTGGTGAAGATACTGAAAAAAACAGCTTTCCTGAGTGTATTATGCAATCTATTATGCAGATTTAGAGCTGAAACAGCCCATCCAGTGGGAATGGGTTTGTTTTATGCTGTCCTTCCAGCAGGGGTTTATCTGTGCACTGGAAATTGCAATATTAAATGCCCAGCATGGAAATTTTGTGTGAGGATTATCGGACTTAAGTTTTCTCACTGTACTGCAGTCTGGGCTTCTTGCTGGCACAGGAGCTTCCACTGCCAATGTTTTCAAGCTCTAATGCCTGGAATTATGAAAGGAGGAATAACAGAAGAGAATGTTTCACTCCTTCCGCATGACAAGGACTATTAAAAACCTTTGCTCTTCTCTCACTTCCCTCAGGGAATTTCTTTTAAGCTTCCCAGTTGAAACAGAGCCATGGCATTTTCCACCTGAGCAAAATTGCTCTGTTTCTTAAATGGACATAAAGACATAAGCCTTGGATACCAAAAAGTTATGTTTTTAATGCTGCTTTTATTTTCCCGTCTCCAGATTTATGTATAAAATACATGTACACAGAAGAGTTGAGGTGTTTCATATACTGAGTGTATTAGCTCCCTCCCCTGAGCTGAGTCAAGGATCATTATCTGCAAGTGAAGCTGAGGCATCTCCACAGCTGCTGCATCCTTGGAGTTTGAGTTTCTTGCTGTTGCTACCTCTCGTTTGCTGGGTACAGCTGGGCACATTCAAGGTCAGTGTTTCTCATTCTCGCAGTGCACGTGTGGTTGTGAGCACTTGCATCTGATTCTCTAGTGCTGAGACCTGTCCAGAGGTGCTACATGTCTAATCTTAAAATAGATCCACCAGATGTTTAGTATCTGAGTGCAGTGTGATTATTTAGTGAGGATTATATTTAGGTTTTAGACAGTAATGCAATTGTGCTGTATTTTTAATTGTGTGCTCATTTCAGTGAGTGCAGCCAATGCTGCAGTGGTGGAAAGGAAGGGTTTTTGAATCCATGTGATGTGATGCATCACCACCACGTGCTTGGTGCCTTGATACTGGTCTGATCTTGTGAGGTGTTCATCACAGTCCAAAAATAAAACTTGCTCACAATGTGATGTATGGAATAGTCTTACGGGGGAAGATAAGGGAGAGTTTTATTGCTTGTATCACTTGACATTGGGACTGTATGAAAACTGGAAAATATTATGCCATGGTAATAGCCTTTCAAAATGCCTCTGGGTTTGCAAGAAGCAATTACAAACCTTTATAATCCATTATATAGCTTTCTTTTCTTCATTCCATTAGCTTAGTTCCATAGAATTTCTTTCTTTTGGTGAATATCAGGTAATCCCAAAACTGTTGTTCACATTTCTATCTAATTCTGATGTTCTGTAAAAAGGTTATATTAATAAACAAATGATTGTTATAAATAAATGAAATTCCACCACCTAACTACACAGTCCCAGCATTTCACTGCAGTCAGTTTGAGCTACAGCTACGCCTCTTCAGTCTTCTTTGCCTGAGGCTGCAACGCTCCCCCTGTAAAGCAATTGGTCATACCTCATTATTGAGGTTATTTGCAATAGTGTGCGAAGGACCAAGTAACAGATGTTTTGAAATGGCTAATCAATTTTTATAGATTTAATTAGGTTGATGCCTGCACATATTTCCAATGTGCTTTTTCACCAAAGCTAGGGAAAGGAACTTAATTACAAATTCAGTCAAGCCTCTGTGAGGCTCAGGCTTCAGCGTTAGAGCATAAATATTGTTTGCATGCTATTGTGATATTCTATTTTGGCCACTTACACTGGAGATTCTTGTCTCTGAACTTCACTCATAGAAAGTTACATTTGGACTTAGATGTATGACACTTGTTGTTTGGAGTGACACACACAAATCCCCATAGACCAGAATGAAAATTCAGCCCTAATCATCAAAGGCAAGTGAGGACTAAATGAATGTGTCATGCATATCAAATTTCTCCACTGATCATCCAGAGAAAATAAATCACAGTGGATGTCCTTCCATTTTTTTCTTTGTTTCAAAAGCTAGGAGTTCTCTGTTAAAGTCACCCTGGGTTTCCCCAGGGAATACTAAAATAAATTAATATTGTCTGATTAAATGTTGTGACCCGGATTTAAACCACTGGAAAACGATAGGCCTATTTTATCATGGCAGAAGGCCAGCTATTTTTTTGGTGTGCTACCGGAATCAGAGGATAAAACTGGAGGATCCCATCTTAAGTGAATTAATAACCAATTTAATCCATTTTAAATTAATTGGTTTTTTGGAACTGTACTTTTTGAGACAGATTTCTCATGCATCAGTCTCTCAGTGATGTCTAGTGTTCATCTGTGCTAAGATCTCCTGTCGTCATCCCATTATACATCAGGAAAGACTGCAGAAGTGATCCACAGAAAAGAAAAGAGATAAAAATGGGGAAAAGTATTGCAGGAAGGTCTGGCTTGACTAAGTGGAAAATTTTAAATGGCACACATTGCAGATAGGTATCCAAGCCACATTGATTTCAATGAGAATAAGATAGCTTACAGTCCCTCATCTCTCTGAAATGTTGCCTCGCACCCTAAGGCAATTTAATTTGGAAAGAATTATTGGAAGAAATATAATAGGTGTATAAAATGAGTAGTATAAAAAGCATGCTGCCACAGCAAGGGCAGTGACCTGAGACTCAGAATCTGCTCAGAAGTTAATTGAAATCAATTGGAAAGACTTCTGTTGATTTAAATAAGCTCTGGATGAGCCCCTGTGAGAGCTACTTTCAACACTCAGGTCTACCATGAATTTTTTGAATGGCTTAAAGCAAGTCATTCAGAGCCATATCCAGGGCCAGATATTGTAATGGGATTGCTCCAAGTGAAGAGAGTGTGAAAGGTTCTCTGTGCAGCCTCACACCAGGACTCTTTTCAGAAATGTGTTATGAGCTGCTAAGGTAAAACAAATAATGATTTCTGTTTAAACTGTGGTGCTTACAGTTGCAGGATGCTGTCAAGACAACTTAAAACCATTAAAAAATAGGATTAGGCATTTATCATTAAAAAACCAGCACCTGTAATCAGACTAGCTTGGATGAAATGTCTTGGGCCACCAATCCTTGTTTCCAAGCATAAACTCACCACCAGCTGGAATCGTGAAGTCGATACTTCAAAGGAACAATATATTACTATTAAGCAATTTATTCCGTCATTTACATATTCTGTTATCCAGCCTTTATGTGGTGGAAAGGGGTCTGTTCTCACTGCCTGGGCAATTGCAGGGCTATCTATAACTTGTGTAACTGGGGCCATTCCCTTGAGGTGATGGAGTTTCCTGGTAAGTGCTGCACCTTTCAGACCCACTGGGCTGGGTCTTTCTTGCTGCCCTAAACCTTCATAAGCTCTAGCAGTGGTTTTGGCACTGTCAAGAAGGCTCTGCAAGTACAGGAGCTGGGCAGCACTTTGTGGGATGGAGCCTTAGCTATCTGAAATGAGATCAGCTCAGACAGTCAGAGCATGGTGTTAATAACACCAAGGTTGTGGATTCAATCCCTGTATGGGCCATTCATCTAAGAGCCGGACTTCGCTCATCTGGAAGCAAACATTTCAGCCAAAGAACTGCTTCTGGTCATTGTCCAAATTCCATTTTGTTTAAGCTTGACCCAAACCCCAACTATTATGTCACTGAAGGAATTTGTTTTACATTTACATGTTCACTCCAAAACAAAGAGAAAAAAAAATAATCACTGATCTTGTGAAAACTTCACCAGAGTCAGACTTAGGGAGAGGTAACTTGCATGTGAACTGAGTTCCTGCTGCTTTCCCTTATATGTATTTATATTAGCTGAAGTAGTTTCACTACAAAAGGAAGAGATCAGTCCCAGAAACTCAGAAGACTGAAAATTAAGGTAATTTTGGAAAGATGGGAACCTACAGTTCAAACTCATCCTCTGAAAAGGCAGAAGAATTTGAAGTTTCCTGACATTTCTCTTTGCTAAGAATTTATTTTTAGTTACCTAGAATTTCATTAAAGTGGAACTATTCAGGTTTAATCTTTCCCTGTAGGTTCTGTCTTATCTTACTCCTGCCTGTCCTTATCACCGGGCTTTTTTTTTATCACAGGGGTCCTGAGCAGTTTCTTGCCTCTTTCCAACATGGGACCTCACTTGTAATGTCTGTAACCATGCTTACAGTTTTAGTGTCTCTTGAAACTGAGAGGATAAGAACACAAGTGTGCCTGTGAGAAAAATCAAGATGAATGATACCATTCTTTCAGGAGTATTACCTTTCTCCTGGGCTGTGTTCAACATGAGTTGATTGATAAAGTTTGCCTGAGGCTACGTATTTTTTGGTAATTGATCAGCTTACTGGAAAAAACTGTGTGAAATGTCAAGTTCTCTATGAAAAAACAAGTGGAAAGGGGAAAAAAGGAAGAGGAAAGATATTACTTTAAAAGTTTCTTTTTCATTTTTATAACTTTTTGTCCTAAAGGTGCCCTGTTAAAGAAAAAAATTAACTGAATAGTCTGTATATTGTAACTACAACCTAAATGATTTCTCTGTGAACACTGTGAACTAAAGTTAAGGGAGCTTTCCCAAATGGATTATGTGTTCTTTGGTTCAAGGAGACCACTGTGAGGTTTCCCAGTTTCATAACTGAGCATTTCCAGAAATCACAATTAATTTAATATGTGATTTTAGGTAGACTTTAGGCTTTAGCCTTTTCCTGGCTGAAGACTGTTTTTGTTTTTCCTTGTATCCCAAGCGTGAAGTAATCAAAAGGCTTTGCTTTGGTCTGCTTGCAGACTGCATGGTAGGCCTTGCATTCCAGATTGTGTGTGTGTGTAATGTTTGGAAGATTAGTAATGATGTGCTATCACAGCCAAGGGACTGTGACTGGTGGGGGGAGTTTATGCCACTTTTTTCACCCTGGGATTTCTAGCCACAGTCTCATCACACATCTTGTTTAACTGTGGAGGGAAAAGGGACTGGGTTTAAGAGGAGACTAAAGCTTTGGACTTTTCAGACAGGGTTCTTTAAATGCAAAGTATTCTGATATTATCATATTTATTTTATAATCTCTATGTGGAGACATGTCTTCTTCAAGACTCTTACTTAAACTGCCTATTAGCCAGTCAAAATACTTATAACTTGGATTTAAACAAGCATCAGTTAAACTAAGATATCCTTAGGCTCTGGTTCAGGGTTTCCTGGATAGAGATGAATTTAAGGCACACTCCACATATGAAATATTGTTTTCTGTTCAGGACCTGTGTTTACAATGGCTTCTGTGTCTGGGAGAGAGATCCATTTCTTAGAGACACTCTATGATTTCCCTTCTCACTACGTACAAAAACAAACATTCAAAATGTTTGTGTGATCTCTGCTTCTGTCTCTCTCCCTAAGAAAACAGCCTTCTTCCTTCCTACTTTTTATCGCTTTCAAGACCCTCTTTAGTTGCACGGTCACGCCTTTTATTAATATAAATTGTTGACCATCTTCAAGCCTCCTGATCCATGGATCTGTAAGGACTGTGAAGGCTTGCTGGACCTGCAAGCTACATAGGTAATACCAACTTTTGCACTTCTTGCTTTCCAATGGATTTTTCATTTTTCATTGCCATTCCAGAGTTCGCTTGCTCCAATAATCAGGTATAACAGGACACCTACGAGCATCTAATCCTTCCTCTTGCCCCAAAGTTGAAGCACGTTTAACTCATTCCTGACAGATGTTTTGTGCAACTTATTTTTAAAACTGCTAGGCTCAGGTGCTTCAAAATTTGACATATTCTCTCATTTGCAAATAGCAGGTTTAATCTGAACTTTTCTTGCTGTGATTCAAGTCCATTTTGTCTATCTTCTTCACCACGGAATTTATTCCATTCCCTTTAAAGGTTATTTTCTGCTTTCAATCTTCTCATTTCTAGACTGAACACTGCCTTCTCCATCATCCTTTCTTTTTGTGGCTCTTCTTTTGTAGGCTTTTGGTTAGTCCTTTCTTTTGAATTTCTCAATCCATTTCCTAGTTAAAGTACCACTGCTAGACTGGATGTAGTGTTCTTACTGAGGCCTTATCACCACCAAGGAAAATAAGGGAATTACGTCAGGCAAACCTCCTATTTATATAGCTTAGGTTGATGGATGCCTTCCTTGCATGATATTGTTGACTCATGTTCAGCTGTGATCCCCTGCAATACTCCCCAAGTTCAGAACAACTGTTTTCTGTCTAGTCATTCTCCATCCTGTACTTTCCCAGGCAGTATTTTCCCTTCCTAAGTACAGGACTTAACACCTGTCCTTCCTCAGCTGAATCCTGTGTTTTTCACAGCTTCTCTGATCTCTCCAAATCATTCTGAAAACTCTTTCTCTGCTCTAATTTGCCTATAGCACTTTACCCTACATGCACATTTCAGACGTGTGATCTGTTCTGTTACCCAGACCGCTGAATAACAATATAGGAAAAGAAATTAACCCTTCCAGATTTCCAAATTATACGCCTTTCTAGTTTGACAGCAGATTGCTCACACCAGCTGTGAGTGAAGGCTTCCAAGAAGCTGTGCATTCATCTTCTTGTAGCCTCATCTACAGTATGCTACTAGTTCTCTTTTAAGATTATTTTCTGAGATGGTGGAGCTTTTGCTGTCTTACCTGTGAGGTTATTTCTCTTTAATTCATGTTTCTTTTTACTCCAATATTTGTCTTTGCTGTTTGTTTTCTATGCCCTCCCTTCTTCAAAAGATGCTGCTAAAGAAAGAGGTAAACTCACTACTAAAGTAGGAAGTAACAAAGGAGAAGCCCTCCAGAGCTCAAGTCAAAATGTTTTTTTTATTATTTCCCTATCCTAGGTGGCACATTTCAGTAAACTAATTTGACATCACAGTAATAACAGTTACATTTTTTCCTCCATGGTTACAATAACATTTTGGGGTTTTTTCCCTCCATAATTGTCTTTCAATACTGCTGTTTGATTTTTCAGTCCCTATGATAATTATTTATAAAATTTATTTTACAATCCTATAGATTGTATATTCGTTAGCTTTCCAATAGGAAAATGAATTGTATCTTATTTGGCTTTCCAATAGGGAAGTGACTTTAAAAGTCCTTGTAGATTTTCTAATGGGAAGGAGCAGGTGAAAGGTTAGCAGCTGTGGTAGTTCAGTGTAACAAGCAAGAGCTGTAGATTCTAAACAGAAAGTTTAATTTTAGAAGATGACTGCAACAGGTGAGCAGATCATTTCAGGTAACTTCACAGTCCTTTGCTTCTCTTCAATAAATGTCAGTGTGCATTTCTTTGTTGACTGTTACCCCAAATATATAGATTGCAGGAGCTGAGTTAGATTCCAGATCAGCAAGATCATGTTTTCCACTGGAAGTGTTCCAGATGATGATAAACACCATCAAATAACTTAGGGCTGACCATGAATGTTGATGAAAGCATACCTCAGACTTCAGGGACACATAGTCTCACCTACCATATCTAAATGCCATGAGAGTTGTTTGAAATCACTGTAGTGTCTACGCAGCAAATGCTACATGGATTTGCCACACTTTTGCAAGACTTTTCTTTCGATTGTAGAGCTGGTCTCACTGCACTAGACTGCCTCTGGTTACATGGCTGCAGGTCAGAATGTCAGTGGATGCCCTACTCTTGTTCACTCAGGGCCCATGGTTCCCTCAAGAAGGTTGTCTCAATGTAATGGCTCAGCGCCACTGTCTGGCATGCAGAACATTCCTGGTTTGTCTCCGGAGATCCGCACTGCAAGTGCTGACATGTAACACCACAGCTGTGCAATTTGTCAGCAGACAAGGGGGAAGGAGCCCTGCCTCACTCCGTCAGGAGGCAGTGCAGCTCTGGCCTTGGCTCTGCCTGAGCTCTGCAGCCTCCCACAGTCACGGCAGCTCGGCAGCCCACGCCAGCAGATGGGGCTGGCACAAGTGGCCTGTCAAAAAATTCAGTCCTGCAGAACATCTTTCACAAATGAGAGGTCCCAGGAATGGATCTGTTTGCCAGAGACCAGATCACCATATCCTCACTATAGGCAAACATCAGTTACAGGGGTGTAAATTGTGCAGTTTTTGGTGCTGTTCTAGTTAAGCAGATTTTCAGAAATAATTTGTGTTGATATCAAATATAAAAAGACCTTACTTTGTAATTTAATTTATGCCTGGTTTGTCCTTGTGTGTCATTGGTATTTATTGCTATCAAATGGTAGTCAGCACTTATGCAAAAATCAGAGTTTTACCATGGGTAAAGAAACCATTAAGTTTAGACTTTGCCTCCGACTATGCATATATCCTTAGAACGTGCATGCACAAAAAGAAGAACTAGTATTTAAAGGCTTGACAAATTGAGATTTTAAAGCCTGGATATTGTTTCTAATAAAGTATCTTAAAAATTAAAAATAACAGAAGTAAAATCTGTACTAAGTATGTTAATTATGGGTATTTTTATTAATAATGAAGATGTGCTAGTTATTCCCTACAACTTCGATGATGAGAGGAAAAACTCCCCATGCATGCATTAGAAAGGAGTGGGGTAAACAAATAAATTAATTATTATTGTTAACTCTCTTGTGCTTAGCGGGCCATGAAGAGTGAGAAACAGAAGTGAGGATGACTGGAAGCAGACCAGTTATGCCATGATATGAATGGAAGTATGTAATAGTGAAGGCATGGAAAGATAAGTCAGGTTATTAACATGCATATTTCAGTTATCTGAAAAGCTGGAAGCAACAGCAAGGATTTTTTAAAAAGTCTGGTTTTTCCTCAGAATAGTTTAACATTCATTTTTTTTACTGTTCCCATTGTTTTCTTTAATTACATTCTGCTGTTCTTTAAGTTGGTTAATATAGTTAAAATGGTAAACATTTGCCATTTCTGCAGGTAGAAAAGAGCATGATACAAGCCATTAATGACATAAGCCAGTATTCTGGGATCAAAGTGTGTGTATAGCTCCTAGGTATGAGCAGTTACACATTCCAATGTTTTCTAAGTTTATAGTATGTGAATTGGGGATTATATTGTCACTGGCTTGAGGTGCTGAGGGAGTACACAGCTTCTCACAGTACCTGCAAAAAGACATCATTCGTTTATTCCACACTGTTCTGCATCAGGCTTAAAATGCTGCAGTGTTTTCCCTTCATTAGCTGGCTGTCCCAGCATATTTGAAAGTCTCAGCTATCCATGGTTGAGCATCTGATAGCCTATCTCCAAAGGTTATCCTTTTGCATCTTGATCTGCTTGACTTTTGAACACACATGATCTGCACACTGCAGCAGTCAGTTCAGCTCCTGAGTTTTGTCTCTCATCTTTCAGGCTGTATCTCTTGGTGAATTATTCATAAGCTTCATTTTCTGATCACGGGGTGATTATTTTGCTCTAACCTAATGTGTTTAGTCAAATTCTTCAGGTGATTCTGTTCTCCTATAAAACATCTGCTCTAT
This sequence comes from Rhipidura dahli, assembly GCA_013399225.1. Lineage (NCBI taxonomy): Eukaryota > Metazoa > Chordata > Aves > Passeriformes > Rhipiduridae > Rhipidura > Rhipidura dahli. Next base: position 817,591 of record VXAC01007226.1, on the reverse strand, counting down.
AACCAAATAATTCTTAAGGACTAGATGTCCTCCGCATTTTCCTTTCAAATTATTAGAAAATGTTCTGGTGCTTTCAAATGTCAGAAAATTTTGTTTGTTTGCTTATAAAGCAACTTGAAGGCTTGAGCTAAATTTTACCTGGTCCTTTGTAAATGTACCCTGAGTATTTCTGAACACCACCATTTCAATGACATGCAGTCATGAGCAGCCGAGCCCACACAGGTGCAGGAAAATGCAAAGCCAGTGCAACTGCAAAACAACCCACCAGCTATAGCCACCTGTTGCCATTCACATCCAGAGAAAAGAAACTCACTGAAAAGAAAAAAGTCAAAAGTAGTGCTGACTGAAATATTTTTCAGGAGAAGCTGATAGAAGTAAATAGAGACTTACCCAGCAGGCAGATTTCACATACCCAGGCACTGGAAATTTCTGCTTCAGCCTTCAGCTTCTCTATGCAAACAATTATCAGAGAGAACAAGAAAACAGTACAGCAAGCTCCAGAAACAGGGTTCAGTGTAACCTGGAAAAACCTAATACATTAATAACCATAAACTGACTGGGCTTAAGTGTTTTTCATTTTTTCCCCCCTGAATTTTCCTTCATTAATTTTGGAAGTCGAATAAGAGAGTGCTTTCCTGCCTCTCTTCACAGTCTGTTGAGGAGTACGATGTTGCCATTCTTCCTAGATGAAGTCTTTTATTCCTGCAACTGGATACTTACGTTACTTCAGTCCTATTTCAGAGATGACATCTCATTCTATATGAAATCATGTTTGTATTTTAATGACTATTGCTGCTGCAGAACCATCACAACACTATCTAGATCACAGTTCATAAATATAATTAAAACAACTGTGCACAGTAGTAACAGTAAAAACCAAAGTTTATTCTCCATTATGTCTGGGTGCCATACCCACTTTGTGAATAAACCGTGTTAGACATGCAGTGGTACCTACACTGGTACTGCTCACTGCAGCTTAAGTGAGCAGGACATTTACACCAGGGCACAAAATATATGGCCAGGCCAACCCTGGCCCTGAGGTACTCACATTATCTAGGTTTTGCATCTTTCATTTTTTTTCAAATGCTTCTTTTCCCTGATAATGAAGAGTTGATTATATATTAATTTTCAGAATTGCAATTCAGGCAATTAATTCTCCAAAGATTAAATTTCAGGTCACAGAATAACAGATTCTGGCACAAACAAATAAAAAGCCTTAGTCAGACTAATAGGCAGATTGACATCCTTTATTCTTAGATATGTTTCCTTGCTACTGTGTGACTCTATGGTTAAATAAGCTCCTAAAGCAATGAAATCATTGCTGTTTTTGTTATTGGATGCTGAACTATTTGGGAACACAGTATCCTGGGTGCGCCTGGCTCCATCACTTTTCTACTTTATGATCCCTTTCTTTTTTCTGGGTCCTGCCTGTGCCTTTCTTGATCAGCTCCTAAAAATGGAATATTCTGGGTGTGAGTTCATTTAGACCACAGAGCTGCTTCTGATTTATCCTTATGCAAGTTAGAACAGCAGTTAGATCAGGCTTTCAGTTTTAGAATGCAGAGTACTACAACTGGAAACCCCAAAAAGGCATTTTAAGAGGTGGGGACTGTTTAATTGTATGGGAGATGCAGTAAGCATATTAATCTCAGCTGAAATTATTAGCCAGGAGTGGTTTTTTTGCATGAGTTCTCATTAACAGCCATGGCATAGATACTTAAAAAAAAAAATCAACAGTTTTAATCTAAAATCATAGATATTTAATACATTGTCAGCAACAGGAAAGTCAGTGTTTTGTCAATATTATTAACAAAATCTCTATTAGCTGACAGTTACAAATTACAGAATATGTCTCTAGCCAAGGGGAAAAAAACCTACAGCTCTAATTTCTCCATGTGCGTAACTACGTTCCATATTAGGAGAATAGGAACTTGTATAGCTGCTAGCACTTGTTCAGTTCTACTGCCAAACTCAGACCCTAAAACTGTGTTGTTTGGACCAGCCACTGTTCTTTCTCTCTTATGGCAGTGCTCCAGAAATACTGTAAGGCTTGGCCAGAAAACTGCTTATGTTGATTTCTTGAATAAGAGAGTCCCTGAATGTCTGTCAGTCTGTGCTTGCTCACACCCGCCCATTTATTTCTCTGTGGGACAGCCTCTGAGTGAGCCTGTCCTAGTGCTTTGTGGTAAGGTAGGGACCAGCTGGCGGTGAGGGGTCAGTGCTTCTGCCACCAGACTATGCCAAGCCAAACACTGGGGTATGACAGAAAAAGAGAAAAAAAACCTTGACAAGAAGCAGACACAGGGATGAGGACTGTTAAAATGAGTGGAGAAAATATTTGCAGAGTTTTAGGACCCCATGCTGAGACTGAATGCCAAGTTGTACACTGGATGCATTAAGTGCAGAAATAGTAGTGCCTAGGAAAACACACTTGATCCATTATTACAAGTGATGTAATATGTCTGTGCGAAGTAACACGTTCTTGTGACTATCCACCTCCTAATCCAGGGCCGTGCATTGGTGTCATAGCTGTGCTCCTGCTGCCCTCGGAGCCATGAGTCACCATCTTTCACTTCCTCAAGTAATTACAGGCAGCAGTGGCTGTTGCTTAGTCTCAAGGGCTTTCACTGCTGCTCAGGCAATTCACACAAAACCACTTCTCTGTGGATGATCAGTGGACACCTGGGATTTGCTTTAAACCTTGGGCAGAGATGATCCCACATGTTAAACTTTTTTTCCCATGAGTTGCCTCACCTGTCTACTAGAGCTTACCTTTGCTTTGCTGGAAGATCAGGCATCTTGTAGCTACACAGTGCTGACCACCCCTTGGCCCCCACTGAACCAGAAACCATAATTTGCAAAACTCTTTTCCTTGTGGGAAAGGATGTGAAGCTCCATATTTTGTATTTCTCAGAATGTAGTGTGTATAAGTCAATGTGTCTAAACAAGTACTGATGGCTATTCATTTTTAGAAGGTGCATTTGGTGTTACATTACCATTAAGTAACTGTGCAACTGAAATCCGGCCCAGTTCTCTACTGCCCTGCACCTGGTTGGTGCTCTCCATCTGCAAAGTGTAAAGTACGTGATTAATGCAACTAACTTAAAATTTTCCAGTCACCGGAGGTGGCATTTTGTTCCCATTTAGAGGGCTACATACTTATAAATGACTATGCCAGGTGCAGGGGAGTAGAACCTGACCCCTTGAAAATTCATCTTTCCCCTGAATTAGGATTAATTTTTCAAAGGAGCCAGGATGTTTCTGCTTTCCTCGGTACGTGTGTGTGTGTGTGTGTGTCTGCACTAGGGGGGAGGGTGTGTGACAAGCAGAGGTACGTTACAGAGGAAGCAAGAGCTCAGTGTTACTTATTTAATGCAAGAGTACAGCTTCTGCTCCATCGGTCATCTGAAATTTCCTCCCAAAACGTGTGCTGGTAAAACCTTTTTTGTCACATAGTATCATCACTCAGCAATTCCACTCATTAATCCTGTGTTATTACAGAAGCAAGTAAAGCCTTCCTGAGTAGGTCTTGATCACTTTTTAGAAGCAGAGAGCCCAGGATCGACATCTTTTATTAAGAGCCCATCTTGGTTGGGCCAAGACGGGGGGGTTGCTACAGAGATGACTTGTTACTCGAAGAGGTTTATTAATTGGCTTGGGTGTACTCTCCTCTCCCGTTTTATATCAACCGACAGGTCCTATTTCTGATAAATGACTGATAACATTTCTTCAGAGGCGCTACCAGCGAGAGATCAGAACTGTGCGCACGCTTTTCCCCTTGCCCTAGCGTTTGATGCTTCTAAACTGTTGCCGGAGCGTGACGAAGCCGGTGCTGCTCGCTTTTTGCTGTACAGCCCATTCTTTGCCAAGCACGGCTCCCGGGACCATCCTGGGCAGGGCCAGGTGCGCCCCAGTCACCCTGCCCCGAACAGGTGCGCCCGAGCCTCCCTGCCCCGACTAGGACACAGGGCAGAGCC